>OX459107.1:8838749-9168749 GCA_949775045.1 Metridium senile
TTTTTGTTGTTGTTTTTTTGTTGTTTTTTTTTCCCCTCGGGGTTACGCTAACAAGTTGTGCATGTTCACTTCGTGCTGATTGGCTATTTGCCTCTGAAGGATTTACCTAGATATATATATACAATATATAATTTACCTGCTCTATACAAAATCAATTGATCAACCTCTGTTTTTACATCAGAACGACACAGTTGTAACTGCTTCATATGACCCTGGATGTTTTTTTTGTGCAAGATAAAAGAGTAACAATTTTGTCCACAAGTATCTGATCATGCTCAGGTGTGAAACATGGGCCGCAGTCAGGATATCCCCTATTTTATTAAAACTGCAGGTCGTGCACATCTTCACTTTTACCGCTATTTTGTACTTATTTATCTTTCTAACTGGACATAAAATGCACGACCAGTGGACGCATTCTATGATTTGGTTCAATTTCAAAGATTGACAATTCCATGCCGACATAAACATCAGATTAAGCACATCGAAGGATGTAAAGAATATCTAACATAAACCGAACTACGTTGTTTCTGCCTTCTCCGATGAGCGTCAGGTAAAATACTGATAAACATTTACAAATTCATTTTTAATTGTACGATTTTTTTTTTCAAAACTTGCACCTTTGAGTAAACAGGTCGACTTCTTACACATTAGCGGTAAGTGTCATTCACATCAAATCAGATCGGTATTTATGCAAATCCTGAAGTTTTTATTAGAAATGTTCGTAGACCATGCACAATCACAAGCAAACATTTTAATTCCTTATAAAACTTCAATTAAAAATAAGTGTGGATATGTGATTATAAATATACACCAGTGATTTACAGCGAATAATCAGGTATAATAATCAGACTCACGATGTATAAAGACTGATGAAATCTACAACACATAGAAAAGTAATGGTCACTGATTACATGAGTAATTGTCCCTTAATATTCAAGATTTCAAAGGCTAGTTTTCCATGTTTATTAAATTGAATTTGAATTGTAATCAAAAACTATTTTTCTTGGTGATTATATTGGCAAAATCGAAGCTTTTCGACAATCTACCGTATCCCGTGGGAGTGGAGGTGAGTAAGCGTGTGACCTCGCTGTGAAATGCAAATTTGTATATATAATAAAATAGTGTTTACACTCAAATTTTCTGGGAAAATGATCTTTTCATCGACGCATTTGCGTTTTATTACATTCTAATATTACTTTTGAACCAGTTAATGTATGTTTTATGATTTAAAACCAAAGTTATGTGGATGTATATAATGTCCATCGATATTGTTGATTTTGATATTTCTTGCATTTTACGATGATATTTTGTAGCCAAAACGCAAAGTGCCCAGAAATGTTTTTCATTGGAGTTGAAGTACAACTATTCCTCTTCATTTCGGTATAAATAGTTATTAGGAAATCAGAACTCTTGTATGAAAAAAATAATTATGAAAAGTACCAAAATTACGGTTTTCACGACCACCCGAAAATGCTCTTACTTCAAATATCCATAAAAAATTAAAATAATACGATATATCAAAATAAAACATACTGTTCAAAAGCTGTAATGATGTTCTATAAACCGTGTAAATTTGATTACAAAATATGCAGAGAAAACGCTGTACGAGATTTACAAACATTACACATTTTCGAAAATTCAGACGGCAAAATTAGGCCGAAAATAGGTCAAACTTTGAACGGATGTCACGTGACCGCTTTAAAATGAAACGACTAAATAATGCCCATATGATTACTTGCTCATGACTACCTTTCACCATGCAAAGTTTCAGGTGGGGTTGTATCGGACCATTTCTGAAATTACTCGAAGCTTACGTGGAACGGCTCTTAATTATCAAGATCGTTACCATCAAGATCACAATCATCTTTCTAATAATCATTAGTACAATCAATGTGCAGCAATCATTTTCATCATAATGATCGTCATAATTATCATCTGTATTATCATCACGACTATCATCACCATCCTCATCATTACCATAAATGCGATAATATTATCATCATGCTCCGGCATTCGCTGGTAACACATTCATCAACATATCATCATCATCATCATCATCACCACCATCATCATATTATTATTATCCATTACAGTACGACTACTGAAACTGAGGCCACCCAAACAAATTAAAAAAAATGGGTTTTCAGATCAAACAAAAACAATTGTAGAAGGTTCTCACATGCTAAGATGTTTGTTATTCAATCTGGATCTATTCGTATAATGAAAACATCACATCACCATCACAAGCATGCATGCATCATCATCATCATCATCATATCTTGATCATCATTATTATTATTACCTGTCTTTAATTGAGGCATCGCCGATCCCTGACCTACTGGTACTTGATAGTTATGTGGTCCTTTACGCGCAGCATCAGAGATAGGACATGATGAAGGAACTGACTGGCTGTCAACTGGAGTGTTGTTGGAAGCACAAGCATGGTTCTTCGCCACTTGCTGCGTTGGGAATTCCCCTGTACCAGCAGCTTGGTGAGAAGACTGTAATTTAAATATCCAGAAGGTTACCATATTGTATTGAACTATATCCAACTAACCAACTGAATTATATACAAATTTCTATATTATAACACAGTCAGGCAGGCCGACAAACGACAAACAAATAAAGTAAAATAAGACAAACAAACAAACTAACTAACTAACTTACAAAGAAGCAGACAAATCAACAAATACACACATACAAGTAAACAAAACAAAACCGATAAACAAACAAGCAAGGACAAAAACAGAAAAATGAACAATCAAATTGAAACAAGAGCAGAAAAAAGTCAAATGAAAGAACCAAACAACAAAACAAAAACGAAAAGACACACAAACCTTTGTTGGGCCGCTGTTTGGAATTACACCAGTAGAAGAAGGTGTTGTTCCAGCTACTCTTGAATGTTTTCCACTCCTTCTCTGTTCATCATCACCATCTCCTTCACCAGCTTCTACGTCTTTAGAGGAAGGTTTCTTGCCGAAGAAGAAATTCCCGACTTTCTTTTTTAAACTGGAGAAGAACTTCCTTGGAGCAACTATAGCCTGATATGTATTTAGTTCTCCACTATCACTACTAGATCCAGATAGGGAAAGAAAATGTTCCTCGTCTTCTTGTAGTGTACCTTGGGTAAACAAACGCATCTGATGATTGATTCAGTCGTAAACCCCCGACTATACCGGACAGCACTGGGACAAATAAAACTATTCGCTTTAGCGGGAGTTCCGATTTCATGAAGTTGTATTTGAAAAATTGGGTCCAAAAGATATGTCCGGTTTATATAGACAGGATTCCGTTTTTTTAAGTTGTCGGTTTAAAGGGGATTCCGATCCACATCGTACTTCCGGAACAGAGCATTTGCATGTGACTCAAGTTCGTTCCCAGGGCCCTCTCCCTTAGCTTTGTGGCCGAAGGAAGAGGGCCCTGGGAATGAGGTTGAATGTGACTAGGAAAGGGAAAACATGTATACATATGGGTGGCGATGATCTGTGGAAAAGTTGAAAATACAGCCCCAAACAAGTGCAATATGCAATATTATTATTATTTACCTTCGTCGTCATATTGGTGTTGAGACGGAGGTGAACCACGGAACGGAATGTTACCAGTTGCTATCGCCTGTTCAAATTTCCTAACCGACTCCTGTCTGGAATCTTGCTTGGTCTGGCCATGTCTTTCTATTGTCGCAGCAACAGGCGGTTCCAAATGTACATTCACTAAAAGTTGGTTATTTTGCGGTAGTTTCTCAACCGTTGAAGACGTTTGGTCACTTGTATGACTGTGATCATTTCGTAGAGTTGTAGGTGCAGAAGAATGAATATTTTGGACACTTGATTTTAATGGACCATGGTCGTTTCCAGATATGACCTGGTCATTTCTAGTTAGATTGTTGTCATTTCTTGATGCAGTGTTAGCTGTAACAGAATGGACATTTTTAACACTTGATTTTAATGGACCATGGTTGTTTCCAGGCATCACTTGGTCATTCTTCGTTATTTTGTTGTCATTTCTTGGTGCTGTGTTAGCTGTAACAGAATGGACATTTTGAACACTTGATTTTAATGGACCATGGTCGTTTCCAGATATGACCTGGTCATTTCTGGTTATTTTGTTGTCATTTCTTGATGCTGTTTTGTTTGTAGCAGAATGCACAGTTGGAAAGTTTGATTTTGGTTGAGTGTGGCTATTTCCAGACAATACATGGGATTTCAGGTCACCTTTTGGTAGAGTGAAGTCAGTTTTTACCGCGGTTTTTTCTGTTGCAGAAGATGTAATCATATCATTCTGAATGCTTGCTTTTGTTGAGTTATTACTTTTTTCTGGACATTGCTTCAATTTCCAGGCATCATCTTTTGTCGGTTTTGACGTTATCGCTGTAACATACTGCTCGTTGAGAATGTTCCTTCTTGATGAAATAGTAGCATTTGCAGGACAAGCTTTCCTTTCCAGATCACTTTTTGAAGAGGAGGAAACTATTGACTTTGGTTGAACATTATCATTTCCTGGTAACTTCTTGATTCCTTGATCACCATTTAGAGGTGTTTTGATGGAAGAACCCACAGTCCTTGCATTGTGAGTGTTTGGCTTTGATGGAGCATGGTCATTTTCCTGGTAACTTTTCGATTGCTGGTCACTTTTAGATAGTGTTTTGATGGAAGAACCCAAAGACTTTTGATTCGGAGGGTTTGAGTTCGTTGGAGCATGTTTATTTTCCTGGCAACTCTTCGATTCCTGGTGACTTTTAGAAGGTGTTTTGATGGAAGAGCTCAAAGACGTTTGATTCGGAATGCTTGACATTGGTGAAACATGTTCTTTTTTCTGGCAACTCTTCAATTCTTTGTCACTTTTAGAAGGTGTTTTGATTGAAGAACCCAACGACGTTTGCTTTGGAGTGTTTGAATTTGTTGGAGCATGTTCATTTTCCTGGGCACTTTTAGAAGGTGTTTTGATGGAAGAGCTCAAAGACCTTTGATTCGGAATGCTTGACATTGGTGAAGCATGTTCTTTTTTCTGGCAACTCTTCGATTCTTTGTCACTTTTAGAAGGTGTTTTGATGGAAGAATCCAAAGACTTTTCATTCTGAGTGTGTGGCTTTGTTGGAGCATGGTTATTTTCCTTACAACTCTTCAATTCCTGGTCATTTTTAGAAGGTGATTTGATGGAAGAACCCAACGACGTTTGCTTTGGAGTGTTTGAATTTGTTGGAGCAGGGTTTTTTTCCTGGCCACTCTTCGATTCCTGGTCACTTTTAGAAGGTGTTTTGATGGAAGAATTCAACGACCTTGGATTCGAAGTCTTTGACATTGGTGAAGCATGTTCTTTTTTCTGGCAACTCTTCAATTCCTGGTCACATTTAGAAGTTGTTTTGGTGGATGAAGCCAAACACCTTCCATTCTGAGTGTTTGTCTGTGCTGGAGCATGATCGTTTTTCTGGCGGCTTGGCATCGATTCCTGGTCAATTTTAGATGTTGTTTTGGTGGATGGAACCAAAGACCTTCCATTCTGAGTGTTTGCCTGTGCTGGAACATGGTAATTTTCCTGGCGATTCTTCCATTCCTGGTCAATTTTAGAACTTTTTTTGGTGGAAGAAGCCAAAGACCTTCCATTCTGAGTGTTTGTCTGTGCTGGAGCATGATCATTTTCCTGGCGGCTCGGCATCGATTCCTGGTCAATTTTAGAACTTTTTTTGGTGGATGAAGCCAAAGACCTTCCATTCTGAGTGTTTGCCTGTGTTGGAGCATAGTAATCTTCCTGGCGTCTCTTCGAAACCTTGTCGATTTTAGAACATGTTTTAGTAGAAGAAGCCAAAAGCACTGCAGCTGGACGCTGAGACTGTGTTTTTGGATGATTAGCTGTAGTCTGTTTAGGATGACGAGGACTAGCATTGTCAGTCGCTAACGACCGAGCAGGGCGATTTGCAATTGGAGATGTGTTAGTCGCAGAGAGAGACTTCACTTCAACTTTGTTGTCGTTACTTTGGCGTTTGCTTTCGTTCGAAAGTTGAGAGTTCTGGTCTTGTCGCTTTGTGGCTACTTTGTTGTCTGGTGTTTGTGGATTTTTTGGTGGAGGTTTCCGCAAAGATGCTTTTCGCTTTTGAAATTCCAGTTGTTTAAGTTCCAATTCATTTTGTTCCTTCTCGTAACGCTGCTGTTGTTTTTGCGCAAATTTATTGACCTGAGTATCTGGAAATTGGAAAGTCAAGTCAAGACACTAATTCATTACATATATGCAATACGGTACCTTATTAACTACTAATACACAATTAATGAAATTAATTAATAACCTTTCCTTAAAAAAATTCTGGGGAAGGAGTGGGCAATAAAGCAGATTTCGTGTATGACTTTGAAAAGTTCGGTGTCAAGTACCGCCGTGCCTTGCCGCGTAATTGGTGTTTCTAGAATTAGACGTGCCTTGCCATGCCTTGACCGCGTTCGTGCCGTGAACTTTTCATAGTCACACGGAATCTGCTCTAAGCAGTGCACAAATGTGACAAGCGCAATGTATTTGTTGAATTTGATATGGCTTCAAAAGGGAAAGGGGGAGAGAGAGAGAGGAAGGTGATTTGTTCTTTTTTCTTTGATCAATATGATTACAGGTTAAACCGCGTATAGCTGAAATATGCGCAATCCAGTGGTACAATTGTAGTTTTGAGCACATTGAGAGGACTGACGCGCAAAAGCTCAAAAAATGTACTATATTGAATAAAGCGCTAGAAAGCAATACATAATTAAATAACAACACTTTACAGATACATGAGGTAAATTGGTACACTGTAAATAATAGATTAATATCGCCCTGGGACCCCCACAGTTGCCCTATACTACATTGTCTGGCTGCTTATACTGCGTGGTTGGTCCTTTTGGTGTAGTGGTAACACGTCGGACTAGAAAGCCGAAACCGTGGGGTTCAATTCCCGCCAAGGGCATCATGATAGTTTTCTCTGTATTTCACTTATACACCGAACGCATTTCAATTCATTAACAACACTATAGCTGACCTGTTTTTGTGTTACTTTGTGCCATCTCTTTCACTGGAGGACCAAATCCCAATTTCCTTCTGTTGCTGCTCTTTTTTGGAGATTTAAATTCTTTATCCATTGATTATCCTGAAAAAGCAACAAAATATATAAATCAAGAGAACAATTTTTTTTGACTAACAAATAGACTGCTCTAGTATTTATAAAGACACATTGAATTATAGTTAAGAATTATGTGAATCTGCAATCTATGGAGGAAACTTTTTTGGATGTGGCATAACGGTTTTTTTAGTCTGTGAAGTCTGTGTGGCTGCAAATTCGTTGGAATTTGTTTTCTATCCGTTGGAATTTGTGTTTTTTTTTCACAGCCAGTAATTAACCAAACATCCAAACCAATAAAATTCGTGGCTAAATCAACTTCATTCATACAAACGAACGCTGAGTTTATGAAATATAAAATGCCGATAGCAAAACAAGCTATTCAATATAACAAAAACACGAGTATTAGAATAAAGTTGTATGGTAAATACACTAAAGTTTAATCAACAGAATAATTCATAGGTTTGGAAAAATATTGCAAAATTGTATCCGAAAACTCAAGTTCCAAAAACTCCCAATTTTCCAATGAATTTTGAAGAATAAAGATCCAAAACTAACTTGCTTTATATTAACAATATTTCTATACGAATTTTGTGAGTTAAAAATAACATTTACCTTGTTTTTTCGTCTTTTTTGTTTAATTTGCCGTTTGTGTGACGGACAACAGTGAACTTGCTTTTGTTTTTCATCGTCACTTCGTTTTGTTTGTGACGAAGTATTCAACGTAAACGCGAAAATTTAGCGCGCGCTTTCAATGCACGCGCGCTCCGCAACGGTGGAAAACAACACAGGGAGCCCAAAGTTCATCATAATGAAAAAATACTATAAATGTAAAAGAATCTAAAACAAATAACAAAAAATGTAATAAAAAAGAACAAAATATGAAAGACAATAAAAAGAAAACACACAGACCAGAAAAGAAAAAAAAAGAAAGAAGAAAAGAATGAGAAAGAAAAAAAATTGAGACGTTCCTCCGAGACATTTTTAAAGCTGAAGCATGGAATCGATTTAACGTGTAGGATGAAGATTTCGGCCTCATCTGCGTTATCCCAACAGAAAACCTAACGTCGCGCTGGCAAGGGACAGAACCAGAAATAGTTCTAATTTCTTGGGTTTGCTGTGTATTGTTTCTACACAGGGATCCCATATGTGGTACATTTGGCGCCAAAATGACCAACATGGAAGTCGACGGCTCGACGGAGAAAGCTTATTATTCTTCCCCTGTTGGGACTTATCAAATAACAGCTGATGAAGAAGGAGTATTAAGTATCCAATTAATCAGCGAGGAGACAGAAAAAATAGAATTTAGCAGCGAAACTGCCTCGGAAAATCAACATCTTCAAGACTGCCTCACATGGCTGAGAGTCTATTTCAACGATTTGGCTAGCCTTGCAAAAACAAAGCGACCCGTTTTGAACAAAAGTGAATGGAGGCACAAGACTTTTTGCTGCAGTGTGTGGAAAGCTTTAGAGGATAAACTTCCTCCGGGAAAGATTCTCAGTTATGGAGATGTGGCAGAGATGGTTGGTAATCCCAAAGCAGCAAGAGCAGTTGGAATGGCAATGAAAACAAACCCTTTTGCTATCCTAATGCCTTGCCACAGAGTTGTGAAAAAAGACAGACTTGGGAACTATTTTAATGGAGTCAAGACTAAAAGATGGCTTTTGAACCATGAAAATGCTGACTTGAAAAACCTCAAATGATGCAAGATTGTCATTACACAGGAAACCCAACGCAATATTTGTAAATAAAAAAGATTTTAGTTTACTGTTGACCACACAGATACAAACACTTAAAGCAAGCAACATAACCAGTACAACGTGTTACCTCTATTGCTAATTATATGTGTTAATTATATGTGTTAATTATATGTTTTAATTATTGCAAAATATTGCTGTACTCATTTTTGATAAACTCCAGAAAAAAGGAAATTGAAATATTGGAATAAATAAATAGTTTTTAATATAAGGAACCCAAAAATTAGACAAAATAGTGGTAAAAGTTTATATTCTAATTTTAATAAAAATATTAAAAATACCATATATAAAAATAAAAGATTTTGTACTCCAATTATTAAACCTTTTGAACTCCAGTGATTTTGCTTATATTATGGTAGGTGGAACTGAGATCAAACTAGTCTGTTGTCAAAAGACAATGAGATTTTCAATAATTTCACCCAAAATAAAGATGGTAAACAGTTTATTTTCGAAAAACAGGTATATAAGATACATATAAGATAGACTAGCAGCACCAGTCAAAATGCTGTGTTCCAAACCTTTGATATCATGCAGAGACAAACGAATAACAATCTACTCCCGGGGGGGGGGGGGGGGGCGACACCCTTAAAAATGGATAGGGGTGCTCGAGGGACCTTTAAGGGTCGAAAATAAGATCCTTGCGTACCTTTTAGGGTCTTGAAACTGGCACCGTACCTTTAGGGTCAGTTTTCAAACTAAGATTATACATATTGAAAAAATGTTAAATGTGGTTGTACTTTTAGGGTCTGAAATCAGTATCTGAGTTCATTTATGTGTACTTTTTAGGGTCATTTTCTGCTGAAGATTTCTGCCTCATCTGCTCTATTCCGACAGGAAACCTAAGTTGCGCTAACAGAGCTGCCAACCCCGGACGAATTCAAATCTTGAGTTCGGGATAATTGAGAAAAGGTCCGTCATTTTGATCGATAAACTCTGAATTTCCGCCATTTTGTTTATCTTTTCAAAAGTCCGAACCAAAAAAAAAAAAACCCCGTACATATAAAATCACAGGCAAATCTATCGATTTTATCACTTATCCGGGAGATTTCCCCATTATCCGGGAGATTTCAATCCTACCCGGGAGACCGGGAGACAAGGCTCAAATTCTGGAGAATCCCAGATTATCCCGGAGGGTTGGCAGCTATGCGCTAGCCAAAAGACCAGGGAGGGAGGGAGGGAGAGAACCATCCCCTATAAACGGTTTACACCTTTGCGCTAACTAAGCAACTGTCAATTTATATAATCGAGAACTTCCAGTCATTTATTCACATTGTCAGTGGGTCTATTGTTATGTAAATTGGGGTAAATAAATGGATCAAGCCTTAATGCAAAGTGTTACATACTAATTTTCCTACCCATGATCCTGCCCTGCTCTGTTTTCATTATTTTTTACATTTTTTAAATTCCAAAATGAAATTGTCTTTGTAGTCATTTTAAAACAATTTTTTTTATGAATAACACTACATGAGAATTAAAATAAATCAATAAACAAACGGAAAAAAATGTGTGTGAAATAGTTCTAATTTCTTGGGTTTGCTGTGTATTGTTTCTACACAGGGATCCCATATGAGGTAAATTTGGCGCCAAAATGACCAACATGGAAGACAGCTCGGCGGACAAAGCTTATTATTCTTCCCCCGTTGGGACTTATCAAATAACAGCTGATGAAGAAGGAGTATTAAGTATCAAATTAATCAGCGAGGAGACAGAAAAAATAGAATTTAGCAGCGAAACTGCCTCGGAAAATCAACATCTTCAAGACTGCCTCACATGGCTGCGAGTCTATTTCAACGATTTGGCTAGCCTTGCAAAAACAAAGCGACCCGTTTTGAACAAAAGGCAATGGAAGCACAAGACCTTTTGCTGTAGTGTGTGGAAAGCTTTAGAGGATAAACTTCCTCCGGGAAAGATTCTCAGTTATGGAGATGTGGCAGAGATGGTTGGTAATCCCAAAGCAGCAAGGGCAGTTGGAATGGCAATGAAAACAAACCCTTTTTCTATCGTAATGCCTTGCCACAGAGTCGTTAATAAAGACAGACTTGGAAACTATAGCTCTATTAATGGAGTCAAGACTAAAAGATGGCTTTTGAACCATGAAAATGCTGACTTGAAAAACCTCAAATGATGCAAGATTGCCATTACACAGGAAGCCCAAAGCATTATTTGTGAATAAAAAGATGTTAGTTGACGTACTGTACGTACTGTTGACCACAGATACAAACACTAAAAGCATGCAACATTACCAATATATAGTGTTATTGCTAATTACTACTAGTGGGTTAATTATTACTTATTGCAAAATATATATTTTTTCGTGTTTGTACTCATTTTGATAAACTCCAGAAAAAAAGAAATAATTGGTTTTAATATTATAAACACAAAAATTAGATTAAATAGTGGTTAAAGTTTAAATTCTAATTTTAATAACATGTTAAAGATACCATGTATAAAAATAAAATATTTTGTACTCAAATTAACTCCAGTGATTTTGCTAATATTATGGGAGGTCAAACTTGGCTTGGATCCTTTGCTGTTGTTAAAAGACAATAATTTCACCCAAAATAAAGATGGCAAACAGTATTTTTTCGAACAACAGGTTTATAAGATATATATAAGGGGCTTTCATTTATTAGTGTATGGTGGTCGGCAATATCACCAGATGGCTTTCTCAAATATTATGCACCCCCCCCCCCCCTTTCTGGCTGGTAAAAAATATAATTCCAATGTTTGCCTAGTTTATAGACCCTTTTAATAAGTCCCGAAGTGTTGTGTTTTCCGTGCTTGACGTCAAATATATTCTTTTCAATTCCTTTCATATTATACAAATTTCAAAAGAATAAATTTGACGTCAAGCGCGGAAAACACGACACTTCGGGACTTATTACAAGGGTCTATTACTAAAAATACATACAATTTGTTACAACCCCCCGACCCCCTACATAGCTTCAAAAATAATGTACCGGTAGCCCCTCTGCAGTATTGCCGACCCCCCCATACACTAATAAATGAAAGCCCCCCAAGATATACCTGTGCCTGATGAAGACTAGCAGCAGCAGTCAAAACGGGGTGTTCCAAATCTTTGACATCATGCAGAGACAAACAAATAACAATCAACTCAAATCCATGATGACTAACCTTTATAATTTTAATAGTTTTTATTTGCAATTTAGTTACTGGCACTGAACAAGAACAATCTAGAAAACATCAAATATTTTACAACTTAACTTGTTTGTGATAGTAACTGATAGCCACTAAATAAGCATTACTCAAAAAAAATAAGCATTTATTTCATGGAATTGGTGTTGGCACTCCAGATTCCAATTTGCCGTTTTCTTGTGTTTTCTCAAAATGGTGAAATGTGAAAACAAACTGGACACATTGCCACTATACAACTTCATTTAACAAATCCTCTCAAAAGTACAATAAAAGCCCCCGATAAATGACATACTACTCCTTGAATTCTGTTGTGTCTTTTTCATGCATTCTCTTCACAAAAGGAGAACAGTCTGACAACAACAAAGACATTTCCACCCTTTTCATTGATTAATACACTCCACACAAACCACACTTTGCTTTACTCCTTGGACTCCGTAGTGTCTTTCTCAGATACTTTCTCAAAGTACGGAGAAGTGAAAACAAAGGCAGCAGAACCAGGCAGCTCGATGTCAGTATTTCCTGGAGGCGCAGTTGAGTAAATTCTTTCCCCATTGGGTTTCAGTGCAAAATTGTAAAAGGTCTCATTGTCCAGTGCAAAAGATATCTTTTCTTCAAGGTTTTCAGGTGTAATGAAATCTTTGCTTTCTTCCTGTTACAGAAATAAGTACTATTTAAAAAACGAGCAGCAGTGTTTTATCAGGTATAAAATCGAAGCCCAAGGGATTTTATACCTGATAAAACACGTGCTGTGAGTTTTTTGAATGACTTAAAAAACTCATTGGTAATTCATGACCATTTTGTCCAATATCGATGAAAGAAAAGAAAACGGAAGGTTGTTTGGATTTGGGAATTGATTTACAGTAATAATAGAGGAATGCTAACCAACTTGAATGCTAATGAACTAGATGAGAAAACGTTGCAAACTTTTTATTGATTTATCCATTTTATCGATTGAGTAGTATAATGGTTTAAAGCTCGAATATAACCAAGCAGAAGATCTCGGTTCGAATCCTGGCATTGGCAGTCAAAGACTTTTTTTCGCCAAAAATCTAAAAGGAAATTATTTCTAAGTCTTTACTCGTCAGTAGATATGAGAGGAAAGGTAATATCTGAATTATGGACATGAAGCATTATATAATGACACATGTGCCATTATATAATGCTTCATGTTCATTTGCATTCCATTGTTCTTCTATTCTACACCATCATTCCCTTGGGCCACATTCAAATCCCTCCGCGTTTCAAACATAGACTATGCGATATACAATGCTTTCCTCGTGACCAGAGAGGAGCATTGGATTGGACGAAATGGTCATGAATTATTAATGAGTTTTTTAAGACTGAATAAACAATCATAGTATAATAGAATAAACAATAGCCATTTTCATACTAGAAGATGGAAAAATTATCTTGACAGATTTGTCTAAGTTATCTGGTGTGAAAACAGGACAAAAAAGTTTGAGATAAAAAAGTCTGATTTTTGAATTCACATTAGATGAACAAAATTACAGACAATTTGTTCATTGAGTTGATTTGTTTATTATGTAATTTTCAAATACCTGTCTATATTCCTCTGTTTCAAAAATTTGATATCTTCACATGTGAAAATAACATTTTCACATGTGAAGATATCATCACTATGGTTACACAGCTTTATGGAAACTTCTTGTGTCAAAAAAGGTTTTCTTTTCTTTTCATTGATGATTATATAATAAACAGAACATTACATGGTCGCTTGGAGATACAAATTTTATCTTCTTGTGTTGAAAATCATTTCAACACTCGAAGAAAAAATTTGTATCTCCGCGCAGCCATTTAATATCCTCTATATATCCTCTTAGGCTCTAGTGTCAAAAGGGCCAATGTTTCAGCTAAGCTGCTGTCAAAAAATCAATTATGTCAAAGGTGCTGTTTCGTCTTGTGACTTTTGGCACTAAAATACATTTGATATTGTTTATACACATCAGCATCATTATCATCATCACTATTATTGCTAACATCATTGTTAGCTTCATCATCATCATCATCCCCACCATTGATGCTATCAACATCAATATCACCCTCAATCATCATCACTATAATTAACCACATCAATATTACCATTGTAATCATCATCATTATCACTGCTAGTATCACCAACAATCATTGTCATCACCATCACTATCATAACCATTATAAGTCATCATGGTCATCATCATCATTTTCAAAAACTTACAATAGCCTGTTTCACCATTGCGACTCTTATCTCCCTAAGCTTTTCTTGGTGTTGCAAATGTTTGGCTTCACGTCTCATTTTCTTAAAAGTTTTTGTCCATTCTTCAATCTCCAATCTCTCCTTCCTGTAAAATAGTATGTGAAAAATTGTACAGTGGCAGCTGAAGATGGAAATCATTGAGGAGGTGAGGAGAGGGGGTATGCTCATCTTTCCAAAAACACAATGGAAAGGGACCAATAACTTTGAGAGGGAGGGGGGAGGGGGGGCGTAAAGTGCCCCATCAAAAAACTTTGGGAGGGTGATTCATCCAATATCCCTGGTGTAACCTTAAAACTTTTATGGTGATTACATTTCATAAATGATTGAAAGAGTATGAATGTTTAGTTAAAGTTAAAGTTATAAAAAGGTTTGTTAGTCTGAATAAAAATGTAGACGTGCAGTTCCAAGGGGGAGGGGTGAAGGGGCAAAATGTAAGATTCCCGTTTATATATTGGAGTATGGGTATTTTATGAAACTAAATGTCCAGATCCAACATATTATTGTGGGTTTAATAGCTGCAGCCTTTGTAAATACATTGAGAAAATAGGAAGACAGGGAAGGAAAAAGTCTGTAATTTGACCATATCTGCACGTGCACTGTCAATCTACTATGATCTTCCACAAACCTCAATTCTTCCAGCTTCTCATTCTCAATTTTAACACCTTCAATGATCCTCTTCTCATCTATCTTTTCTCTCTCAAGAAGCTTTTGCTGTTCTCCTTCAGCAGCTTGTCGAAGCCGAAGGTTCTCCAAACGTTCATCGCGAAAACGCGTTACAGTTTTATTGACCGAATTCCTGTACTCGTTTTGGAACTTCATACTTGCCTCTTTCTTCACCAATTTTTGCGATTTGGGGGTTTCTGTAACTTGAGAAGAAGGTTGTGCTGCTGAGGAAATACATTTTGCATTGTAACGAAGAACAGTTTGCACAGAAAACGACAATGAAGTTGGTCTTCTGCAAATAAGTGCAGTAGCGGTCGCCATCTTGAAATATACTTGAGCCCGCGATTTTGGATCGACAAGGTTTTGTGTGGGGAGGGGAGAATATTTTTTTTTTAAAGCAAAAGACTGAAAATGAATAGAAAATATCTGTGCTACAAGAAGGAACAATAAACGAATTCTATAAAAAAGTAAAAATTCTAGCTTGCTTTGCAGACTCGATGTTTACCCGTAAAAAATATAAGAGAAACAATTTCCCCAAGGGGGGAGGGGAACCAAAGTAAGTGAAAACGACCTTTGATCCCATACTTTGCGAAGCTCACTTACCGTGAAGTTCGTTATCAAAACTACTTGCAGAATATACTGAAATTACCTTGCGAAATTATATTGCTTGCGAAATCTTTCGATAAACAACAACTTTTCCTTGTCTTTTAGAAGCATGCAATTGTGAATAATTCAAAAAAGGTTCGAAAAGAAGATAAAAAACAGTGATCTAATCGAACTCAAATTTTGTTTTGAATCCAAAATGGCTTCTGGTACAACTTTCGTCAATAATTTTCCTGATTATTTCCGAGAATGGCCTATCATTTCCATGACAGTTGGTACCCTGGCAGTCTGTGTGTCATATTACATACTACATATCGGGAGAAAACCTCAACTGATAGCAAAACAAGGTTCACGTTTTCAAAACTTTCTCAGTAAACATTGTCCAATTCTTGATGAGCCTTACTGGCCAACCATATGGTGTTATGGTGGACGTGCACAGACAGTTGTTGGCAATATATTGAGGTCACATCCAAAGGTGCACTACAGACGAGAGCTGCTAAAGCTTCCTGATGGTGGTGAGCTCTTTCTTGATTGGCTGGATAATGGTTGTGATGATGCTGATGATCCTAATAAGTTCCCTACTGTCCTAATAATGCCTGGACTTACAGGAGATAGTAAGAATGGCTATATACTCAACTTTGTTAAGCAAGTCCAGGAACTCGGGTACCGTGCAGTGGTGTTTAATAACCGTGGCCTTGCAGGGGCACAGTTGAAGACTCCAAGATCATTCTGTGCTGCTAATACTGATGATGTTGAGTATGTCATCCACCATTTGAATGTATCAAAACCTGGAATACCTATTGTTGCAGTTGCTGTCTCCCTTGGAGGGATTATTCTGAGTAACTACCTATGGAAAATGGGAAGGTCAAAATCTACGGGATTGCTGGCAGCCATGACAGTGTCTGTGCCATGGAACACATTTGAGTCAGCAGAGTCTCTTGAGGAACCTCTAAACTGGTTGATGTTTAATCTTTACCTCACAAAGTGTCTTCACAAACTTGTAAGAAGTCATCAGCATATGGCAGTGAAGGCTGGCCTTACCAGAGATATCAATATTGACCATGTATACCAATCTCAAACCATCAGAGAATTTGACGAAAGTTTCATTGCACCAATGTTTGGGTTTAGAGATTGTGATCACTATTATGACACAGCATCGCTGCATTCTAAGCCATTGGATGACATCAACATTCCCTTATTAAGTCTTGCAGCTGCCGATGATCCTTTTGCTCCATCCAGAACTCTTCCTTTAGAGAAGATACAAGAGAGCTCCAATGTTGCCATGGTGTTGACAGCATTTGGAGGCCATATTGGGTTTACAGAAGGCCTTATTCCTGTTGGTATTGGATATGCAGATAGACTTATGCAGCAGTATGTGAAAGCCATATTTGAAAATCAACAAACTGTGAAAGATTGCAATACCTATGATTGCAATACCTATGATCAATAATCTAATGTAGTAACAATAATAATTGCTAATAATAGCTTAATTATAATAATATTCCCTGGGTACCAGAGGTTATTTTCTTCTTGCTTTGGCATTTGTAAATATAATGGTTTGTTAAGCAACAAGAAATAAACCTCTGGCCAAATGAGCTTAGAACCTCACTTCTATGTTGATTGGATTAACGCTCAATTATAGCTATATTTGGAACCTAATTTGGTCAAGCTGACAAATTACATCCTTATTATTACTGTTTTAGAGAAGCTCATATTTTTTTTATTTAACTTCCACTGAGTAACTTAATAACAATATATTATAAGAAAAAAAAAAACAACTAAGAAACAACTATAACAGTAATAATAAAAAATATCAGCGAGGGACAATCACTACAGAGCAAGCTCCAACTAGGTGAAAGCCCATTAAATAGTTCCTTAACATCCACTTTAATTCAAAATATTGTTATTGATATGATATTATGTTTAGCAAATATTCCACACAATTGAGTCTTATAGACCCTTTTAATAAGTCCTGAAGTGTCGTGTTTTCCGGGCTTGACGTCATAATATGATAGGAATTGTAAAGAATAAATATGACGTCAAGTGCGGAAAACACAACACTTCGGGACTTATTAAAAGGGTCTATATGAGCTCATTTGCCAACGAGGCTGTGCTGTGTTCGCTATTATGCTTTAATTGTACAACGAGATTTAGTGGAATAATTGTCTTATATGTCCACATCAACTGGATTCCAAATTATGAAATCATTTTCAAAGTTGAAAATATAAAATAAAAGTTACAAAAATTTGCCAACAAGTGGCAAAAGTAACCAAGCAGTGGGTTTTTGTGTAAAAATGTGTAAAGATAATTATTAAAACATAAGAAAACAATGATACTAGTACCATTATGAAATCATTTGTTGATTTTTTTTCTTTTTCTTTTTAAAGTTTTATTTTCTAGTAAAGATCTGGCAAAAAAAATATTTTTCTTCTCAACTCACAGTATATGAGCAGATAGTCTAGTGGCCGATGAACCAACCAGAGCACATGAATGCTCATATCCTGTGGATATAATAATTATGAATATTTCTTGATATTTTTTTAGGGCTATTATTTGGCAAGATTGATAATGGCCAATAACTAAACAGAGCTCAAACTCTTTAAAACTTTTTTCATAAGAAAAATAATGATATATAAGAGAGCCCTTCTTAGTGTGTGTGTGTGTGTGTGGGGGGGGGGGGGATGTTCCCATGTTTCCTTGATCTTTTTTTATTTTCTCCCTCGTTCCCCATAAGTAAAATAATTGTGTCCCTAAAATGTTTTACCTTATGTTCCAATGATCCCAAAAAACTATTGTGTTATCATATTTTGTTTCCTGAAAATAATTTTGCAGTAAACCCCTGGGCAAGGGAGGGGCTCATTTGAAACGAAAAATATATGCAATTGTATTGTATTTCATATCTGCATTGATAATGTAAAATGTATCAAATACTAATAATTCAAACGGATTGAAGAACACCGATACTCAACTATTGGCAAACACCGTCACAGAGAACACGGGTTAACAACGGCGCAGCCGGCAACAAACTTTTCCATCTTGAAAAAATGTAAAACTAAATTTGACAGCCTAGTTTATGAAATGTTGATGATAAAGGAAAAATCACCCAACCTTAACATTCAGACAGACTCGATCAAGGCTAAACTCTTCACTTAATTTATTCCACTCTATTGTACATAATCAATGTAGCATATCTTTATCAGTCTACTTATTTACTTAAAATCTTATTAATAAAATCACTTGATAATGACATCTGACGATGTCGAAACGTTGTACTAACTTAGCGTTTGTATTTATTTTAATTATCATAAAAAATTACTATGAAAAATAAGTGTTCAGCTTTGATGTTTTTTTCTAAAAGCTTTTTTGAATAAAAAAATAATAAGAGGAGCACTTTCCCCAAGGGGGAGGGGAGCAAGCTAAAGCGGAAGCGATATTTGATTCCATTTCCGCGAAGACTCGCCGTCAGTGCGCGTAGTCAAAACTGCTTGTCCGAGCTTGCATATTATACCGAAATTATCCTAACTTGCGATATTTTTCGTTAAACAGCATCTCTGTCTTGTCTTGTGCAAGTAACAATTGTGAATAATTCAAAAAAGATTCACAAAGAAGATAAAAAAACAGTGATCTAATCGAACTCAAATTTTGTTTTGAATCCAAAATGGCTTCTGGTACAACTTTCGCCAATAATTTTCCTGTTTATTTCCGAGAATGGCCTATCATTTCCATGACAGTTGGTACACTAGCAGTCTTTGTGTTATACTACATACTACGTATTGGTAAAAAGCCTCAACTGATAGCAAAACAAGGTTCACGTTTTCAAAACTTTCTTAGTAAACATTGTCCAATTCTTGATGAGCCTTACTGGCCAACCATATGGTGTTATGGTGGACGTGCACAGACAGTTGTTGGCAATATATTGAGGTCACATCCAAAGGTGCATTACCGAAGAGAGTTGCTAAAGCTTCCTGATGGTGGGGAGCTCTTTCTTGATTGGCTTGATAATGGTTGTGATGATGCTAATAAGTGTCCTACTGTCCTAATAATGCCTGGACTAACAGGAGATAGCAAGCATGGCTATATACTCAACTTTGTTAAGCAAGTTCAGGAACTTGGGTACCGTGCAGTGGTGTTTAATAACCGTGGCCTTGCAGGGGCACAGTTGAAGACTCCAAGATCATTCTGTGCTGCTAATACTGATGATGTTGAGTATGTCATCCACCATTTGAATGTATCAAAACCTGGGATACCTATTGTTGCAGTTGCTGTCTCCCTTGGGGGGATTATTCTGAGTAACTACCTATTGAAAATGGGACAGTCAAAATCTACAGGATTGCTGGCAGCCATGACAGTGTCTGTGCCATGGAACACATTCAAGTCATCGGATTCTCTTGAGGAACCTCTAAACTGGTGTATGTTTAACCGTTACCTCACAAAGTGTCTTCATAATGACCTTGTAAGAAATCATCAGCATATGGCAGTCAAGGCTGGCGTCACCAGAGATATCAATATTGACCATGTATACCAATCTCAAACCATCAGAGAATTTGATGACAGATTCATTGCACCAATGTTTGGGTTTAGAGATGGTGACCACTATTACGACACAGCATCACTGCATTCTAAGCCACTGGACGACATCAACATTCCCTTATTAAGTCTTGCAGCTGCCGATGATCCTTTTGCTCCATCCAGAACTCTTCCTTTAGAGAAGATCAAAGAGAGCTCCAATGTTGCCATGGTGTTGACAGCATTTGGAGGCCATATTGGGTTTACAGAAGGCCTTATTCCTGTTGGTATTGGATATGCAGATAGACTTATGCAACAGTATGTGAAAGCCATATTTGAAAATCAACTAACTGTGAAAGATTGGGGTTTCAGTACCTATGATCAATAATCTAATATAGCAACAATAATAATTGCTAATAATAGCTAATAGTTGAATACTATACACTGGGTACCAGGGGTTATTTTCTACTTGCTTTGTCATTTATAAATATAATGGTTTGTGAAGGAACAAGAACTATAAACCTCTGGCCAAATGAGCTTAGAGCCTCACATTTATGTTGACTTGATTAACACTCAATCATAGCTATTATATCTATAGAGCCATATCTCATCAGGTTGTCAAACTACTCAGGGCTGTAGCACGGGGAGGGGCCGGGGGGCCCGGGTCCCCCCAAAACCATGATTTTAGTGTATTGAATGGTAGTTTTTTCCGGACTATTTTCAGAAATCAATGGGTGAGCCCCCCCCCAAATCATTTTGAGGGTGCTACAGCCCTGTTACTTCAAAACTCTTAAAAGACTTTCAGGGGCCACTTAATTTTTTCTCGCAGTCTTGTGGTGTTTTTCTTTATAATTTCACTTAAAAATCACTCACTTGATTTATATTGAGGGCTCAGCCCCCCACTTTCAAACACGCTCTGCGGCCCTTGACTTAAACCAATTAGTCAAAATACTGTCCACCTTCAGCTTGTGTCTGTTGGCTTTGCAAATTCAAAACATTAGGCTTGTTTGGCCAGAGGGTTTCTCTTGATGTTTAATGGATAATTAAAGACGTACAAATACAGATACTGATCAAGAAACCCTCTGCAGGTTTGCAGCCGGTAATAATGATACAATAATTATGACTGACATTTAATTAGGGCTATTATTTGACTAGATTGATAATGACTTGGCAGAAGCTCTAACTCTTTCAAACTTTTAAAATTCATAAGAAAATTAATGCTAAACTAGAAATGAAAAATGTGTATATATAATAAGTTATATAATTAATATATAAAATGTGTGCAAATTAATTGTATTGTATTTCATTTCTGCATTGATAATGTAAAATCAGGGGGTAAAGGGGGCTACGGATCTCGTTTCACGCGCCAAAAACCGGCTATTTAACGTTTCACGGCAAGCAAAAATCGCGTTTCACGTTTCACGAAACAAAACGTACAATACATGAAGACTGTATATAGCTGAGAAATGTGCTGTACACCATATAATATAATTTCATAACGGTTTTTGACAATCCTAAACGTTATGGGATTATATCACGATCTATTTTAATAAAAAAAGTTGTAACTTCAAGTGTTATCATAAAGCGATCACTGGCAATATACACGTACTTCTCAATTAATATTATAACGTTAATGTTAATGTTAATAATGTTGATGTTCATATTTCCGAAAGTTTTAACTTAAATAAAACGCAGCTCGTCCGTGTTTTTTTTCTCTAACTTTTCTCTCGTTTTCCTTGACATCCGAAGGGAAAAGAAGGGATCACTCTCGTTATCTAAATTAATATAGTTTTCCAAAGGAGAGGGGAGGGGGGATCGAGACTTCTCTGCATGTCACTGAGTTGGTTGACAACTCAACTCGAAGGAAGCGAGGGCTCCGTCTCTCAAGAGGAAATATCGGCTGAACTTATAATCGGCTCCATCCAGTATCACACTTTCAAACCTGAGAAAGAGTTGGATAATAAATAATAAATATATTTGACTACATTTTTTAATAAAATGTTGAAGCAGTTTAAACTTTATTTATCTTTCATTTATTTTTTCCAATTTTCTAATTTTAAATAACCTTAATGCCTTCTGTTTTTGGGAGTTGATATAATAATTCAAATTTGTTTGCTTTGAATAAATTAACAAATCGAAGTCAGTTTTCTATGGGTCTGTACCTTGTTTGATTTGAGTTGTAATAGCTACCGCATTATGGTTATTGTGAAAGTAGAGAAGACATATTTGAGGAGGAGCCAACGATCAGCTGGGACAATTATAACTGTTCTTACATCCCAGCCAGATATGAGTCGATTTGAGTCCCAGGAAACGTTTGGGTTGGCCCAAGAATGTTTCCCAGGAAATCGAAAATTCTCTAACCAAAAAAAATATATAGATTGCGTGAATAATGTTTCCCAGGAAAATATTTTTTTTAGAACCAAAAAAAACCGCTTAACAGTGTTTTCCAATATATAGAGGTGAATAGAATAATGGTCCCAGGTAAAATTTTAAAACCAAGAAAAATGGTTGTTTAAGTGTTGTTTTATAATTATAAACAAAACATCAGTGTTTGAGATTGGTACGAGAAACGGGGCTACCCGAAAATTTACGTTTTCCAGGTAATTTCAGAATGACAGGATGTATATAATGAAAACCGTGAGAGCGTAGAATAGTCAAGGTACAGAATTTAATTCCCAGGAACTTACTTATAAGAACAGTTTTTTTAAAGAACACCCCCGTTGGCTCCTCCTGATATTTTTTATTTACTTTTTAATTTATTTCTTCTTAATTTAAATTTTAACCTATTTTGAATTAATTATTTTCACCGCACTTTTTATTTTTTATATTCTTGACTTATAATTTTGAGTAATTACGGTTTCAATATTAAATATTTAACGTTACTTTAGAAAGGATTGTAAACAAATATATTGTTAACTGAAAATTTCGTTTCAACTCAAAATATCACCTGACCCATCGGTATGTGTGACGTCACTGGCATTTAACTTGGAGGCCGGTTTCGTCTCCGAAGGTCGCCATTTTGATGTAGCTAAGTAGTTGTACAATCCATCTCCATCTCACCTGATCCTGTTGTTTATTATTCGCAAGACTTGACTGAAATACGCTACAAGAACCGAAGATGTGGAAGTTTCGAGAATTGAGTGACAAAATGTAAGTTTTAGGCATAATTTTGTAAGTTATTGTGCAGTTCCGGTGACAGCTTCGAAGCTTGGTACCGAATTGAACCATTTGTAAAACGTTTTGTTATTATTTCATAGGACAAATGTAGTCATGAACTACTCTGAGGTAGAATCTAAAGTGCGAGAGGCAACTAATGACGATTCTTGGGGACCTCACGGGAGTTTGATGCAAGAAGTAGCAAGATATACTTACACTTACGAACATTTTCCCGAAGTTATGTCTATGTTGTGGAAGAGGATGCTGCATGATGGCACTAAAAAGAACTGGAGACGTTCGTACAAGGTAAACCATCAATCTAAAACCGTGAACTTGTAAGATCTAGGGATTACTTCAAAGTGTAATGCTAATAATTTATCCATGTCTAGGGATTACTCCTACTTGGGTATTTGCTCAAAAATGGCTCCGATCGAGTTGTGACGAGTGCCAGGGATCATATTTATGATATGAAGCAATTAGAAAACTTTCAATACATTGATGAAAATGGAAAAGATCAAGGCATTAACGGTTAGTAAATTAAAATCCTTTTTGTGCTTCAATATTTATGTTAAACCGACATTTTGTATATGCAATTGTGTTTGTTTATCGTGCTCGACTTGAAATCAATAAAACACTCAATCTCAAATCAAGTTGAGAAAATTTACAGTTATCTAGGTATCTAAGTTTGAATTGTTTTTGTTTATTTAGTTCGCCACAAAGTTAAGGAACTCATGGACTTGATCCAAGACGACGAAAGAATAAGAACAGAGAGGAAAAAAGCGAAGAAAACTCGAGATAAATATACCGGAATGTCGTCAGACAAATTTCGTGATTCTCATTATAGTAAGTTTTTACATATCTCATTTTGAAACAATTGCTAAAAAGTTTCTTAGTTAAATACTCCTATTTAATTTATTTGTTTCTTTATTTCGTTCATTATTATTGTTTTTTTTTTAGCAATGTACAATTTATGTTAAATGAACAAAAGCTAACGTTTTTCTTTCATAAAGAAAGCATAGCTAATTTTTCACCATGAAAATCTCATTGTTTTAATTGAAATAGCACTCATTAAATACACAACTGTTAAATTTAATATTTATATTTTAAAGTCAGTTAAAAACTTTCCTAAAATATTTATTCAGCAGTTTTAGAAAAACTTAAAAGCCTAAATCTGTTGCCAAACAATTTTTTTTTTAGTGCTGTCATATTTCATCAACCTCCCACAGTTTTGATGAACATGATTTGGCTTGAATACAAACTGTTTTGACACTAAAATGATATATGTCAGATAAATGTCAGATTAGAATGATGTTTAACAAGTTTAACAAGTTTAACAAGTCTTAAACTGTACAAAGTTATAATTAATTTAATTTGATTTATTTATTTGCCATACTTCAGATGATATATTACTAAATTATACATCAATAATTACAACTAAAAGTAGTAAAAAAGAGACTGAATAAGGATATAATGTTCTTGTTGTGACATTTCAGAGCCATCACGCTCCATTATCAAAGAATAATAACAGTAATGTAAGGAGTTATTATTCTTTGATAATGGAGCGTGATGGCTCGTGAAAGCTCCGAAACTTCAGAACAAGAATATTATATCCTTATTCAGTCTCTTTTGTACTACTTTATGTGTTTCAAAATTATTACTCGTAATAATTACAACAATTAAGTAATGCAGTTTAAGCTTTTACTTACAACAAAATATTTAGTCAACAATACAATATAAATAAATGAATAAAATCTGTTGAAAAAGATATTCATTTGACAGACCTTTTCAGAATTTGCTTCGCTGACAATGAAGCAATATATTCAAGTCAAGACTAGAGTGGATAAAATAGGACGAGTGTAAAGATTTATCCACTCCAGCCTCAGCTTTAATCTATTAGTGATCAGTCATGCAAATTTGGGAGATGTTTATTAACGATACAATTGAAAGTAATAATATAGAATAAGTAATTGTTTTAGTGCCATCAAATATAAATTACAGGAATTTTAGAAAATTACTTTTGTTCACACTTGATGACATTTATGTGTTATTATTTTATGTATTATTATTTGTATTTGTTATTATTTTTATTTGTTACTATTTTTATTTATTTTTATTTATTATTCTTATTCTTATTTAATATTATTTTTATTTATTATTATTATTATTTTAATTATTATTATTTTTGTTGATGTTTTAATCATGTGAATGACTTTCCTAGCTGAAAGATATGACTCAGAACCTCAAGGGCAAGATTCCTTTGATGAATTCAATAGTAAAACTACCAAGAAAAGCAAATACAGAGAATGGAGAGAAAGGGCTGGTTCCTTTGGTAAAGAATACAAAGACAGGTAAGAACAAACACTGAAATTGATGAGAAATAATAATTTACAGAACTTTTCATACCAGGTGATTTCGCACGCAAACCCAGCTAGTATAAGCCAATCAGAAACATTTTTGTTGCATTGACAACAGTTCCAAAATGGTGTCAAGATTTTTTTGTCCAAGTTACATAGATTTTTTTAATGTAAAGTTATTATGTATATATATTTATTGAGGGTTAACATAGGAAACCTCTCTCTCGAACGACGCCATCTTGGAGCTGTTAGTAATGCAACAAAAATGCTTCTGATTGGCTTATACTAGCCGAGAGTGCACACATGAAATCACCTGGAAGTTGTTATATGATCTTTCAATGTTGCCAAAAAAAAAAAAATTATTGATTCAGCATTATTGAAATATTACTCTTCATAGTGAGGATGAAGAGGCAGAAGAAGCATCTGAAGAAAAAGACAAGGATGAACCCAATGGCAATGTCGTCAACAAGACAACTGGTGCTACAACAAGAAAGCTGGACCTAGGAGCTGCTAGCCACTATACTGGGATAGCTACAGAGAATCCTGCAGTTACTGACAATCCCTTAATCAGTGAAACAACATCAAATACTCAAAGTTCTGGCTCAAAAGAATTTTTTGACTTCTTTGCGGCATCATCGCCACCCAAGTCAACACAATCTGGTACATCAAATAATACCAACACTACTCCTGCAGTGGATCTCTTTGGTGATTTTCAATCGCCTGTGGCAACAAGCACCAATGATAGTGGATTTGCTGACTTTAGTAAGGGTGAGGTTTTATGCACATTGTAATACTCAAGTTTCATACTATCTAGCACAGCTCCGCAATTTCACAAAAGGCATATTTGCACAGGGATAATCTTGATTCTGAGTAAATTAGAATGTGTTTTCTATTAGTGAATAACAGTTTTTGTGCTTTGCTTGGAATTTGTGAATATTTTGAACACAAATCGATGCTTAGCCCGTGGAAATGCGCCTATTGTCAAATAGAACAGTGGTACTAGATAACGTGAAACTGGAGTATGGAAGGAAGGTTCTATCAGAGATTTTGTACAGAACTCAAAAGCTTCAAACGATTTCATTAAAACAAATCTATTGAACCTATCTTAAAAAACATTGGCTTTTACACTGGATAAGGATTCCTTTATTCTCCAAAATCTCTAAACTTTACTCATCTAGCTCAATTTCTAACCAAATTTGCATACTTCCGACATCATGCTGTTTTAGTGCTATGTTATGAACATGTTTTTTTCTCATACAGCTTCTACTTCCCCTGGTTTTGGAGACTTTGCGTCGTTCCAGTCATCAACAGCACCACAAGCACAGAATAATGTTTCAGATGATGATTTCTTTTCTGATTTCAAATCAAGTGAGCCACAACAGCAGGTACAGTAATGAGTAAAGAGGTTTTATAAGGCTGTTTTAACCTTCATAAGGAGGCAGAAAAAAATAGCTTAGCCCTGTAGTGTTCTGCATATATCTATGAAACAAAACTAAATAGTTATTGTCTTACCATTTTGTAAAAGCTTGTGGATCTCACTGAAGAAGAACAGTGCAATTATTGTACCCCAGGACTCGAAATAGCTGCCTGCCAATGGCCAAATGTCAAATTTAAGGTTTGGCAGGCAAAAATGATTATGAACTGCCAAATGGAAGTCAAAATTGCAGTCAAAATTTAACGGAAATCATCTTTCAATGTTCCTTTATCTGGAAAATGCAGGTCAAATTTTGTTCCTATTTCGAGCCCTGTACCCTCCATTGTAATGTGTATTGTGTGACTCTTGCCTGTATGAATTCTTAGACAATGGCTAAATAATTGATAATGAAATACTATTAATACATAAATAATTGGAAATTATTTTACATATTGATGATGTGCACTTTAGGTGAGCACAGTGTTTACAAGTGTTGGTATTTTCAATGCTTTTTTGCCAACCATTTTCACAATAGATTTTTTAATTTTCTTTGTTCTAATAACAATGGTTAGTTTGCAAAATATATCACTGTGTGTGACCTATAGAGGTTTATTTTGATATCCATGCTCACATACTTGATTCTTGACTATTTGTTTTGTTAATTTTACTCCAGACAACATCTAGTATAGCACCAAATACATTCTCATCGCAACCTGTAGCACCATCAGTATCAGCACCTTCAGCTCAATTAATGGGACTCTCTCTAAACTCTTCCACAATGCCGACAACATCTAGTATGCCATTCCAAACAACCATGCCGGCACAAAGCACTGTGGGTATGCCTATGGGCATGCAGCCTGGAATGCCGATGATGCAGCCAATGTCTATGCAAAGTGGTCCAGGTATGATGCCGTCAATGAGTGCTCCTATGATGCAACCTGGAATGCAACAAACAAGCATGCAACAACCAGGAATGCAACAACCTACAATGCTGAACGCAGGCATGCAACAAGCTTCAATGCAATCAGGAATGCCACAAATGGCAATGCAATCAGGAATGCAACAACCTTCAATGCAAACAGGAATGCAACAGCATGGCTTTAGTGGAGTTAGAACTGGTATGCCGACAACAAATGCAGCAGCATTCAACAAACTCTCAGGAGAGGTAAGAATGAAAAATTTTATTTTTTTGTATATAGCTACTATGATATTATTATACTACCATTAGTTTTCAAATATTATGTTCGGGGGGTGAGGGCGGGGGGTTTGGGGGGTGTTAGCTTTTGTAATTCAAATTTGTTTGATTTGAATTACAATTTGTTTGATTTGAATTACAATTTGTTTGGTTTGAATTACAATTTTTTTTATTTGAATTACAATTTGTTTGGTTTGAATTACAATTTTTTTTGGTTTGAATTGAAATTTGTTTGATTTGAATTACAATTTTTTGATTTGAATTACAATTTGTTTGGTTTGAATTACAATTTGTTTGGTTTGAATTACAATTTGTTTGGTTTGAATTACAATTTTTTTGGTTTGAATTGAAATTTGTTTGATTTGAATTACAATTTTTTTATTTGAATTACAATTTGTTTGGTTTGAATTACAATTTTTTTTTGGTTTGAATTACAATTTTTTTTGGTTTGAATTACAATAGCTACTCCCAAAAAATAGAAGGCATTATAGTTATTGTGACAGTAGAGAATTATGATTATTATAGCTTATTCAATTGATAGTGCGTCACGGAAAAATAATAAGTGTTTTTTTGTATTGCAAAAGCCTACATTTTCTCAGTTATTCATTTCTTTTAATTTTTTTCCAGAAGCAAGATAATAAGTCTACAATGTGGTCAGACAGTCGAGTTAACATCAGTCTTGACAGCTT
Source organism: Metridium senile (assembly GCA_949775045.1). Taxonomy (NCBI): domain Eukaryota; kingdom Metazoa; phylum Cnidaria; class Anthozoa; order Actiniaria; family Metridiidae; genus Metridium; species Metridium senile. Next base: position 8,867,566 of record OX459107.1, read on the forward strand.
AATACCTACGTTAAGAAATGACAAACCACAACAACCAAGCATGAATCAACTACAATCCCAAACACCTTGTAATTCACCACAACAAGCTGGATACAACTTGGGCTCCATGCAAATGAGTAATCCGGGACAAATGAACTACATGAATCAATCTAGTAATATGGGAATGATGTCCAGTCAAGGACATATGAGTCCTAGTGTAATGAATATGTCCGGTGGTATACGAAACTCCCCTATGGGGGGTAATACTGGTATATACGGTGCACAGCCAATGGGAATGATGGGTTCAAGACCACTGTCATCGCCGCAAGGATTTTCTAGTAACTCATTTAGTACATACAAAGGAATAAGTTAAGAGTTTTTATACAAAGATAATTTTAAATTGTGAATAGTTTTGGACAGTAGTGATTATTAGCGTGTGTAAGTGCAGGTTTGGTTGATGGGGGGAAAATGCACAATCACACTGCAATAGAGACCTTATTTGCTTGCCTCAGTGTTTTTTCAATGCAATGCAATCCTTTATAAACATTTTCACATGGAAAGAGCTCTATATAGATTTCATATCATTATTCGTTTTGGGAGAAAGACCTTAATTGATTTCCTCAATGTTTTCACAATACAATCCACGTGGAAGATAATAATATATTAGTAATCTTTCACAGCAGATCTACGTAGTGGCTCTTCTTCGCTGGAACTCACTACCTCTACATTAAATATTTTTCATACGTATTTTCACAGTTGAGTTTTCTTGGAGTTGTCTAGAGGAACACTCTTTTGTATCTCCCCAATTAAAAACATTTTAACAAAAACAAATTCCTAAAAAGATTGCAATAAGAAAATGTTGAGCAAGCAAATAAGATCTATCTGTTAAGAGGACTGTATTAGGAAAACATGTAGAATAAGATCTATCTTCCAAATACCCAGGCTGGAAACCAGAGGGTTTCTTGAACTAGTATTTGTATTTATAATTAGTACACATGTGTTTGTTATCCTCCAGAGAAACCCTCTGGCTAAACGAGCCTAGTTTTTTTAATTCGCCGAGCCAATCACAAGTGGAAAGTCGGTATTTGACATTGGCCTTCTGATTGGTTTAATTATTTGAAGAATTTTGATTGGACATAATTTGACAAGTTGACTAGATTAGGTTCCAAATATAGCTATAATTGAGTGTTAATCAAATCAACATAGAAGTGAGGTTCTAAGCTCATTTGGCCAGAGGTTTAATACTCGTTGCTTCACAAACCATTAGATTTACAAACGCTAAAGCAAGTAGAAAATTACCTCTGGTACACAGGGTATCCTCCAAAAGGATTTTATTGGAAAAATATTGTGGCAAGGGAAGAAATTAAGTCAATGGTTGATTGTGTGACTATAATTGGTACACAAAATAAAGAAGGACATTCAGTCTATTGCAACAGAAATTTTGAAAGATATTTTATAGACATTAATACACTAGTAATACAGCACCAGTCAAAAGCTGCGTTTTGGTTTGCCCCCTGAAACAGTTCCGCTATTGTTTGGTTAGGTTTAGGGCAATTGTTTGGAAAGACTATTTTTTTTTTTAAACCAATCCTAAACAATTTTTCGATTTGGTGCTGTATTGCTCTATTACACAGTCACTCCACAATTACTGCAGAAATGTCAAAGCTATAGACATTCTGGATTGGTTTCAAAACTGCACAGCTACATCTGAGCAAATGATTTTATTAACATTTATGACACTGATGTCCTCACCGGGCATCACAATCCACTAAATAGCTTTGAAAACTGTTCCGAGATTATACAAAACTATTACTGCAGAGATTGCAAGTTATAGATATTCTGGATTGGTTTCAACACTACAAAGCTGCATTTAGAGCTACAAATGATTTTTATAAACATTGTGAGACTGGTATCCTCACTGGATAACACAACCCACTAAATAGCTTTGAAAACTGTTCCGAGATTAGAACAAAACTAATTGTGTTTGAACCTGAACAAATTGTATTTCACTTTTTGTTATTATAGACTGTATCTGGCTAACAAAGCTTTGTAGTAGTTAGAGCAGAAATACTAAAACCATGAAATAAAACCAAAATAAGGAATTTAATAAATTTGATTGATGACAATGGAAAATCAATTTGACAACAAAATATGAGTTAACAATTTCCAGAGAGATTAATTTCAAAACCCTTAGTTGTAATTTAGAATTTATCACACTACAGTGGTACCTCCATTAAGGGGTCACCCATTAAGCGGTCACCCTCTATTAGGCAGCAACAATAAAAAGAGCCAAATCTATTCCTATACCTATTCTATACCTCTATTCAGCGGCCTGCCTCTATTAAGGGGCCACTTTGGAAAGTCCCAAGAGTGACTGCTTAATAGAGGTACCACTGTAATAGACTCTAATAATTATTTGTTACCTAGTAGATTAAGTTATGTAAAACATAGGTTCAAAGCATGGGATTGTTAGATAATAGTTTAAGATGACAAAGACAATTGATATTTTACATTGTCAAGTTCATTTTGTGTATTCCATTGTGATTTTTAATTGTAAATAATGTAAAAAATTAAGAAAAATGTTCGATTATTTTGGCTATGCAGTTATCATTCTAAATAACAATTTCAAAACATCTTCTATTGCCACAATACTCCAGTTTCGAGATCTCTTTTACTCAGTGTTAGCCTCAAAACCATGTAATATATTCTTTTGTTCAGTAACAGTCCGTGCAAATGAAAGAGATTTGTGAGCATAGAAGACAATAAAAATATATCGAATTAATCTCGCGAGTTTTATCTAAATTTCTGCATATTTTACACACAATTGAGGCTAAAACTGAGTAAAAGAGATCTCGAAACTGGAGTATTGGTTGTGTATCGGCAACAGGAGAGCGCAAACAATGAAGCCATGAAACTTTAAAATTTCTAACTTCTTATGGCACCCAAACAAATGTAGGTGATTATTGAACCAATCAGCGCATATACCGGTTATTTTCTATAACTATCTGTATACCGGTCATATTTATACCAATAGAAAATAGCAATGTGACTCTATTTCATGGATATAGTGTTTGTGCTCTGCCTTGTTTCTGTCAACTTTACTCAATGTCTTTGATAGTGACTAATAGCCACTAAATAAAAACATTCCACATCAGCATTTTGATTTTATTCATGAATTTATACAATAAGAGAACACCATCTTACAGAGCCTTTCATATTTATGCAGCCATCATAGATCTGACAGCATGTAAAAGGTGTTTTTATCAGCCGTCGATCAAAACGGACACTAACTGATTATTTGGGTTTGACAGCAATGTAAACAGTAATACAGCACCAGTCGAAAGCAGCATTTTCGTCCCCTAATACAGTACAGCTGTTGTTAGGTTTAGGGCAATTTTTTGTTAGCAATTTTTTTTTATTTACACCAATCCTAAATGATGTTTCGATTTGTGTTTCGATTTGGTGCTGACTGTCCGAATGTAAACCACCTTTGCATGTCATGTTGGTATTTAAATGCTGATTGTCAAGTAATTTGAAAGGTACTGTAAAGGCTGGTACACACGAGGGAGCTTGCTCCCGCAACATGCTCCCGCAACATTCTCCAGGAGCAAAGCTCCCTTGTGTGTACTGGCCTTAATGCTGTAATGAGGCAAAGGGAAATAGTACAATTAATATACTCTGCCCCTCAAACACACTAGAAATAAAGCAGACAATAGTTTGATAATTGTGTTATTTAATCAATCACATTTTGTACATCAGTTGTTCACTCAGGCAAAAACAGTTACATATCTAGTTATTGCAGAGTATGCAAACAGGCAATCAAGAACCAACAGAAATCAAGCAGCACTATTGTGAGCTACAAAATGGAAGAAAAAATAGAAAAGCACTAATATTTATCAACTGTAGTTCTAGTCTCCCAGAAAACCAACAGTATAGTGCTCTTTTACCCCTCTCCATTAATGGTACATTTTACAGGTATCTAAAGCTACACAAAGCTACCCTTTGACAGTGTAGAGCCTGGATAGCAAAATTAACAAGAGAAATCTTAAGATAGTCTAAGAAAAACAGACATTCTTTAGTTTCTCTTCCCCTGTTTTGTCAGGCTAATCCTAAGAATCCAGTGCTTTTAAAAACTTAGAAATTTTGTACTAAATGCAAAATGGTTTTTAAACTTACATTTTAATAATTATTACTTGAATTAGCATTGTCAATTATCAAAATATTCTAAAAATTACATTGCATTAACTGACTAAAACTTTAAAAAGACTTAGAAATATATAATAGATGCTCGATTGTGTAGTATACATGGAATACCATAATACCCTGATGAAAAGGGAGATTGCATTACAAGGGACCCAAAAGAACTGTTGAGGATGTAGCCAAACTGCAACTTAGAGCGATTCTCATTAACCTGTGATACAAAGTGTATTAGTTAAAGTCAAATAACAACAAAAGAACACAATGAAATTAAGGTACATTAAAGAGTAATACACTAAAGTTTGTTTCACAGGTTAGAGTTGTTCTCTGTGAGCACTTTACCAGTAATTCCATTGTTCTTTTGTTATTATTTGACTGTCACACTTTAACTATTACACTTTGTTTCTCTAATGAGAACTGTCAGCTCTAAGCACTAGCCATCATACTACTATCTCTTGTTTTCTGACAATCCTTACAACAGCACACAGCATATAGCAAGCACATTTTCTATTTACAGGACAAAAATTGCCATATTTGTGCATGCTGTTTTCCTTGGCCTATGAGAATATGTAATTTAATGGTTATTTTATAAATATTTAAAGCACACTTTGGATATGAATATCTTTTATGCTATACAATCATTATAAAAAGTTCAGTGGAATACTATAGCGCAATATATATATATATATATATATATATATATCATGTACAAAATATACAATTCTCAAAAAGTATGGATAAGTTTCAATTGTCATGCCTTATTTGAAAAACCTTGTTCCCCTTTGAAGTAAAAAGTAACTATTTCCCATCCATAGATGTTGTAAAAATCAGAAAATAAACTTTTAAAACATTGATAGTCTTTAAAAAGTGTAAAAATCATTAAAGTTTTGATGCAAGTATCAACTGCCAGCATCATCAAAGTGAGTGATAATTTTACAAGAGTGTTGGAAACTGCATGAAGGTTGCCAAGATCGACTCTTGTATATATATCTGATACTTTAGATATACACTCAATGTTACCGGTTATATTGAATAATTCATTGTTGGGTTCAAAATCATTGAAGCTCAGACCGCTATGAATTATGGGTAAGCAGTGAATCATCTAAATTTTATGTAGTCAGTGAAACCGTTTGCACGTTTATCCGAAGACATTATCTCTCTTATTCTTTTCTTAACTTTACACATGTCCAGGAAATACATCTATTTCAAAAAAAGTTTGGTGAAGGTTTTGTTGCATGTTGCATGTTGCTTACCAAGCTTGATGTTATTGGTAAATAATTTCAACACAAAACAAAATAGGCTGGAAAACCCTGCAGACAAAGTTTGGGGAAATTCCATATTGCTGTGACCTTTTGCTGCTTGAATTCATAACATCAATAGTGAATTTGGGGCTTGGTATGCAACATGCGACAAGCAACAAAACCCGACCAACCTTTTTGAAATAGAAGTTTATCATAACAAATAAGCAAGGTTATCTGACTAATTTAATGATTTCCCAGGACTTCCCTCAGGTCTTATCTTCTATGTTCTATAATTCGGAACCCGACATGAATTCTTAATGGAGCATTTTTGTGATAATTATTGATCATTGCTCTTTTGGTATTACTACTATTTCCATAACTCCTTTAGTCTTGTCATTGTAAGATCTACGGATGATATCCACAGCTTCAGCATGGGTAACATCTCTCATACTGGAGCCATCCACGGAGATGATTTCATCACCACTCTGTAGAAAAGAACATTTATGAAAACCCATTATTGTCATCATCATCATGTACTATCAGCATCATGACTAGCATCATCATTTTCAAAACTTCATCATTGTCACATATATGCATCACCACCATCATCATCATCACCATGTACATTAATTTTCAGAAACAAATTTGCATCATTTTCAAAACCATCATCATTGTCATATATATGCATCACCATCATCACCATTATCAGCATCATAATTCACATCACCATTATCAAAACCATCATCATAATATATATGCATCACCACCATCACCATTATCAGCATCATAATTCACATCACCATTATCAAAACCATCATCATAATATATATGCATCACCACCATCACCATTATCAGCATCATAATTCACATCACCATTATCAAAACCATCATCATAATATATATGCATCACCACCATCACCATTATCAGCATCATAATTCACATCACCATTATCAAAACCATCATATCATAATATATATGCATCACCACCATCACCATTATCAGCATCATAATTCACATCACCATTATCAAAACCATCATCATAATATATATGCATCACCACCATCACCATCATAATTCACATCACCATTATCAAAACCATCATCATAATATATATGCATCACCACCATCACCATTATCAGCATCATAATTCACATCACCATTATCAAAACCATCATCATAATATATATACATCACCACCATCACCATTATCAGCATCATAATTCACATCACCATTATCAAAACCATCATCATAATATATATGCATCACCATCATCACCATTATCAGCATCATAATTCACATCACCATTATCAAAACCATCATCATAATATATATGCATCACCATCATCACCATTATCAGCATCATAATTCACATCACCATTATCAAAACCATCATCATAATATATATGCATCACCATTATCACCATTATCAGCATCATAATTCACATCACCATTATCAAAACCATCATCATAATATATATGCATCACCACCATCACCATTATCAGCATCATAATTCACATCACCATTATCAAAACCATCATCATAATATATATGCATCACCACCATCACCATTATCAGCATCATAATTCACATCACCATTATCAAAACCATCATCATAATATATATGCATCACCATTATCAGCATCATCACCATAATCAGCATCATAATTCACATCACCATTATCAAAACCATCATCATAATATATATACATCACCACCATCACCATTATCAGCATCATAATTCACATCACCATTATCAAAACCATCATCATAATATATATGCATCACCACCATCACCATTATCAGCATCATAATTCACTTCACCATTATCAAAACCATCATCATAATATATATGCATCACCATTATCAGCATCATCACCATAATCAGCATCATAATTCACTTCACCATTATCAAAACCATCATCATAATATATATGCATCACCATTATCAGCATCATCACCATTATCAGCATCATAATTCACATCACCATTATCAAAACCATCATCATAATATATATGCATCACCACCATCACCATTATCAGCATCATAATTCACATCACCATTATCAAAACCATCATCATAATATATATGCATCACCATTATCAGCATCATCACCATAATCAGCATCATAATTCACATCACCATTATCAAAACCATCATCATAATATATATACATCACCACCATCACCATTATCAGCATCATAATTCACATCACCATTATCAAAACCATCATCATAATATATATGCATCACCACCATCACCATTATCAGCATCATAATTCACTTCACCATTATCAAAACCATCATCATAATATATATGCATCACCATTATCAGCATCATCACCATAATCAGCATCATAATTCACTTCACCATTATCAAAACCATCATCATAATATATATGCATCACCATTATCAGCATCATCACCATTATCAGCATCATAATTCACATCACCATTATCAAAACCATCATCATAATATATATGCATCACCACCATCACCATTATCAGCATCATAATTCACATCACCATTATCAAAACCATCATCATAATATATATGCATCACCATTATCAGCATCATCACCATAATCAGCATCATAATTCACATCACCATTATCAAAACCATCATCATAATATATATACATCACCACCATCACCATTATCAGCATCATAATTCACATCACCATTATCAAAACCATCATCATAATATATATGCATCACCACCATCACCATTATCAGCATCATAATTCACTTCACCATTATCAAAACCATCATCATAATATATATGCATCACCATTATCAGCATCATCACCATAATCAGCATCATAATTCACTTCACCATTATCAAAACCATCATCATAATATATATGCATCACCATTATCAGCATCATCACCATTATCAGCATCATAATTCACATCACCATTATCAAAACCATCATCATAATATATATGCATCACCACCATCACCATTATCAGCATCATAATTCACATCACCATTATCAAAACCATCATCATAATATATATGCATCACCACCATCACCATTATCAGCATCATAATTCACATCACCATTATCAAAACCATCATCATAATATATATGCATCACCACCATCACCATTATCAGCATCATAATTCACATCACCATTATCAAAACCATCATATCATAATATATATGCATCACCACCATCACCATTATCAGCATCATAATTCACATCACCATTATCAAAACCATCATCATAATATATATATATCACCACCATCACCATTATCAGCATCATAATTCACATCACCATTATCAAAACCATCATCATAATATATATGCATCACCACCATCACCATTATCAGCATCATAATTCACATCACCATTATCAAAACCATCATATCATAATATATATACATCACCATTATCACCACCATTATCAGCATCATAATTCACATCACCATTATCAAAACCATCATCATAATATATATGCATCACCACCATCACCATTATCAGCATCATAATTCACATCACCATTATCAAAACCATCATATCATAATATATATGCATCACCATTATCACCATTATCAGCATCATAATTCACATCACCATTATCAAAACCATCATCATAATATATATGCATCACCATCATCACCATTATCAGCATCATAATTCACATCACCATTATCAAAACCATCATCATAATATATATGCATCACCATTATCAGCATCATCACCATAATCAGCATCATAATTCACATCACCATTATCAAAACCATCATATCATAATATATATACATCACCACCATCACCATTATCAGCATCATAATTCACATCACCATTATCAAAACCATCATCATAATATATATGCATCACCACCATCACCATTATCAGCATCATAATTCACATCACCATTATCAAAACCATCATATCATAATATATATGCATCACCACCATCACCATAATCAGCATCATAATTCACATCACCATTATCAAAACCATCATATCATAATATATATACATCACCATTATCACCACCATTATCAGCATCATAATTCACATCACCATTATCAAAACCATCATCATAATATATATGCATCACCACCATCATCATCATTGACATCATAATAATCATCTTCATCAGCATATAATTACCTTGAGCCTTCCATCATCATGGGCAGCACCGCCTGGAAATATCTTTTCTACTCTGATTTCAGGCTGCATTTTAGATCCTTTGCCTCCAGATATACTGATGCCTGTTAAACAACATGAGATATAACTAGCATTTCATTTTTCAACCCTCCTTTCTGGTTGGCGATAATATCGTAACCACCCTACATTTCTCGAGTTTTTACTAAACCCCTATAAAACTGCATATAATTTGTAACACCCCCCCCCCCCCCCCCCATATAGCTTCCATAAATAACATGAATATTGCCAACCCACATACACTAATAAATGAAAACCCTCTTAACACTTCTCTTGTGTTTTGACAACCCAGAGTGGTTTATAACTGAACACAACATTCGCACACGTTTTCTATTTCTTTACTACATAATAAAAGTGACAAATGAATCCATGACCTCTGCAACACTGAGTTATAAAACCACATGTTAATAGAAGGTAATTGGGTTCATCTGGCCAATAAGGAGCCGGTCAAGTTATTTAAAATGTGATAATTTTTGTACTACAACAACCAACTTCATACAATATATATAATAACATAAAAATATTTTACAGCCATCACTACATATTGGGCTCTTCTGTGATGTTCACTCACACTCATTACCACTATATTCAATATTTACATCACATGCTGATTTTTGGGAGGGAGAAAAACTGGACAACCCAGAGAAAAACCCTCATAGCATGAGAGAGAAACAACACATCACACAAACTCTATTCACTTGTCACCCAAGTCGGGAATGGAACCCAGGTCACAGTGGTGAAAGGCCAGCACTCTCACGGCTAGGCCACTTATGCCACCCATACCATACCTAGACTTGTTCTATTCTTTGGCAGAAGTATCAACCCTCCTTCTTGTAAAGGTGCTACGTTAGGTGCCGATGATGGAAAACTGAAGAACGCAGACTGCTGGCCACCCATCTGTACCTCATCCTCCTCATCATCATCCTTATACTCTACAGACACCCGGTCAGGAACAGCTAGCATGTTTGAACTTGTCATTGTTTCCATGGCGATATCTTGGCCGTTTGAGCTGTCATTGTTTACTTGAATGACTGGCACGCTGAGAGAAACAGGACCAGGGTTGTAGTGAGGTGCATTGTGGGAATTGTCTTGCCCTGGGATCATTTCAATGGCATCTTTTGTTGTCGACTGGACGGCATAATACTCTGAGGTACCACTACGAGCTTGACGGTCTAGAATGTTGCCACCAAGCCATGCTCTTTGTGCTTGGGCTTGGGCTTGGGCTTGCGCTTGTGCTTCTCGTTGGTTTTTTAGTTTTTCCAGTTCTTCTTTGCTTCTTATTTGGAAGCCTCCTCTACTATCTGTAGAAGAAAACAGAAAAATATTAACAGGCTAACAAACTGGAAAAGAGTTTTGATTTATTATGTACAAATGGAGTTCTTATGCTAACTTTGTTTCAAACAAATTGCTGTAAAATGACAACCACAAAAGACCAATATCATGGAACAGTTATTGCTCAGTCTTACTCTCTATTGTAGGTAAATTTGTAAAGCTGTGGTATTTTCATTTTTTCTTGATGTGTGCATTCCTTGCCTGATTGTGTAGAGACAAAACTGGTGGTATTGTTTAGTATTATTTCTTGATAAATGCATTCCTTGCCTTACTATGGGCTGTTCTGATTGTAGGTAAATTACTAAAAGAGTAGAGACAAAACCTATGGTATTCATTCTTGATATATGCATGAATGCAAATATTGTTGTTTTGTACCTTGTATAACAGAAATAAGTTGTCTTTTTGGTTTTTCAACTTGTGTTGGTAATATTGCTGGTGAACCTGTATAAAATACAAGAACATATATCAAAAATTAGGAATAATAACAAATGAATACATGAAAACTATAACTAAACAAGCAAGTTAATGAATTTCTTAATGAGTTATTAGGAATGAATGATCAAATGATTGAATGAATGAATTAATAAATATAGAATACATCTTACCATAGATGAAAGAAATGAATAAATATAAGGAATGTTCGAAATGTATGAATGAACAAACGAACAATAGTCCTTTTCACAGTTCCGTTCAGTGACAACGAATAATAGTTTCAAGTCGAGGTTCACGTTGTTGAGCATGATAAATTATAGTTTTGCTATGTGCAACAATGCGAACCTAGACTTGGAACTATTATTCATGGTCACTGAATGGAAATGTGAAAAGGACTATTGAATAAATAATGAGCAAATTAATGTAAGAATTAATACAATATACAATTGAATGGGATAATGGTTGAGTAAATGATCGAATAAATAAATATATATAGTATCATGAGAGTAGATATAAATACATCCTTACTAACCTGGTACACAAACACTCAGATATTCTAAAGCATCTTTTTCACGTGCTGACACCATGGCGTCAAAGCGACCAAGATCATACGAGGTGATCAAAGTCCTGTAAATACAGAACAAAATGATATAATCCTGAAAACTTTTTAAAATAACTCCTAACTACAACTTTCAATTGCTAAATGCAGTTTCTTTTAGCCTGCGTAGCGGCTCTCTAGGGGACTGGGGGAGAGAGATAAGGAAGGGAGAGCCTGCAATGATGACCCCACATTCCGTGTATTTTACGTTCACCATATGAACGTAAAATTCCCATTGGCTTAGAGCCTGTCAATCAAATGGCGGTAAAATTCCCATTGGCTTAGAGCCTGTCAATCAAAGGATTTCATTGTTTAAGTAGAATTCCGATCATGCCTATTATAACTAGATAACGCCTTCGCGTTTCACACGATCGTGAGATTATTGTTGTTATTATTTTCATTGATCGTTTTAGTAGTTTATATACAGAATTATTTCGATAGACATACTTCATTTCTTTCGATGGAGTTATTTCAGAAGTTTGTGAGAAGCTAGGAGGAGTAGTGCTTTAGAGAGAGCAGAAATTGGCGGCTGAGTCGTTGCTGGAACGAAGAGATATCCTGCTGTGGCCGTATTGCCCAATGGTTTTGGCAAAAGTCTCATTTTCCGTGTGTTTGAAGAAGCCATGGAAATATTACTTCAACGTAATGTTTCCGTATTGGTTGTTTGTCCCCTTGTTGGGATTGAGCAAGACCAGTTACTAGAAGTAAAGTCATTGGGGATAAGTTGTTGCTCGCTGATTTCAACTTAAACGGCCGTGGATTATACTCCTGCCCAAAGCTGATCTTTGCCAGTGCAGAAGAACTACAAACTCATTCATTTAGAGAAACGTTTAAGAGTTAATAGAACTCTAATTTAAACAAGAGTTAAGAGATCGCTTATAGAGCTGATTATGGTAGATGAATCTCACACCATCGATCGAAACCATTTAACTATTGTACACAATTGAACCATATTTTCAAACTTTAATAGTAAACTGTCTTTGCAAAGACGGCAATAAACGTTTGGGTTGTTTTCGATTGATTTTCGGCCTCTATTTGTGTGTTCATAACATGTACAATTTCAAACTGTACCTCTTACATGAATGTTTGACAGCTCTAGTGTTATTTTAATTAGGGGGCGTATTAGGAAAACCAGGGTCATCATTGCAGGCTCTCCCATCCTTTCCCCTCCCCCTCCCCTTCTCCTCTCCCAAATCCCCTAAGAGCCGCTACGCAGGCTAAGTTTCTTTAAGTTTGACAAAGGTTTTTCAAACTTCTTATATTCTATTTTATCCAACATCATAAAAAATACAGCCAATCAGAATGCTTGCAAGCTGTTGTATATGCGATGGCATTCAACTGCCTCTTGCCATGAGACATTGTGGGTTCTCGTTATTTTATATTATGTGAGATAAAATAGTTATACAATGTTTCCTCATGACATACCATGAATATCCCACTTGCCACTTGTATTGTCTTTGCATACACACTCTCCTAAAGGCTTGTGTGTATACTAGAAAATGCAAGCGACTTGTGGGATATCCCATGGAATGCCACTTGAAACCATTGTATAACCAGTATGTATTTGTTTCCTGCTTACCGTACATCTCTGAGTAACAAAGCTTTCTCTGGTTTATCCAAAATTGCCAGCAATTTGTGAACCAAAGACTCAACATCTGAATCATCCAAATACTGCAAACAATTAAGTTTTTGTTAAGTGTAATTAGTGCAAGATCTTCATCATAAGCATTAGTATATATTTACTATCATCATCATCATCACCCTCACAAACATTGATATTATTACTATTGTCATCATCATCATCCTCCTCACAAACATTTGTGTTATTACTATCTTTATCATCAACATCATTTCCATCAATAACATTACTATTGTCATCATCATCATCATTCTCACAAACATTGATATTATTACTATCTTTATCATCATTTCCATCAATAACATCATCATTATTATAATTATTAATAATCATAATTATCATCACCATCATCTTCATTATTACTACCTTTATCATCGCCATTATTATCATCAATAACATTACTATCATCATCATCATCATCATCACCATCAGCAGCAGCAGCAGCAGCATCATAACCATCATAGAAAACACTAATGGAAAAATGCTTGCTTGAAATCCTGTCTTGTTTTTGCACCATGTGATCCCTTCTGGCAGATCATTTTGCTCAAAATTAGTCATGTGGTACAAAAACAAAAAACACAACTCAAAGTCCAAATATCCAATGGACATTGAACCACTAGTGGTTTTATAGTGCAGACACTCCAACTGGGACCACTCTAGATGAATTGATAATCAACCAATCATATTGCAGCTTTCAGTTCAAGAATGTTATGAGCGTGAGAACACTATAATTTGATTGACTTATGCTGTTATCAGTTCGATCTCTGTCTGGTTTAAAATTTTTTGATTGGACGATGTTGTCTAAGCGGTCCCGGTTGGAGTGTCCTCACTGTAATAGTATCATCATCATCCTCATCATCATTATCACCATCATCGTCATCATCGTCATCATCGTCATCATCATCGTCACCATCATCATCATCACCATCATCATCATCGTCACCATCATCATCATCGTGGTCACCATCATCATCATCACCTGTTTGATGGCACTGATGACAGCATTATATTCATCAACTACAAGGATCTTTTTAGCACGCTCTTCAACATAGAGTAAAAGCTGTTGCTTTGTGGGGCCACCTGGTGTATGAAAGAGATAGGGTAGAGCTGAATGGATGAAAGTAAATGAACGGAAGAAAAACACAAGAGCATGCATGAATAAACAAAAACAAATACATTTGTTCAGAATATTGCCAGTCAATAATTTTATTTTTTGAAAAGGCTGGTTAATAAATCACAAGTAGTTTATTCATTTTTGGCCAATATTTGTGATTTAAATAAAAATGGAAAATAGATATTTTTAAAATGTACCTGTCTTTGCCTCCATCTTTGGTTTACTTTTCTTTCTGAAACTCAACTTTGATTTAATCTTATCGCCATGTTTCTGTAAGAATGACTTTGATTTCTTCACCTTCTTCTTGTTCTCATCCCTCATCATTAGCTCGCTATCACTTGACGCGGACTGTAGATGAACGTAATCCCTACTACCAGCACTACCAGTTGTTAAAAACTTTCCATCCGGATCATCTTTACTATTGTTACTATCGAACGAGTGAGTACTGGAGTATACCGAGTGTCTTTTCTCAGGATCATCACCACTACTAGTTGTCGAAACACTCTTAGAGCTCTGTGTCCGTGCAAGGTCGTCATGTGTGTCCCGTACTGGAATGTCGTCAGCTGTCTGGGTGTCCATTTCAGTTCCTCTGGGAGAGGAGTCAGGAGTCTGGACACCAAATTCTCGTTGTTCTGGTCTTGTTTGTGTGGTGTTATTGTTTGTTTCTATGTCTGGGAACTGTGTGGCGGAGTGTTCCATTGGTGATGGTGGCGATCTGGGTGGCGATGTTGGTGGCGATGTCGGTGATGATAGTGATCTGGAGAAGGTTTCTTTTCCTTCTGTTAAATAGAAAGGAAGATGGAAAATGAATGACTGGGGGAAAACATAATGTGTTTAAAAAACATAAAATATAAGGTGTCATGAATATTATCAACATCGTAATCACCATCATCAGTTCATTCCTTGATATATTGGTATGTTTACCTTTTTGAATGGAGCCATCAGGATAAATCCAACTGATTTCTGACGTATAATGCTTAGCTTCTGGTAATTTTCCAACAGCCTAAAACACACATCAGATGCATTCAGTATTAGTAACAATGACAAATTGCATGCAGTTGTATCACAGACTATGGTAGTGATGATGATGATGATGGTGATGATAATGGTGATGAAAATGACAATACTGATATGATGATAATGACAAAGATGTTGAAGATGATGATAATAATAGTGATGACTATGATAATGAACATGACAATGATAGTTTATGATGATGATTGTGATGGTGATCATGATGATAATAATTAATATGATAATGTCAATGATGGTGATGATAGTTATATGATGATGACCATGATGATGATGATAACGATGATGAATTTGATTACAATGAATATCATAATGATAGTTATGATTGTGACGATGTTGATCATGATGATAATAATAAATATGATGATGTCATATGATGATGACCATGATGATGATGATGATGATGATGATGATAGCGATGATGTGTTTGGTGACAATGAATATGATAATGATAGTTATGATTATGATGATGAGGGTGATGTTGATGATTGTGATGTTGATTGTGATGATAATGATGATGGTGATGAATAATGATGATAATAATGATGATGATGATCTCACCTTAAGTGTAACAATGATATGTTTATTGCTTTTGATAAATTCTACTGCTTCCTTATGTTTGATATTCTCAAAGTTCTTTCCATTCACATCAAGGATTTGATCTCCAACACGAAACCCAGCTTCCTCTGCTAAAGACCCTGCATCAACCCTAAAACAACATTAAAAAACTCATGAATAATTAATGAGACATTTTCAAAAGAAACCATGACCATGACGTCAGTGTTGTAAATCTTCATACAACACTGGTGTTGTATTTACTGATTTGCATAAGTTTTAGCTTGTAATTTCACGCGTTCGGCTTGCGATTGTATCTGCCGATACAACACGGCCACTCATGTTGTAAACATTACATACATATTGAGAAACAAGTTTATGGGGATGATATACTGAACAGTGAATGGTGTTTTAAGCTTCTTGATATGCATAGGGTATTTTACTTTCAACCTTAGTCACAACTATATTGTTATCTATCACAATAAACCTTGTCATCGTTCAAGTCCACAATCTCAGCCACGATATCATGTAATCTCTTCTTTAATTTAAGGAATGTACAGATTATCAAACAATTGAAGCTAATTACAAACCTTTAAAATTCCACAGGCTGTAGTCAAATTGTAAAGAATATATTACAAAGGTCTATTGTAATATATTACTTAATTTAAGGAATCTACACATTATCAGACAAATGAAGTCAATTGAAACCCTTGAAAGTTTCACAGGCTGTAGTCAATTGTAAAGAATATATTACAAAGGCCCTATTGTAATATATTCCCTAATTTAAGGAATCTACACATTATCAGACAATTGAAGTCAATTGAAACCCTTGAAAGTTTCACAGGCTGTAGTCAATTGTAAAGAATATATTACAAAGGCCCTATTGTAGTATATTCCCTAATTTAAGGAATCTACACATTATCAGACAATTGAAGTCAATTGAAACCCTTGAAAGTTTCACAGGCTGTTAGCTTAGTCAATTGTAAAGAATATATTACAAAGGCCCTATTGTAGTATATTCCCTAATTTAAGGAATCTACACATTATCAGACAATTGAAGTCAATTGAAACCCTTGAAAGTTTCACAGGCTGTAGTCAAATTGTAAAGAATATATTACACGCTATTGAGGCTGAGGTTGTTTGATTCAAACTGTGAAAAGGCATATTGTATTCTTTGTTATAACCGGGTATATATATATATAGAAATTTATGTTTATCTGTCATAAACCGTTTCAGAACTCCGGCAGAACACCCCACCCAATTAATCCTAGAGGACTACCCCTTCCCCCCTTGTTTCAGTGTATATCTCCTCCTGTTCCACCACTGTATAAAAATACAGGGGTACCTCTATTAAGCTGTCACCTGTTAAGTGGTCACCCTCTATTAGGGGGCCACAATAAAAAGACCCAAATCTATTCCTTATACCTATTCTATACCTCTATTAAGCGGTCACCCTCTATTAGGGGGCCACAATAAAAAGACCCAAATCTATTCCTATACCTATTCTATACATCTATTCAGCGGCCAACCTCTATTAGGGGGCCACAATAAAAAGACCCAAATCTATTCCTATACCTATTCTATACCTCTATTCAGCGGCCAACCTCTATTAGGGGGCCACAATAAAAAGACCCAAATCTATTCCTATACCTATTCTATACATCTATTCAGCGGCCAACCTCTATTAGGCGGCCACAATAAAAAGTCCCAAATCTTTTCCTATACCTATTCTATACCTCTATTCAGCGGCCAACCTCTATTAAGCAGCCACTTTGGAAAGTCCCGAGGGTGACCGCTTAATAGAGGTACTGCTGTATATCAATGTAACCTTACCCTGATACATATATGCCCAGTCCATACTCAGCACCACCACGTAGAGTAAACCCTATGAACCCTGCAGGTGTTGCCTCTACCACTAGGTTAACACGACGCTCATCATCACTGTTCAGTAGATGTGAATTAGGTTGTAGTTTTATACCAGTGAGGCCATCACTGCTGGTGCTGCTATTCTGTGAATTGAAAAGACCATAATACTATTAGCACAAAAGATAGACTAAAATAGTCTAAAGTTGGAGTAAGATTTGTGCAGTCAAAGAGATGGTTAGGGTGTTTTCTTTGCAAAGTTATTGAATGGCAAATAAGAAAGAGTGAATTTGTAGCTTAAAAAATTGCCTCTCAAATTATTCAAAATCGGCTTTTATGATTTTCTTCAAACTTTGTAGCACTGTGAATGTCGTTTTAAAAGTTTAGATCAAAAAACGAGTAAAATTGCTGCTAATCAAAAACTGTGATGTCATTGTTTCGTTGCTATGGTAATGCCGATGTAAACAAAAGACACACCCTGATAAACTTCAATCTTTATGTAACATTAACTGTGCAAAGTGTAAAAGCTGTGGGTGTTTGCATATCAGATCTACGGCCGTTTAAAGTTGACCGGTTGAGCACTAGAAGAGACCAAATCTGCTAACTCATAGCTATGTATGTTTTGAACAAAGGTGTCTTGTACAAGAAATAAGATCCACATAGAACTGTTTTCTATTTCTGAAGTATATCTTAGGAGTCAGTCTTTTGTTATCATAATGGATATTATATAGACAGTGTCTACTGCCATTTTTCAAATACTCACTAAGGTACTATCATAGCCATCATGTGAACTGCCATTCCTTTCATTCCTGCAACAAACAAACAAAACAAATAAAAACCTTTACTCATGTTTATATTGATTCAATCGTGGATATAGGGAGGGTAATTGGCTTGTGTGTTGGTCATAATCACCTCTAAACCTGGATTCAACAAGCTAAAAACCATTCCTAAAATATATTAGCAAATTGACTATAAACAGGGCATCTGAAAAAGTGCGGAAATTTTAGCAAATAGTGCGGAAATTTTAGCAAATAGTGCGGAAAAGTGAGGAATACTAATTTGCATATTATTATTTATTATTAATATTATTTTGATGGAAAATGAAGAACTTTTCCGTGAAATTTCCGCTAATAGTTAATTATCTTCTTTGTAAAGCGCCTTGAGCATAGGATAAGTGCGCTATAGAAATAAAGTTTATTATTATTATTATTAAACTTGCTGTATATTTATAGAGGCATGTGATTGAATGCTTAGACCAATCAAAACCATTTACAGAATTAGAACTAGAACTTACGTCAAGGAACGCCTGGTAGATTAGTGTCAGGTTGCGAAAGAAAACAACGTTTTACAGTCGATTTCCAGCCCAAAATGCGATGAATTCCAATGAAAAACTTGCTTATTTGAAGAATTATTGTGTATTCCAGAACATTGTCAACAGGTTTGCAAGTTTTTCTGTATTTTTCTGGCAAAAAGTGCGGAAAATGTTGAAAAGTGCGAAAAACGATAAATAGTGCGATTCGGTGCGATTTTCAGAAAATAGTGCGGAATCGCACCCTCGCACTTTTTCAGATGCCCTGTATAAAGTGTTGCTATGTATGTTTCCCTCCAATTCAAAACCACTGGGAATAAGATTCTTTGTCTTGTGTATTACAATATCAGGTGGAAAAAAATTTGCAACAAAAGTTTTTATTCCCAGTGGTTTTGAATCCAGTTGTTATATACTTACAACAACAACAACAACAACTTTATTAATTCTAGTGTAGGTTTGTAGGTTGGAATCATTGTGTAAAGAAGTAAGAGTCATCTGTAATATCAAGTGGTCTGAGACGAGAACAGATACCATCACAGAAAATGGTAAGAGTCATGGCACATTGCCAAGAATAAGGAAACACTATCAAATAGAGATAGTGGTAGAATTTTACCACAACAATACCATCCACTTATTCATAAATTATAACATTAACAGTACTTCATATTTTTATTCTTATTCGTTTTTATGTTTTATTTTAATCAAACACATGTAAAATTCCCTTTATTTCGATAGCTTTATTTGTTTTGATTTTCTATGCGTGAGCTATAGATAGCACACACGCATTTTTATTAGTTTTTGGCAGTTGTAATGACAATATCAATCATTCTATAACATCCCTGAAGATGGGCGTTTAGCCCGAAATGTCGGATTAAATAATCTAAAAAAAGGTTGATGCATCTTACTTCTTTAAACTTTATTCATATTTTCACTTTCTAAAATTACAAAATAATTACGGTAGGCGCAGTTGGTTCAAAATAATTTGAGGCGGAAGTAATTTAAGTAAAATTAATTCAATTATAATATATCCTACAAAAGATAGGTTAAATTTACAATTAATCATAATTTAGCGTAGCAATGTGTTAGCCAATTATGTCTATCACTCTGTTCCTGTGATTGGGACGTGAGAGGCTAGTCAGTACTGAACAACAGTCAAAGTAGACATTATTGTGAAATCCAGACCATAAACAAACACAGCCAGGCTAATGCTGACAACGAAGACAGCCTAATATGATAATTACTGTACTACAATAAACTATAATTATTAGACAAAAACCTACAAACTATTTATAATTCTAAAAATGTTGAATTTGCAGCCAGGATTCATATTAAAATACAAATTGGTTTGACTCTGGCCTGATTTTGGTTAAATTTATTCAGACGTTTCGATCTATACTTAGACCTTCATCAGTGATCGTTACAACTGAGTGGTTTGTTATAATGTATCACAT
Organism: Metridium senile; assembly: GCA_949775045.1. Taxonomy (NCBI): domain Eukaryota; kingdom Metazoa; phylum Cnidaria; class Anthozoa; order Actiniaria; family Metridiidae; genus Metridium; species Metridium senile. Next base: position 8,888,492 of record OX459107.1, read on the forward strand.
GCAGGTTTGAATATTGTTTATGTGCGCGCTGTTCTAGAATTTACAATGATTTAATATATTTTAGGTATAGCAAACGTCTGAATAAATTTAACCAAAATCAGGCCAGAGTCAAACCAATTTGTGTTTTACTTATAATTCTGTCACCACTCTCTCACTAGAATAGCACAACATTATATATTTTTTTTTTGTGTCAACATGAAAAATAATATATAATTGTTTTATTCACTACATTGATTTTTAATTAATTTTCCTAAAATACTAATGACATCAACAATAGTTACTGCTTAGCTAGTTAAAAAATCACATAGTTTTATCCAAATTGTTGTTTAAGAAACATTATTGGCAAAGTCCACACTAGTTTAACAGCTAGTTATTGTACATATTTACTCCAATGTTTTATTCAGAAATACTGATTCAGTCCACACTAGTTTAACAGCTAGTTATTGTATAATTTTACTCCAAATATTTCCTTAGAATCACCGACATAGTCCACACTAGTTTAACTGCTAGTTATCGTACAGTTTTACTCCAATTATTTCCTTAGAAACACTGACAAAGTCCAAACTAGTTTAACTAATAGTTATCGTACAGTTTTACTCAAATGTTTTATTCAGAAATACTGACACAGTCTACACTGTAGTTTAACTGCTAGGTATTGTACATTTTTTCTCCAATTGTTTCCTTAGAAACACTGACACAGTCCACACTACTTTAATCGCTAGTTATTGTACACTTTTATTACAATTGTTTCCTAACACTGACACAGTCCACACTAGTTTAACCGCTAGTTATTGTATATTTTTACACCAATTGTTTCCTAAAAAACACTGACACAGTTGACACTAGTTTAACGGCTAGTTATTGTACATTTTTATTGCAATTGTATTCTTACAAACACTGACACAGTCCACACTAGTTTAACCGCTAGTTATTGTTTATTTTTATTGCAATTGTATTCTTACAAACACTGACACAGTTGACACTAGTTTAACCGCTAGTTATTGTACATTTTTATTACAATTGTATCCTTAGAAACACTTCCTTGACAACCCCCAGTTCTTGTACATTTTACTGAAAAAGCCCAATTAATTTAAACATGTCTAGTTATCAATAAATTTAATATTGTTTCAATTACAATTTCAATTAATATTTGTTCTATTACAAATAAGTATTACATAATCAATTTATTTTTTATGTTCATAAAAATGATACTTTTTTACGGAAAATGAAAAAAACATTTTTTGTTTTGTTTTATGAACAATAACGAAAAAATAAAAAAAATAAAAATAAATAAATAAAGCAATATCATTGAAATGGTTATTATCCTGATATAAAGTAGCTTGTTTAATAAATCTAAGTGTTTTGAAAAAATGCCAATATTATCGCGAAAAGTTTAAAATACTCAAGAATGTTTCATAGACTAAAGAAATTAAAAATTAATATCTAACCATCGGAATTAGCGAGTTCCCTTGAGAGATGTTCGGCTTATAGACGGATAAAACACACAACAACTCCTTGTTTTACAAGGTTTTAACTTCCATAATACTATCAAAAATATGAAATAACATTACGGAGGGTCATAGGGTTTATTTCAGATAGTTTTCTTCGTAATTAAGATCAACAATATAGCACTTTAGGTTTTTAGGTTTTAATGGCATTAAGAAACAAGATTTTTATTGGAAAATGTGCTATCATATTAACTTCAGTTTATTGGGATTTTATGAAGGTTTTTAATTAGAGGAATTAATATAAAAAAAGTAGCGTAGAAAATAGCGTAGAAATAATATGCAGTCGAAGAAAGCGATTTTTTAACAACTATCTGTACTATAAAAACATGCGCTATTTGTTTGTTTTGTTCGAAATTTTTACTAAAGTGTGAAAACTCATAAAGTCACTTAGAACTTGTCGGAAACCTGTCAAGTTCTTTGAATTTGTACAATTAAATCTGCTTGCTAGTTTAATTAACTTTTTATCAAGAATTCGAGAATGTAATTAAAGGTAGCTTTGGTAACGCATGGTATCCAAGAACGCTATAAACTAATAAGAAACACTTACCATGGGTTCCGCCGTGGAGAATTTTGTCTCATTTCGGGCAATTTTCCTCCAGTTTTAATCACCATTTTTATCTTCTTCAACGAAGATAGCAAGCTAATAGCTGAACTTAAAGCTATATGTTCAAAATCGATGCCATTGACTTCAATAACTCTGTCGCCAACGCTCAAACCTTGCTTTTCAGCTAAGGACCCGATGTCAACTTCTGAAACGTAAACATGGTGTCCTTGCTCTTGTCCTCCTTGTAAACTAAACCCTAAAACTTGGTCTAACGATGTCCTGGTTAGAGAAATAACCTTTAGAGAGCCAGTTGAAGGAGAGACTCGTCCATTTTGATGCGTCTGTCCATTCCGTAGGTTCAAATTCTGAGTTTTTTTGTCAGCAGAAGTTTGCTTAGTTTTGTAAGGGTGAGCCATTTTGTGGTACGGTGCAAGGCTATCAAACTTGCTTAACTGTACTGTAGCTACGAGGTTTCTTATGTCGGAAAGCAAATCCAGCTTATGTGGAGTATTCAAACAGGATTTAAGTGATTCTATTAGCTTCTCAACTGATTTGTTAGTTTGATAGTCTTTCATGATATCATGTAGGTATTCGCGGTCATCTTCAGTGAGCAAACGCTGTGCATTTCGTTGAAACTCACGTATTTGGCGCTTCCTTTCTCCCTCGTTTGGAGCCGTCATTTTCACTCTTTCTCACACCAAACCTCTCCCGTTTACGATAAGTGACAAATTACTACTAAGTTGTATACAAAATAGTAGATTTGCTATGATTAATGACGTCCATGTTTGTCCTTTGAAGCGACGCGTTCCGATGGGATCATGATCGCATTAATTTATGTTGAATCATTTGCATAAATTACGTACACGCTTGTAAAGCCAGTCAAATGTTTGATTGTTCTTTGTGACAGCTTGGTATGTTGGGAATGCGAAAATTAAAAATGTCAGATTCCGAGTTTCGATAGAGAAGTTTTGTTATTTATAAAGTCAAATTTACGCAAGCATTATAAAATATTTTTGGAGATATTAATAAAGGTCAATTTTTTTGTTCTAAAAGGTCTAAATGCAAGCAAAGTAAAAAAAAGTACACATAGACAAAATTAGGCCAGGAAAAAATGCTTACAAAGGCCTAGTTCAAACGTTGCATCTCACATGTGCAGAATCTTATGCAAATTAGCAATACCAATTGTTTGAATTCTTTGCATTAGATTTGGCACATATGAGACACATCATTTCAGCTAAATGACCGGGCCAACGGCTTCAACATTTGCTTCAACATCCTTCCGATTTTGTTGAATGGCAATGTTGAAGCCATTTGCCACCCCATTTCAACGTTGTTGAAACAGTTTGCCCCCTATGTTCAACAACCATTCTACAGCATTCAACAAAATCGAACCAAATGTTGAAGCCGTTTGCCCGAGCCTTGAGTTTGTAGCCAACGAACAACAATTTCAAATAAAGAGCAAGAGAAATAAGAAACAAACAAACAAGCTAAACACCATCAAACGGACACAAGCAGAGTAGTTATTTTAACAAAGGAAAAGACAAAACATCAAATAACATTTAGCCTTTTATTCCATTATCTCCAAAACCATTGAATTCATTTTAGAATATTTTACAAAAATATCTATCTAGTTCACCTTAACATGATTAATATCTTAACCAATAAGCACTCTTCTTAACTTTTAACATTACCAGTATTCATAATCTTAACATTACCAGTATTCTTAATCTTTCTTTAACTATCATCATTTATCTCACAAGACATAAAATACAGCCAATTAGAATGCTTGAAAGCCGTTGTATAATTGGCGGCATTCAACTGCCTCTTCCCATGAGATATTTCAGGTCCTCTTTATGTTATATTATGTGGGATAAAATAGTTATACAATGTTTTCTCGTGACATACTGTGAATATCCCATTCGTCACTTGTATTTTCATTGCATACACACTCGCCTACAGGCTTATGTGTATACTAAAAAAATACAAGTGAGTTGTGGGATATTCCACAGTATGCCACTTGAAACCATTGTAAAACTAGTATATATCATATTGGTTGTTGGTATATCTTTAAATTATTTTTCTGGTCAAATGCATTGGATATGTATTGGTGTTTGAACTCTATTAAAACAACAAGTTCTAGTTAGGTAGTTGTGGTCATATTAAAATTATGTGTATTGTATATGATACTTTGATGTAGCATTTTGATGTAGGTTTGTTCGTTTGGCGTATGAATTAGTACAAATTTTCCAACTTGTTGGCGAGGCAAAAATATTTACTTCAAACCAAGATTTGGATGTTTCTTTTTCTCCTTTTTCTTTTGATAGCTTTGTGTTTTACTATCATTAGTATGGCTGTTGTTGTTGCTGCTGTTGTTTTCTTTAGACTGTACTTTGCAATATTTAAATGTTTTTTTTTTCATGTGTCAATTGATCGTCTTTATCACATCTTTGGTGAGGCATTTTCTACTTCGAACCAAGAGCGAATTCTTCTTCATCTTCATCTTCTTTCGTCGTCATCATCATCATTATTGAATAAAGCCATGCCTTCATTGGAAAACCTTAAACATTGGTGATGTTGCTGTTGCTGCTGTTTTTGTTGTTTGTTTGTTGTCATTGTTTTCCTATTTCTGCTGTTATTGTTTTAATGTGTAGTTGCTTATTAAGTTGAATGTTTTTGTTGTCATCAGTGTTTTTGTGTCTCATTGACACATTGTCTTTTACATCTTGGCGAGGCAATGTCTACTTCGAACCAAGTGTGTTCATTATCATCATCATCATCATCATCATATCATCATCATCACCCAAAGGCTGTATTTTTACTAACAACACATTGGCATGAATGCTGTTGTTGTTGTTGCTGCTGCTGCTGCTGCTGCTGCTGCTGTTTGAATGTCAAGTTCTTTAGTACTTTGCAAAGTGTCTTTGTTCTTCTTGTGTTGTTGGACAGTCTTTTTTACATCTTGGCGAGGCATTGTCTACTTCAAACCAAGTGTTTTCATCATCATCATTTTATCATCTTCATCACCTTCACCCAAAGTCTGCATTTTTACAACCAAGACTTTGGTATGAATGTTGTTGTTGTTGCTTGCTGTTGTTGCTTGTTGCTGTTGTTGTTTATAAGTTCAAATGTGGAAATGTCTTTGTTCTTCTTGTGTTGTTTGATAGTCTTTTTTCACATCTTTGGTGAGGCATTGTCTACTTCGAACCAAGAGTGATTTTCTTCTTCTTCTTCTTCATCATTGTTATTATTCAAGGCATGGATTCATTGTCAAGCCTTAAACATTACTGTCGTTGTTATCAATGTTGCTGCTGTTGTTTTAATATGTTCTTGTTTAGGGTCTATATGTTGTTGTCGTTGTTTTCTTGTGTCTCATTGACACATCGTCTTTTACATCTTGGCGAGGCATTGTCTACTTCGAACCAAGTGTTTTCATCATCATCATCATTTTATCATCATCATCATCACCCAAAGTCTGCATTTTTACAACCAAGACTTTGGTATGAATGTTGTTGTTGTTGCTTGCTGTTGTTGCTTGTTGTCGTTGTTGTTGTTGCTGCTGTTGTTTATAAGTTCAAATGCCAAAATGTCTTTGTTCTTCTTGTGTTGTTTGATAGTCTTTTTTCAGATCTTTGGTGAGCCATTGTCTACTTCCAACCAAGAGTGATTTTCTTTTCCTCTTCTCCGTCATTCAAGGATTCATTAGCAAGTTTTGAACATTACTACATTACTACCTTGTTGTAGATATTAGTTTTGTCAAGTCAAATGTTGTTTTAAGTCTTTTTTTAAATATCTCTAGAGCCCATGGATATTGTATTGTCTTGTTTTCGGTTTTGCTGTCATTATTTGTGTCTTTAATTTTCTTTTTTGAATAAAACTCTAAAAGTTTCATAATAAATAGAAATCCTCGGCTGTAATTCTAATGGTTGTATCCCAATGTTGTTGTGTTTTTTTTGTTCCTTTTTGACTGTTATCTTAAATTGAAATTTCTCTCCAGTATGTATTCTTTGGTAGATGTTATTTTTACTATGGCCCTGTCCACACTAATGTGTTTTAGAAATCCTTCATTTTCTGCTTCTTGAAAATGCCCAAGTTTTGCATTCACACTACTAAGCATATTCCACTGCACACTAGACCACTAAATATCAAAACACACATATTCGTAGATATACACCTCTAGTTTGGATCACATTAGTGTCCATAGACGTCAGAAATGGATACACAAGTATGTGATTTCAAATAAAATTACATCAGTGAGGACAGGGCCTAAATGGTACTGTAGCTATCTTGTTACTGTCTTCTCTCGTCGCTGTCCTAAGTTGTCCTTTTGTTGTCTTTATTTGCCTTCACTGTGCTTTGACTTGAAGGTGCAAATGTAAATATTCCCATATATTCCTTAGCGGTTTGGATCCCTTTCAACGTCACACAAGTGTACATCAAATTTGTTTTGTTTCAGTCACTTTGTTGTCTACATTTGTTTTCTTGGGCTGATTTTCTGATTCTTGAAGTTCCAGTTCCTTGAAGTAAATGTATCTTTGCCATGCTATAATGGCCACATAGTCTTGTGTATAACATGTTTCAATTGGCCAATCAATGTAAACTAACTTCTTCATCCACATTGAGGTGCTTGTTGCTGCTGCTGTTGTGTTTATGGTGCTGCCAATGTTGTTGTTGTTGTTGCTGTCATTGCAAAGTGGTTAACACATTCACCTTGCAGTTGTTGCTACCAATGTTGTTGTTGCTATTGCAAAGTTTCTTGTTGTTGTTCATCTTGTTGTTGCTGTATTTGTTTTGCTACTGGTGTTGTTGGTGTTGCTGCTATTGCAGTCTTGTGGTTGTTGACACATCTATCTTGATGTTGTTGTTGCTATTGCAAAGTTTCTTGTTGTTGTTCATCTTGTTGTTGCTGTATTTGTTTTGCTACTGTTGTTGTTGGTGTTGCTGCTATTGCAGTCTTGTGGTTGTTGACTATCTTGATGTTGTTGTTGCTATTGCAAAGTTGCTTGTTAATGACACATTCATCTTGTTGTTGCTGTGTTTTGCTCCCGATGTTGTTGATGCAGTCTTGTGGTTGTTGTTGGTGCTGCTATAACAGTCCAGTTGTTGTTAATGCAGTTAACTTGTCAATGTAGTTATATGTATTGTTAATACTACTGTCATGTTATTTATTCTCAGTGCTGGTGTTCAATTCAACATTACAGTTCCTACTATCATTGTTGTCACCATCCACTCAACATATCCAAAGAATATGTTGTCATAGAGACATACGATTTCAGACATACCAACAACCAATAAGAAACACCATTTGGTGATTTGATCAATAGCTAAATTCTACCAACATATTACAAGAAAATCCTAGGAGAATCTAAACAATGAAAAAAGTTTAAAACAAAGTATGTGATACTAAACTCCAACTAAAAATAAGTTATTAAATAGGATGCCACACCTGGTTGTCTGAAGTCTGGCACTGGCTGATCAAAGTCTGATTATTCATAATCCTTCTATTGACTGATGAACGGTACAGTCCTTGTTCACTGCTTTCAATCAATATATCTTTGATTGACAGCAGCGAAAACAAATTCAAATCTGCATTTTTGACCATTTAGTTTGCAGAATATTGAGTACAATAGATTTAGTTCTTCTAAGTAAATTTGTTAGACCTAGTTTTGTGTTTGCACTCTTAACATAAATTATTTTAATCTATAAATTATTAGAGATAGTATGTGTTTATATCACAGTATATAGGAGGGGAGCGTAAGGGGTGTTGGAAACCGCAAAACTGCACAAAAACATCGACCAAAACCACATAATTGCACCAAAATTTGCTAAAAACCACAACTGCAAAAAATGAAAAAAACCTGCAAAACCAAAAATAACGTGAAACCACAAACCCTTAGGCCCCCCTTATATAGACACGCATGCCGTTTTATATTCCTTAGATAAAAGTGCTCACACTAAACCCAGGGCTAAACAGTACCAATTAAACAATAGCAAACAAACTATTTAGTATGAATATGTACTATTTAGTACTTGTTTACAGGTTTAATGCAAGCACCTTTAGAGGATGTTAATTAACTATTTAAACAAATGAATCAATGGTATTTTTGATAATGTCGATACTTTCATGTAACTCTTCTTCTGTGATAACAAGTGGGGGAGTGAATCTAATGATGTGGTCGTGTGTTGGCTTGGCTAGCAGACCGTTGTCACGTAGCTTGAGACAAACTTTCCATGCATCAAAACCTATGAAGAGAAGCAAAGTTTGTGAATAATCAAAGGCGATTGAAATGATGACAGTGATAACAGGGATGGTGATGATAATGCTCACAGGTGTTAGGCCTATCAGGAGTTGGGTGTGATAATTGTGTTAATATTTTCCACAGCAGATCCACATGCATAGTGGATATTCTTCTGCTGGCACTACTCACACTCACTACCTCTACCTACATTAAATATTTTCCACACATCACTCCTCACATGTTGATTTTTAAACTTACGTTCAGTAGGCTTGATAATGACGGCGTTCATCAAGCCTTTTCCTCTAGCCATCTCAACAACTTCTGGGTTGAGTTTCTTCATTTCTGCAAGAAAGATTTTTCCTAGTTCTGCAGATCGTTCAGCTAGTTTCTCCTCTTCAAGTACCTACAAAGGAAGATAAAATATAATAAAACATTAGTACTGTTTCATCAAGTGCAATACTCAGAGAAAGGTGTTCTAAGAGTCAAGACAGAATCAGAAGCAGGGTTCAAAATGGCAGCCACAATCTTGTTAAGCTGCGAGCAGAGGTTCCTTTCTCTTACCAGGAACCACAAGGAAAGAAACCTCTGCCAGCACCGGCAATTTTACATCAAAGTTTCTGGATGTAAAGCATTATCAGGGTAGGGAAGAGGTTTTCCATGATCCGTGATTCACCCTAAATTTGGCCTGTGATTTGTGAAAAGCAAAAAAATTTAAGCCATGATCCGTGAAATCATCTTCGCCTGTGACCCGTGGTAATCCATGAAAACGTGACAGCTTCTCATATAAAAATAAAAACAAAAGCCTGCAAATTTCAGCATTTCTCAAAAAAATTGTTTTGCACAGTTAGAAGGATATATGTTCCACTCAATATGTAAGGCCATTTTGGGGCAAGTTCAGTATTCAGTTCAGAGCACCTACTCTAGATGGCCCCATTTCACAAAATGATTGTCTTGTTGAACTTAGTAACTTGGCCAAGTTTCATGCTTTTATCACTGGTCTATTTTTGCCCCTTAGCAGCCAGACTATTTAAAGTTGATTGGATATTATTATTTGAATATAGTGTTACCTGAAGTGCAGCTATTCCTACTTTTGCAGCCAGTGGGTTGCCACCAAATGTTGATCCATGCTAAGAAAACAACAGAATATTGTCATTACAGGAGTTACAATGACGACCATTCAAGTCCAATTCTACATAAAATAGAGGTCCCGAACATTTTAACCGTGAAATAATATTGTCACTACCTAATAGTTTTAGGTAGTAGCTGTTAGTCACTATGAAAGGCATAAATATGTAATGCGATCACATAACAATGTGTCAATTTCCGACTTCTATTTCATGTTTCACATACAATATTTTACCCAAATCCAACTAAAACTCCTAAGAATAGAAGGGTTGACTTATACAAAGAATATATAAAAAATGAATTTGAACATGTTTTTATACTTGACTTATACTCTGAGTCGATTTATACACTGGCAAATATGGTCAAAACAAGAGGAGATTTTCTCTCAAGAGAACTGACATTCTTTGAAATTCAAAAACTTTCTTTTGTTCTTGCCCATAAACATGGCTGCTTAAAATCCCGCTATTGTTTCTATTTGAAATGTGGTATCACTAATACCTGTCCTGGCTTGATTGTTAGTATCACCTCATCATCCCCAAGAACAGCTGATACCTAGAGACAAACAACATCAATGATGACATAATCCAATAATAATAATAATAATAATTCTTTAATAATATCGATGAAGGACATATACTATAATAATAATAATTACAATCAATAAAACATATATAAAATTACATATTGTATCTAAAATCGTTGTCACATTACATGCATAAAAGTAGTAATAATTTAGAAAGTTCAAAGAAAGGATCAAGGAAAATTATATCTATACAATCACTTAAAACTATAATTTATCAAGCTAACTAAAATCTATAAGCGGCATTCTATTGTTTTGATTTCTAAATCAATGTTTTTAAGGTCACATTTTGCTCTTTTTAGTATTCGTGAGCCTCTTAATAATAGTTATAATAATAATAATAATAATATTAATAATAATAATAATATTAATAATAATAATAATAATAATAATAATAATAATAATAATAATAATAATAATAATAATATTAATAATAATAATAATAGCTGTTATTTAAAACATGATAAGTTTACAGTTGAACTGATGTAGAACTCTTTATGACAATGAGAGTATAAAGCATTGCAAGTTAATCCCTGGCCCTAGGTCATGGTGAATACCAGACACCTCGTCTCATGTTCTGTAATGAAACATCCTTGTAAACAAGCCTCGTATTATACACTTAAAACAATGGAGAGAGTACAAAACCATCATTTTTTTCGATCTTGCCGTGATGCTTGCTGCTTAGGGGGCTTTCATTTATGAGTGTATGGAGGGGGTCGGCAAAATCTTATGTTGTCTTTTCAAATATTACTAAACTCCCCCCCCCCTTCTTGGTTGGTAAAAAACATCATAACCCCTTCCCCTTATTACCTAGTTTATAACTAAAGCCGCATAAAATTAGTAACAGCCCCTCCCCCCTCATATAGCTTCAAAAAATAACATACCTCAATATTGCCATCCCCCATACAATAATAAAAGAAAGCCCCCTTAAGATGCAACAATGGTTATTTGAAATGAGTGTATATATTTTTGCCATGACTTACAGGATATAGGCCTCCAGATAAGGCTTTACCAAGAATCAGCAGGTCAGGTCTGACATTTTCATGATCCACACAAACACGCCTGCAGCGAAAAAAAGGAGATATAACACAGATATTGACAAGAGCATAAAAATGGAAGAAACATGCAAGGTTAATTATTAAATAACATGCAACAATTAGTGAACATATCTATGAAATTAATAAATAATATAAATATTAATAAATAATAATAATATTGTTTAAAATTTCTTTGTTGGTTGGTTTTCATTCAAAGTGTAACATTTCTTCAACCAAAATGTTTTTAATTTTCCAAGCTTTTCGGGCCTAACATTTTGGTCGAAGAAATGTTACACTATGAAAAATATTGTTCTTATTTAGGACTTATAATCAGTATGAACTAAAACCTATGAACTATTTTCCCATGGGCTGCACGGTTTATCTGTTCTCATAACAGGCTTGAAACAAAATGTTAAGAACTCTTAACAATCTAGGATCGCACTTGGCTTCAGGACTAGAAATAGCTGTCTGCCAATGGCCAGGCCAAGATTAAGATTTGGCAGGCAAATATTATTATTATAACTGCCAAATGGATAATAAAACTGCAGTCAAAGTTTACTGGAAATCATCTTCCAATGTTTCTCTAGCTGGAAGTGACAGGCCAATTTGTTTTCCTATTTCAAGCCCTGGGCTTTGCCTTGTACCACTCTTACACTTGTTAATCAATCTTTATATTTACTCTTGAGCATCTATAACGCCATGGGCGCTCAACTTTGTGTTGTCTAATTGATAAGTAGCTGTTTTGTTTGTACTTCATGGTTTACATAATTTCACTATATGATGGCAAACATACTTCCCGGTTCTTGCAAGACCAGTTTGAACTTCATCAGCAATAAACAACACCTACAACAATAACAAAAATAACAATTCACAAAAATTCTGGCAATAAGTAGAAAGATACGTATGTGGGTCTGATCCCCGGTTAAATGATGTGTGTATGATTAAAGGGTTCATGCTGATGTCAGTAAACAAAATCTAAGGAGTTTTCAAGGAGTTTTCAAGGACCAAAAAGTAATTTAAGTTTTTTTTGCGACAACTTTGATATACGAAAATTTACGAAAATGATGTACAATACTAGAATTTTTACTTAACTTTAATTTGCAATACTATGATTTTTACCCTACTTTAGCTAGAATTAAGGAGTTTTTAAGGAGTTTTTGCTGGTTTTCTAAAATTCAAGGGCTTTTCAAGTGCCCTTAAAAACGTAAATCAAATCTAAGGAGTTTTCAAGGAGTTTAAGGAGTAGCACGAACCCTGGATTATGTCGTTGCACCGGTACTGCAAAGGTCATGGGTTCAAATCCCGAATTTTTGTCAGGCTTCTATAATTGCAATTGCAACAAATATTGACTGCTACTGCTAGTCTTTATCAAGCAATTAATAAAAATAATAATAATAATTTTACTAAACCCTTTTAAAACAGCAAACAATTTGTAACAACCCCCCCTATATAGCTTCTGCAAATAATGTGAACCCCCCCCCCCCCCGTAATATTGCCAACCCTCATACACTAATAAATGAAAGCCCCATATATCACCTAATCTCATTATAGTCTATCAATAATTGGTAGCCATTTTTCAATTAATTGTTGACTTACATTATGTTTGGTGCAGAGGTTACGGACACCTGTCAAGTAGCCTTCGTCAGGAACATTGACACCTGCCTCTCCCTGGATTGGTTCAACCATAAACGCACATGTATTGGGATCACTGATTGATTTCTGTAACAAAAACAATAACATTGTGTGAACTTATTGTGAGGATGAAATTCATAAGTTTCATGTCTTCCCTCTTCTCACCCTTCAACTAGGCACCAGCCTTGTTCACAGGGAGCAGTAAGAGGGGCTGGTGCAAATAGGGGCATATTTATTATGCTCTACAAAGGAAGGGGCTTAAGAGACACAGGGCCCTTTAGGGATGGGGGGGGGGGGGGGGGGGGGGTCAAAACGGGGTCAAAACAAATTGTGCAATTGTGTCAAAATGCAACAGTCCCCATAACTGGATAAGTTTCTCACCTCCAAAGCAGCTAAATCGTTGTATGGGACAATCTCAAAACCAGGCATAAACGGACCAAAACCTTCATAGCAATCAGGGTCTGTAGATGATGAACACGCTGCCAGAGTCCTTCCCCAGAAGTTATTCTCGGCAAATACAATCTTGGCTTTGTTTTCTGGGATGCCTTTCACTGTATATCCCCATTTTCGAGCAAGCTTGCAAGCCGACTCTCCGCCTTCCACTCCAGTATTCATGGGCAAAACTTTGTCATAACCAAACAATTTAGTAATATATTCTTCATACTCTCCCAAAACATCGTTGTAGAACGCTCTTGATGTAAGCGCCAGAACTTCAGCTTGAGATTTTAGCGCCTCCACGATTTTTGGATGCGAGTGTCCCTGGTTGACTGCCGAGTAGGCAGCCAAGTAATCAAAGTACCTTTTCCCAGTAACATCCCAAACGAACACTCCCTTTGCCTTGGCTAAAGCCACGGGTAGAGGGTGGTAGTTATGGGCGCCGTATTTACCTTCCCGGGCGAACACTTGCTCGGGAGAGAGTTGTGAGTTGGAGACAGTCGAAGTGGCCAGTGCTCGACGAGAAAGCGCACGTGAAACTACGCGAAGAGAAATAGCACGAAGCATGGTCTTTTACGTCTTAAAATGAATCAAAAATCAATTGAATAACACCAAATCTCTCACTGTAACAGGTCGAGTAGCTTATCAATGTAATTTATATCAAATTTAGCGTCAATTTTGGTTTTGAGATACGAACCAGTTCGTCTATCTTCAACAACACAACTCAAAAAGAAAGGACGTTACACTGCAATGCATTTTGGGTCAAGGTTGTCAAACCGCTGATTGGTTGAAATAGGTCATGTGAACCGAGTGAGGTGAATAAAAGACGGGGGAGGGGGAGAGGAAGTGCTTCACGTGTACAAATTTAATTAGTAAACAATGCACATGAGAATTATCAAAATTAGCATGCCATTTTACTTGCTAAGCATGATATATAATAATAATTTTAATTGGTGTATATTTTGTTAAATCTAAAGTTTTTAAAAATACTTCTGAAGGACAAAATTAAGAAATAAAATGAATGAATGAATAAATGCATGGATGGATGGATGAGCAAATATAAGTCTAAGCCATTTTATAGTTAAATTAAAACAAGTTTATTTGATTATTTATTAACCTAGAAAATGTAAAATTATTCTATTACAAATTTAAAACATGCATTTACATTTAATTCACACACAAGTATTTGATTATCTTATATTAAAACATTTTGTTATATATTAAAGTTAAATTCTTTCCATGCATGTAGGTGGCACAGTTAATCCTATATAGTTCAAAAGTGAGAGTACAAACACTACAAGCATGCGATCTTTGCACTTTTGTACTAAAAAGCAACAAATTATTGGATATAGTAATTAAAATTATCTACTAGAGTACAAACACTAAAAGTGTGCAATACTTTGTACTATTTACCACTAATATAAATAGTGTTGATTAAACAATAGAGAACAAAAGAATTTGCATAATTTAGCAGTATTTAGTGGTATTTATGTTGCACACTTTTAGTGTTTGTACTCTATAAGTAATATAATGAATTAATTTATAACACCCCAAAAAAAGTTGACTTAACTTTACTGTCGTTTCGTTTCAAGCATGCTGATGAACATTTTTACGATGTTACAAATTTCATTATATTAGGTTTATATCAAACACTGATGCAGCCTATACCAGTTTACTCGCTAGTTTCCATTTAAGTAAAGTTAAGTCAGTTGACATTTTTTATTACAAATTTTATTATATTACCTATCGTTTATATCAAACACCGACGCAGCCTATAATAGTTTACTCGCTAGTTTCTATTTATGTTGTCTACTGTTTCCTATTCTCAAATACCCTATATAGACTGTTTTATATCAAAGCTAAACAAACCTAGTCGTAGATTCAGGGGAAGTCCCCATGCCCTCCCCCCTTAAAGTTTAAGCAACCATGCAAGTCGTAATATCATTTTAATTTTTGTCATCCACTTTGTTGAAAACCAAGGTTATAATAGTGGTCAACACACATAAGAGTAGCCACACTAACATCCCCCCTTCCCCTCCCCCTGGATACGGAACTGAGATCTTAGCAAAATAGTAATTTCAAATAATTATGGAAAAAAGTGAATTTGTAAAAATGAGAAACAATTAATTACAATTAACAACAATAAATTAATAACAATTAACTTTAAAAACTTGCTCAGTGGTTTTGTGTGTCTAAAAAGCCTTATTATTCTCACAATATTATTATCTGGTGATATATTAAATTCACAACTTTTTTTCCACAACATGCAGTAACAATTTACAGAATTTTCCAATGAATAGTGCTTTATAAATAAGATTTGAAGTTTTAAAAATCTTAATAAAAATCCTTTGAAAAAGTTCTTGTGTTGGGCTTCCTGTGGTACGATTCTTATGATTTGAAAAGCACAGCTTTTTCTCATCCCATTTTTTCTTTAACAATATTTCAACACAGGGACCCCAATTTACAATAAATATTGAGAAATCTGAGAATAAAATGTGTTAAAAAGATTGTTATATAGTAATATGTCAAATACAGACCTTTTCAGTTCTGTTCAGTGACCACAAATAATAGTTTAAAGTCGAGGATCAAGTTGCAGCAAAACTATAATTTATCATGCGCAGCAACTTGAACCTTGACTTGAAACTATCATTCATGGTCACTGAACGGAACTGCGAAAAGGACTATTGCACAATGGTGTACGTCATATTACTACCAGAACCAGAATACCATACAAATATTATTTGGTATTCAGATTTTTATTTCCTCTTAAGAATACTAGAACAATAAATTATTGACACTAATATTGAACAAAAGAAAAATGCAAAGCATTCTGGTACTGGTAGTATATATAAAGCTGCATGTTAATACAATTAAATGCCCTATTTAAAGCCCTTTATTAAAATAGACATGATCTAGAGAGTCTCCATATTTTTCTTTGATAAGTTCTTGTAGATGAGGCTCCAGATGACTGACTTTCAGAGAACTAAAATTGATAGAAAAAATGATGAATAAATTAGAGACCAAAAAATAAATGACTAGATGGATGACTGAGTAGATGAAAAGAATATGAATAAGTGAATAAATAGATAGATAGATGAATTGATAAATGAATGAAAAAATGAATAAATAAATAAATGAAATAATTGGTTGGTGGAAGATTGGATGGATGTTTAGATACATAATTAAATAAATTAATGAATCAGTGTATATGAAGGAATGATTAAATAAATGAATGAAGGTATGAATGGCCAACTGATAAATTTAATGAATGAAAAAGTGGATCCTGGAGTGAAAAATGAAACGATGGAAGAATAGATAAATGAATAAATAAATAAATGAATGAACAGAGGATTGATTGATTAATGAATGAATGAATAGATTTGTGACTGAAAACTTAATGAATGAAATGAACAAATGAATGAATGGACAAATGAATGAATGAATGAATGAATGAATGAATGAATGAATGAATGAATAAATGAACAAATGAATGAATGAATAATTGAACAAATGAATGAATGAATGAATGAATGAATGAATGAATGAATGAATGAATGAATGAATGAACAAATGAATGAATGAATAAATGAACAAATGAATGAATGAATAATAATTTTGTTCTAATGATTGGATTGGGGATTGAAAAATGAATAGATGTATGAATGAACAAAAAACAAATGATTGTACCATAAACATACCTTTGTTGTGGGAAGATAGCACAACACAATGGAGTTGCAAAAACAAGACTACAAAAAAAACAGCAAATGAATAAAAATAAATCAAAGAAAAACATAAAATGGGACAAATAAATGCCTTACCAAAACCCAACAAGCAAAACTTGAATTGGAGAAGCTAAAATAGGAAATCTCTGCAAAAAAAAAAAAAGATTCAATTCTAACAATTTCTGTGCAAGTGTTATCAAGAAGATAATTATTTTGCTGGAAACATAAATATATGCTTTCATATTTTCAACAAAACACATTCCTTTTTCCACTGCATGCACCTTAATTATATTGTATATATTTATAAAAATCAATAAATATAACAAGGTTTACCTTCATGAATGGTTTAGAGTCCAGATAGTTCATGAAAAAAGGTGGGATAACTGGAAAATAAAATGCAAAGAAAAATTTAGAAAGACAATACAAAACATGAACCATAATGAAAGTTCAAATTGAGAGATGTGATAGTCTAGTGGTCAGGGGACTGAATTCTGGGCCTAATGGTCTGGGTTCGATTCCCGGCCCGGGTGATTACGTTGTGTCCTTAGGCAAGACATTTCACTCTCTCAGTGCCTCATCTTCTCAGATAAGGATGTAAAGCCGGAGGTCTCGTCTGCCTACACTCTAATCCTATATAAGGTGGACCTTAAAGATCCTGTTGTGCTATGTTTGCAAAGAGTAGGGGATTGTCTCCTGGTACAACAGTCAGGCCTCAGAGGCATTCACTAACCATACTCATGATTGGTTTAAAGCAGTCTGATAAGTCCTCCACACACACATATATATATACTGTGAAGTGCTATGAGCTTTGTAATAGCGCTATATAAATAAGTATATATTATTATATATTATTATAAAATAGCAAAACATCAATGGACTGTACAGTTTGTCTGCAATCTTAGTCTGCATCGTTGGCATGATGCAAGGGGGGAGAGGGGAGGGGTAATGGTCGAATGTTTAGGAGATCAGATTCTGAGCCTAATGGTGTGCATGCACACAGGTTCAATTCCTGACAGCACAGCTCATTTTTGCTTAGGGGGGAGGGGGATGAACTGGGGGAGTATCAGTATATTACAGCATTTTTCAAAGCATTGATCAGCACTCACACATTCCAGGTAACGCCATTCCTATTCTAGAGAACACTACACTGGCAATGGCCTTCCTTGCTGCAGCCTGCAGGAATAATCAAAATTTTTATCTCTTTTATATAATTGGAAACTTTTTTTAGAAAAACTTTAATTTCAATATCTATCATATTATCATCACTACTACCATCATCATCACTACCATCATCATTATGATTTGTGTATGATTATGACTGTCACGGAGAAATATGCAATTTATGTAATTGCAATTATAGAAGTATACCCACATATATACATACATTTCACTCTGTGGGCGAATGAACTCAACAAAATGACCTCCTACCAACATATGTGGCTTCATAGCTCAGTTGGTAGAGCATTGCACCGGTACAGCAAAGGTCATGGGTTCAAATCCCGTTGAAGTCCCAAATTTTTTTCGGGCTTCTATAATTGCAATTACATAAATTGCATATTTCTCCGCAACGGTCATAATCATACACAAATCATATAACCGCCGATCAGACCCACATATATACATCATCATTATGACCATGCATGAGTATCACCTGCAGTGCATTATCATCATCATTATCATCACTGTCATCATCATCATCATCAATTCCACTACCAAGTACCATAACCATTATCATTACTATCAACACCATCACTATCACCATCATCCACATCACTACCACTTTGTCATCACCACCACCACCATCATCATCACCAATACCACCATCGTCATTACCATTATCATCATCACTACCACCATCACCATCATAAACACCATCAATATTTAACTCAATGGTATTGTGATAAATGATACATTACCTGGGATTCACCTATTTGGTTTCCATCTTTATCTGTAACAGGTATTCCATGTCGAATTTCTCTGTGAATTTGGAACAGTTGAAAGTTATCATCATCATTATCAATAGAATCATCATCATCATCATTATCAATAGAATCATCATTATAAATAGAATCATCATCATTATCAATAGAATCATCATCATCATCATTATCAATAGAATCATCATCATCATCATCATTATCAATAGAATCATCATCATCATCATTATCAATAGAATCATCATTATCACCATCATCAATAGATCGATCATCATCATCACCATAACTGCACACCTTCACTATTAAAATAGTCATCATCATTATCATCATCATATTATTAATTATCATGATCATAATTATTTTCCTTATCATCTTTACTAACACTTTCACAATCATCATTGTCATAGTCAACATCATTATCATCTTCACCATCATCATTATAATCAACATGCATCAATCACAAAGTCAAATCTTTACCTTTGTCTCATTAGTGGTATATTTACACAGTTAGCTGCAGCCACAGCAGCAAAGGGTACAAATCGTCCCACTAAAGCTGGAGCATTCTACAATCATTAGAACATACAGATGGTTAAACCTGGGTTACATTTATCACTTATTGACTGGGACTGAGGGAAACAGTATGTTTTGTGGTCCTGAGACTGTTGATGTGTCCCGAGGCGGACCCGAGCCGAGCCGAGGGACCACAAAACATACTGTTTTCCCGAGTTTTCAGTTTATAAGTGTTTTGTTATATACCAACTGTCAAAGAAAAAACATAGCTACGACCAAAGATTTTTATTTTGGTTTTGTTATTTCTCGGTAAATTAATACAACATATTGTTGCCCGCTGAGAGTTGTTGCCACAGAAAAATCCAAATTTGTTCACATTCACGTGATACCCTCTCACCCAATCAAAGTAGAAGAAAAATGAGCTTTGACAATTGGTATATAACAATACAAATTATTATATCCACATCCACTGGATATGAGCAAATGCATGCTGTTATTGGTTCCTTATAGGCTATCAGCTTATACACCTTATTCAAAAAAGGTTGAAAGGGCAAACAGTGATTGGCGATTGCCGGTTGCATGACCGAAAGGAACTGTGGGTAATACAAATTTCTTCTTATTCCTTTCTAAATTACCCAAACAATGCCTACACTGTTCAGCAATGACCTTAGATGGGTGTCTCGAAGGTTTCGCTGAACAGTGGAGGCATTGTTTGGGTAATTTAAAAAGGAACAAGAAGAAATTCGTATTACCCACAGTTCCTTTTGGTTGTGCAATCACCATTCACCCTTTTTTTGTTTGGATTAGGTGTATATCGTATGCATAACTAGAGAAGAAAACAAAAAAGTGGCTCATTTTGATTTGATCAAACTGAGTGAAGACGAAAGAGCATGTCTAATATAAATTCCATATCATTACTTTACATTTATTTTTATAATATAGTGCAAGGAGTATATAATGCAGTTAAACCTTGAATTGTTCTAGGACATGCCACTTGCATGCACACATTGCTTATTCTTAATTACTCTACTCTCAACTTACTTTTGTTAAATAGTTTAATCCTAGAGCAACAGAAATGGCACCACTTGTTGCACATGTATAGGCTATTCCAAGCTCTCTGAAATCATCAAGAATACAAAAAATTACCATGTGAGCAGATCGAGTTGTGTGCTGAAATATTCAATGTACGGGTAGCAAGTCTGAGTCCTCAATTAGTAGGGCACTTATGTCTGGCTAGAAGATGTGAGAGGAGTAGGGAGTGATTAGGGAGGAGGTAGCAGAAGGAGTAAGGAGAGTGAGGAAGGATAAATGAGAGAAGAGAAGGCAGGAGGCGGGAGGTGGGAGGCAGGAGACAGGAGGCGGGAGGCAGGAGGTGGGAGGCGGGAGGCAGGAGGAATGAGAGAAAATTCAATATAGTACTATGATAATATAGAGGTATGAAGGAATACATACTTATTAGATACATGTGAGTTTCCACTTCTGTTAGTATAATTTACAATAGCGTTGAATGACTGATTGATCCATTGCCAGAATAGTACTTGAGGAGTTGTCCTGTATGTGACAAGATTTCCATACAATTCATTGTATTATAATTATAACAATTATTATAAAGTAGAATGGACAGCAACAATTCATATTCAATTCAGTTTACTTTGATTATACCCGCAAAAAAACTTTGCCTTAATGTTACAGTTACAGCAGATTTCATGACCATGACGTGACTACTGCAAGCCACAACAGAATTCTAGAAACATCATGCTTGCAGCAAATATATTAAGGCACGTATACGGCACTGAAGTTTTCAGTCATACAAAATCTGCTCTATTATTCACCTGGCTGTAAACCATTATATATTAAATGGAAACTAGCGAGTAAACTAGTATAGGCTGCATCAGTGTTTGATATAAAAGATAGGTAATATAATGAAATTTTTAACACCGTAAAAAAATGTTGACTTAACTTTTTTAAGGTGCTATAAATTTCATTATATTACCTATCATTATATAGTTAGTTTTGCTGACTTGTACATACTTGTAGAAGGTCATCATACATCCAGTAATGGTCATGTTCATTGGGACCTGCGCCGACATTCTTCCTATCAACAACATCTTCTCCTTTGTGTCAGGATGGAAGGCTGACTCAAAGAGTTTCTTTGCTTTCCATATGTCCTCATCTGTTGTTCCCTTTGGTTCTTCACCACGTCTAGAAAAATAAAAATATGTTGTCATGGAGACAATAATTAAATATTGTGTAAGTATTACTCGTCAAGATTTTTTTGTAGGTTCATCATCATCATCTTTCGGCCCTTCCGGTCCAACATTGCGCCAGCAATGTCCGCCCTGTCAACTCCTGAGTCCCTTGCTATAACATCCGGGAATTTTCCTTGAATGGACGGGGCCGTGTGGTTTCCACAGGAAGAGTGATTGAATAATCTTGCCATTAGCTTGTTGGCAGTGGCCTGCAAACTGGAGATGGCGCTTTGTCAGCTTCTGAGAGATGGGGGTAGATTACCATATATTTGCTCATGTGTTGCATGCTGTGACCAATGGATGTTTTGGATACGTCTGAGTAAGTTGGTATACGTCCCATCCAGCCGCCATTGCTGTTGCATGGTTAATGTCCACGTCTCAGAACCATAGAGCAGTATCAGCTCAATCAGAGTGCTGAACAGGCAAGATGATGATGATGTCATTCCTCATATACTGATGCTACAACAATGCTCAGTATCTACAACTGAAACTCCCCATTTGAAGCTCTTCCACAAGATTCACACATGTACCACTGGACTATATGGCTCGAGTATGTAAACAGTCTGATATTGACATGTTTTAGAAAAACTCTTTCCGTAAAAACGTTAGAAAATAACAGCTAGAAATTGTATATTGTCTTGAGCAAACCATATACCCAAAGCCTACGCTGATTTGGAAGAGTAAATCGATGTAGAAGTACAAGAAATCCAAATAAATTCGGCTTCAAATCCAAGATGGTGAATTAATTTGCTTGGGCTTCCTGATGTCGAGCCCAGGGTGATTATTGTCAGCGGGTTGTATAATGAGTTCATGAACATTGTCTTAGGAGTGGGACATTGGCGGGGTTTAAATCCCACAATTCCGCAAAACAAATTTAAAAATTCCGCATTACCGCCAAAAAAATATTGCAAATACCGCATACCGTACAACATTTAATTAAAATCATGCGTCATTAAAAGTTTCCTTTTTTTTCACCATCCATACGTACCAAAAAATACAAAAAACAAAAACCGTTAATGTCGCATACTGCAGGAATTCTAAATCCCACATTACGTACCGCTAGTTTTTGCTTATTTCACCGAAATACCGCTTAAAAAAGGATAAATATCGCTTAACGCAGGTATCCAAAATCCTGCATTACTGCAAAAATTTATTCCTTTTACCGCAATATCGCATTAAAAAATGGCCAATACCGCAATACTGCAAACCCCAATGTCCCCCTCTCTCAGCTATCGAGCCTTAGGTCGGGATTAGTTTCGCTGCTCGCTGTGGCTCGCAGCAATTAACTCTCCATTTGAAGCTCTTCCACAAGGTTCACACATGGTTCATACCACTGGACTATGTTTTTAGTATCCACCAACTTGTAGTCCAGCTATCACAAATCCTGCATTCTCATTGGCTATGCTGATGTCGTCCATTAGTGATAGCCCATACTAGAGAAAAGCCCAGGTTTTGAAAAGAATGACAATGGCAGCTGAATCAATTTGTCATTATTTTCTTATTTTAAATCATCATTATCATCGCCATCATAATCATCTTTAATATCACCATCACCTCAAGGTTCCATATACTACCCTTTTCATCACCATCATTAACATCTCCATCATTATCATTGACATTATAATCATCACTATCATGATCATCTTTATTAACGCCATCACCTCAAGGTTCCATATACTACCCTTTTCATCACCATCATTATCATCTCCATCATAATCATCACCATCATGATCATCTTTATTAAAGCCATCACCTCAAGGTTCCATATACTACCCTTTTCATCAACCATCATTATCATCTCCATCATAATCATCACCATCATGATCATCTTTATTAACGCCATCACCTCAAGGTTCCATATACTACCCTTTTCATCACCATCATTATCATCTTTATTAACGCCATCACCTCAAGGTTCCATATACTACCCTTTTCATCACCATCATGATCATCTTTATTATCACCATCACCTCAAGGTTCCATATACTACCCTTTTCATCATCCTTGTTACCTGTATTTAACAAGTAGTTGTTTCATATTATCAAGCTCTGTCTCAGAGTGAAGGAGATTTCTTGGGTCTGTCACGGTGAAGAAATGCTTTGCTCTTCCCATGTAAGTGCTCTGGTCAAAGCGGGGCTTTGTTAGATCTATACGACCATCTGACAGCCGTTTAGACTCCATGGTTTACTTTTATCAAGTCCTTACTAAGGTCCTGTAGTGAACAATAATAATGATATAATGATGATGAGATATGATAATAATGATGAAGATGGTGGCAGTGATGATGATGACGATGACGATGATGAAAATTGCATTGATGATGATGGTGCATGATAATGATGGTGAAACATCTTTGACTTCAAAGTTTATACCACTCCCCACTGTTAAACCATTGTTCTTATTACACCTAGAGTTATTGAGCCAAATAAAGATGGAAATTGTAGTCTATTTAACTTGTGACTATTCAAGAGAGATCTTGTATATTAAATGAAATACTGAATATCAAATGAGAATCAAAAACTATTTGGGGAATTTGGAATTCTAGAATATGGAATAAAAAATAAGATAATATTTCAGTAATTAAAGAATAAAATGAATGTAACAATATTAGTAGATTCAAGTATATTAATCATTAACTTAACAATTTTGGAACACTGTCATACAATATTTTGTACACTAGCTATTAAAAAAACATTAAATTTTTAAAAGATAAGAAAGAATTGGAATTATTTTGTATACTTATTACTGCAGATCTTCAATCAAAAAGGAACTCATTAATAACTGCAATATTTATAAGGCTTCTATAGCTTCAGTATTGTGAAGAATTCAATTTTATCGAGCATGGTCTATCGAACATATTTGTACACATTACGTGATCGACAGAAAGCTCTTATAACCACGCATGTTAAAATTAAGAGGACACGACGTGGACAGATAATTACGACCAAGATATAAGTATAGGATTATATAATTCCTTGAAACCTTGCAGATGGGATAATCTTGATAAGAAAATAACAGAAATTCCAGCTATAAACACCAACCCTATCGTATTTAAAATGGCGACTTCCAGTCTGAGTTCTACAAGCATGGTCCGGTCCCTGTTTTAACGACTATTATCATCAAAAATTCCTCGATTTCTTTCATATTTAATCAGTAGTTGTCAAGCATTACATACCTTTACTTTTTATCTTATCGTAGAAGTTTAAAAAGGCTTTAAAAAGGCGCCTACAGCCGAGTGTTTTGCAAAATCACAACACGTCTACCGGTGCGAGGACCTGTTTGCTTGCATAGGTAATGAGTTGTCACGCTTTAGAAACGCTCACGTGACAATATGGTAGATTCCTCAATTACGCCCCTCGCAAAAGCCAATCAGACGCATGAACAAAAACAATAGAATTGTAGGAATATAAATAATGGAATCAGGGACCGCAGAGACTAAAAAAAATAAAGAGAAAAGGCTAAAAAAAATAAAGAAAAATAGAGATTCGTAATTTTTCTTTTCACAATTTGTTCCTGTGGTTTGCGCAGGAAATGAATGCCAGGCTTTTGTTTATTGGCTCCAACAATGTACAGATATTTCAGACTTGGTATCAACATTCAAGAATTCAAAATTCAAGGAGAGTGGAAAGACTGAATTTTACTCATAAAATTGCTGACCAAAATTTTCCACATTTAAAACTTCCAAGGTATTGAGAAAATAAATGTTGTTTCCCCAGGGCTTTTCTTCACTTATAAACCCCAAAATGGAGGTGAAAATGCTTTAAAGAACAGCATTCTATTATTTCTGGTTTTTCCATTTTCTTTTAAAATGCAAATAATTCTGCTCCCCCAATTAACACAAATCACTGAGCATTTGTAGAAAGACAAAGAAGAAATTATAAATATGGAAACCACATTTGAATAAAGATAGAATTGTGGAAATTTGACACATTATCAAACACGTTGTAAACATATTCTAAAGAAACTATTGACCAGAACCGTGAAAAGGTCTACAGATATGGAGCAAAAACTTGAAATATAAAATATTGACTTAATAAAAAAAAAAAAAGATAGAATTGAACAGAGTCTGTTTTGAAGTAAAAGAATCAAACAATATCACAATGTAAAAAATTTGGTGCATTTTAATCATGCATGTCAATTGAATGGGCTATGTGCACAAACGCCATATTTTAGAACAAAGCATGATGGGATACTAAGCCCTTACAATATTTATGCCTGCTAAAATAGTTCACAGATTATTTTTTCACATAATATTAATCTGTTGCTAAAATGCTTGTTTTAAAAAGAAAACAGAAAAACTGATTTTACAATTTATTTTAGCAGACATAAAAAAGTAGAAGTACTCAGTTTCCTAGACTGCAAAACAGGGGTTCTTTTGGGTTTTTGGGAAAAATCGGGTTTTGGGGTTCCTGTATTGAACGTATCAGTTTCCCAGCATGCTTTGTTCTAGTAAAGGATGCTCATGCTCATGCACATTGCTCAATCTTGACCATCTATATACAAACAGAACAACTGAAGGCTAAATGAAAATATATTAACTTCAAAACTATGCAGCAAAAAAACAATTACTGAAAGCAATATGCCATTGCAAGACAGAACAGAATTTTTGAACATGATTTTTGAACAAATTTTAACTTTGAGAGTTGAAAATATCTTTTCAATGCTTCAAGATAAAATTTATATCTCTGCTCGCCCATTTAATATGCTCTATTTTATACATATGTCAATGTTCAATTCAAATTTCAAAACCCCTCTTATTGAACAATAATCAACTTTAGAATTAGCCTGAGAAAACAGACGTTAAAAATGAACTATTATATGATTATAAATGTTAATAATCGTTACCAAGGATCCCAAATCCTCATATCTGAGAGCAGCTCAACTAAATGAGTTGTTCTTCTAGTCAGAGACGGACATAGACTGAACAGCCTTCCAGCAAACACTTGGACCTTGTCTCCCATGTTTACAATCTCTTCTTGGTCAAGTACTGATAGATGTCGTCTGTTTTGGGCTTCCTGTGAGTTTGTAAGTCCGTCAGTGTTCAACATTAACTTCTTTGGCATGCTTTGAAGCTTCTTATGGTGGCAAAAGAGGTAGCTTTGTAACGAATATGCAATGACCATTGCATGTTCTTCACATTCCTCTTCACTCCGATGGAAACCTGAGCACATTCTTGCCTCAAAGTTGGACACATCATCTCGTTTCAATGGCAGACGTTGACAGTCACTTTGAATGATACATTGGATACCTACCAAGCCTGAATCATGTGAACTTGGATCAGCTTTTTCACAGAATACTTTGGCATACAAGTGAAGGAATTTGCTTCTCAATAAATGCGAAGGCAGAGTTTGTAAGAAGACTGTTCTGCATTGAAGATCAGAAAGTTGCGAGTAACTGTTTAGTAATTCTCCTGATAAGTTTTCAGCGCATTTGTCTGGGTTCTCGCTGACAGAAATACTCAACTGAAGCAACCTCTGAAAAAGGTTTAAAATTGTATAAAAATCTTGGGGATTGTTGTTGCTGCAGCAGAGTTTCACACAAGTGTTGATCCAGGAAAGTATTTTGGTAACACTACCATGGCTTCGCTCAAGTGATACAAGACGGAACGCCAGCGTCTTATAAGGAGTTATCTTACATTTTGCTTCTTTCTCCATCAAATCTACAATGAATGTCAAAGTCTTCAAAGCATTGCTGGCCTTCAAACAGATTGCCGGCTGATTTTCATGAAGGTTTTTGCAGGTACATCCTGACATTTCTAGCCTATCAACAACCTCATCAATGAATCCAAAATTTACATTTCTGAACATTTTCTCTGGAACAACTGGATGAATTGCCTGTATGCGCTTCAATGCACTGTATGTTTTCACAGCAACTGCACTGTTGTGTGCCTTGAGAAGTGACTCATTTAGAAGCCGAAAGCACAAATCAGGTGGTGGCTTTCGATAAGGTGTGATAAGGCCAATTAAGGCGTCAATGTAGCGAGTTGTATGTTCATGTCCTTCTTCTTCTATCCCTTCAAGATAACTTAGCTGGGAATATGTAAAGACATGAATCTCTTTTGCACAATCTAAACTGCCATATCCATTGAATTGATTGGCATGCAATGATGGAGTATGACTCGAATTATCATCAAGTCGACTGCTCGCACTTGTCATGAGCTTTTTAGGTGAAAAGCTATCCATGTTTAGCTTTGTCTGTTTCAGTTGTTTGTCTGGTGATCCAAAGGCACCAACTTTTCTTGGTGAATTAATGTTTCTTTCTAGTGTTATTTTCTTTGGTGTTACTTTTCTTGGTTCTGTTGTATCAAATTTTAAAAGGGATGAAGTGGTTGAAGGAATGTCTATTGATTTAACAATACTAGTTGAAGTCATTGTTTCATTTTGCTTTAAAGGAGATTGTGTGTCTGGTTCATGCTTGATGTTTTCTTTTACTGAAGATGACTCTGCTTGTGCTGGATTGATTATTTCCTTTTCTTGTACCGCCGTTTCTTCATTAATGGTTGGTGACTCACTCTGTTTTGAATAGAAAAAAGGCATGATTGTTAGTAATGTTAAGTAGAGAATAATAATACAAGTACTATATACAATATGAGTAGCCAATCTGTATATCTCATACAGATCGGACACAAATATTGTATAGTACTTATGAAACTCCAACATTAGTTCTTTAATATTTTTACTAAAATTGTCAAGATAAAAGTAAATCTGGCCAAGAAATTTCAAGTTAAAACTTATGCAAATCAGGACAAATCTGTATCAGATATACAACCTCCGTCACAGACGTGAATTCTTTTGTCAAATGCTAATTAATTATTCATGAATTTTATAAACTAACTTATTATATAAACAACAGTGGTTTACATGGATTTCTACCACTGAAAAATATCTTAATTGAAAACATGTAAAAATAGAAGTAATATAATAAAATGTTAACACCTATGCAATAATATGATAACTTCACTTATAAAATTCATGAATAATTAATGAGCAATTGACAAAATAATTCACGTCCGTGACGGAGGTTGTAAATCTCATACAGATTTCGTCCTGATTTGCATAAGTTTCAACTTGAATTTTCTCGGCCAGATTTACATTTATCTTGACAATTTTAGTAAAATATGAAAGAACTAACGTTGGACTTTCATAAGTTCTATACAATATTCGCGTCCGATCTGTATCCGATATACAACGGCTCGTCTTCGACTCGCCGTTGTATATCGGATACAGATCGGCCGCTCATATTGTATATATTACATGTAATATATCATCTTTATCAGTTTTGCATAAAAATGTTTGTTTATATGATAAACAGAATAATACACAGGCGCTTGGAGATATGGAATTTATCTTCGAGTGTTCAAATTCAATATCTATGTATTATACTCTATTTAATACTGAGAGGGATGTTATAAACCTAAGTATATGCATGTCTATGCTGTGGAGATGTGCTTAATCGGGTACAGTAAAAACCTACATATAAACCTGTTTTTAAGACTAAGAGATTTAGAAATAGCTTTTTAATTCATAATGCTCTTAAAGCATAAGTAGTAATAATTTAGGTTAGGATATACTTGTGCATTTGAATCTATAGTTTTATAATTCTTAGGTTTTATAGTTTTTATCGTTAATGTATCATTTTATATATAGTTTTATCATTAGTGTATTAGTTTTTATATTTTCTATATTATCAATTGTAAATTTTGCTTTAATTCATCCTATGGGTTGCTATAGCTTTATTAATAAACCATCTATCCATCTATCTATCTATAAGAACCAGTGGATTAAGAACCACTATGCAAAAATTTGCTAAAAAAGAATCACTTTAGCCTAAGAAATTAGACTGGTTCTTATATGAAAGGTTTCAAGATTTATTTGGTCATTTAAAAAAAATCAACAATGTCTGCCAGCTGAGTTGACCTTCAGAACAAACACAAGGTCAACCAATCAGAATTGAGGATTCAACATCATATTTCGATTAGCATTTCCCATTATTCTGCCAACAGAATTTATGAAATACGAGTTCTTCCTTCTTTAAATTAATTGTGAACACTAGTCAAACTCATGATGGGATTATATTTCAATCAACAAGAAAAGTCTACATTGTATACTCGGAAAAAGCTCAAAAATTGCTAACCAAAAATAGTGACCCATAATTCCTTTCAGGGAAGGCGATCAACTCAGCTGGTGAACAACCAAATTTAAAATCAATGCAAGAATAATGTTTTATAAATGTATTATAATCAGTTGGTTCTCAATGAGAATACATTCATCATTTAGATGCTTCTACATAACAATTTATATTATGTAATAAAAACACCATATATAAGTAAAATTGTTCTTGCTTTGTAAATAAGAACCAGTTAAGAACCACCTAATTTCTCACTAAATACCAATTATAGAAGAACCACTTTACCCTAACCTTGATAAATAGTGGTTCTTATATGTGGGTTTTTACTGTATATGAAGTCTTTGCAAGACCTGTTGGTGTTCATGTCTGAAGTTATTTTCAGGTTGTCTGAACCTGTCTGAACTAATTGATTTGGTTGTCCAGCAAATATCCAATACCATTTTGTTGTGATTTGCACAGATTTCTCTCCATTGCTATTTCCATTGTTTATCATTTAATATATCCTGATTATCAGTGGTTATCAATTGGAAAAATCCTTTTGATTATCGATTGGTCATTGATTTCACAATAGCCATCAACATTCATTAAGTAAATAAATCGATTGATACCGATTCATAGATTGAATTTGCGATGAGCAACAAAAGACTAAAGCTTGAAACGTCGGTTAAGTTTAGTCAACATTTTTTACAGTTTACAAATTTCATTATATAATATATTGATTAAATTGATTGGTTACCCAAGTGATATCAAATGAGCTGTGACGGTTTTTTTTCACATGACTCTTTAATAAATACCCAGAATGCATATCGATATTTACCTTGACACTTATCTCGTTGAGTTTGGTGAAATCCTTTTGGTGAGGCTCAAAAAAAGGCGAATAAAGTAACGAATCATCATCGTTATCAACATCTGATTTGCTGTCATCCTTTTCCTCCTTGCTCACAGTGCTAAACGACGCCTCTGTCTGTTGAATGTCTTTGACGTCAAACCGACTCTTCTGAAGATTATTTACATTTATTGATTTTGAAAGCCATTTTAAACGCTTTATGTTCAGCGTGAAACGCTTTACCGGTGATGTAGTTGTCGCTGAAGAGGGTCCTTCTGAGCTAAGACCCGGCTCTGCTTTCACGGTCTCTGCAGTCGAATTAGAGGGTTTTTGATCAGTCGAGTTGTCAAACTTTGCTTCAAAGTGATCGTTGCTTTTTGCGTTCTCTTCGTCATCAGAAATTACTAAAAATACTGGTTTTTTCTCTTCAGAATCGCTTTCCTCTGAATCACTAATGCAGATTGGTGTAAACTTGCTCATAATTCGAAGAGGCAGCGCGCCAAAATGTGGCAACCCATGTTGGAATCGTTGTGGTGTCAAATTACAGCTGTCGATTTGTTCGTGGGCTCATGTACCACTGTAAAGTCACGTGATTTCTATGAAATTTTTACTTTTTCTTCAGTCATGAATCGAAATACAAGTAATTTGGTTTTCAAACCTGATCTATTTTTGAAGAAACTGCATGACACTTCTTAAGATAAAGCAAGAAAGCGATATGAAGTCATCCTGAATTTTGAAAGTGAAAGTTTTACGTTCAGGGGATTCCCCTTAAATTTGGAGAGTTTGTGAGACCGTCTGCAGTTTGATCAAGCATTCCTTTTCAACGACCTTTACTGAGACAACGCTTTTCACTCGACTTCAAGATGGAAAAGGAGGAAAATAACGGATTTGGGCCAATCTTCGAGCAAAGAGGTTGGGGCGCGAAGTTGGCGGCGGCCGTTGTGTTTCTTTTCTTTTTGGTTTCTGTTTGCATCGCGACATTTTTTGCAGAAACGAAAGAGGAAGGGACTTTGAAGTTCTACATCTTCGCTGTTGGCTTTTCAATATTAGCTTGGATGATAGGCGAAATTGCTCGTCGACTTTGCTTGTTTGTCGAAGAAGCTCGCCATCGCCGTTCGCGCTATGAGGGAAGCCTGAAGAAAGCTTTCGAAGCTGCGTTTGACAACCAAAACAGACAGCTTCTCGCTTTCATAGCATTCACTGGTTGTATTTTAGTTGTATGCTCATTCAACGAACAGTTTTGGGATCCCCTCAAGGTGCGCTTATTCTATCTGAACGCCATTTTTGTGCCTATTTTTATCTTCCTGTTGGATCTAAATCAGCCACCACGAATTCAACACTTACAAGTCAACGAGAAAGAAAACAAAAATCTCGCAGACGGTCTAGCATGGAGCTACTATTTTGGATACCTGAAGTTTGTTTTGCCCGCTTTAAAAACGCAAATTCACCTGACTGAGAAGTACCGTGATTCAGGTAGCCACGCTATAGTTGTCAAGAAAATGTTCATTCTCATCCCAAAGAACTGCTATGTTTTCGACACCATTTCAAACAATCACACAGATCCAAATAACTTAATCGAAAGAGATGGTAACTTGGAGCCCCTTAAAAAGAGCCGTGGGGGAATCCTAGATCGAATCTACAAAAACACAGTGCATTGTATTACAGATAATGCAAAAGGAGAAAAACATTACTGTATCGTGGAATATGCCACTCCTCTGATGACACTCAATGATATGTCCAATGATGAGAAAGCAGGGCTGAGCAGGGAAGAGAGGGACATCCAGGCCAATCTATTTGTTGCCAAACTGAAGGAAATCCTTGATGGAGACGATTATTGTAAAGGGAAATATGAGCTTGTTACATATGCCGGAGGAAATCAAGATATTGCAAAGGTCATGATAAGAGCATTGAAGAACTGTGCTTTGGAGATTGACTACTAAACTGAACTCTGCCTATGAACACCATTTGGAATTAGATTAGAGCTAATTCTCCTTTGTATAATTGCATGACCACCGACGTTCAAATGCCAACACGAAAAAGGCAGATTACATTGCTGTCCATCAAACGTAATCAGTCGAACCTTTGATAATTTGATTGACAGTAGTTACAGTACAACTACTGAAACTGGGGCCACCAAAACATTATTATCCATTCACGATCGAGAATATGAACAATAGAATCTTTACAAATGTTTGATTTTGTTGCTTAAAATGCTAAAAATATTCATTATATGTGAATGGAACAGATCAAAATTGAATAAGAAACATCTTAGCTTGTGAGAACCTTGTACAAGGTTTTTGTTTGATCTCAAAAAATACATTTAATTGGGTGGCCCCGGTTTCAGTAGTCGCACTGTAAAAAAATGCATTTTACATCATGTTGTCTAAAGTTTGATGGCTGCATAATAATTATGAAAAGTGCTGCAACTCTTAATATAAAACCTATATAATTAGTTCTGGGTTAGTGCAAATCTCACATGGAGACTTGGATCTTAGTTTCCCCCGCAGCCGTTTTTAGTCTTGTTCCACATCCCTACGGTCCATTCTCCAAACCGCTGGGGGGCAGACTACTTGGATCTGAAAAAGGGGAGGGGTGCTTGCTGTTCTTAAGAAAGTAAAGAAAGACTACTAGATATGGTTCTATGGACTACTCAAAGAATTGGTTCTTGTTGTAAAAATATCTTTTTTTATAGCTTTTGTGTAGAATCCTCTGGTCACTTAGCACTCGGTTCAAGTAACTTCACTGTAATAACAATAATTTTAATATATTCCGCTGTCCTTACTTGGTATACTTGTCCACGTTGATATAGATATATTTTATGATTCCTTTTTTTTTGGTGTTTGACAGTAAATACCTGATGCTTGAAATGACAACTGGATACATTTTGTTTCACAACAAATTATTTGTCCACTTGGGCAAGACTCTGTTACCTTGTGGGCACCACAGTCATTCTTGACATTACTAACAAACATCCCTGTATTAAATTACACATGTGATCTCAGTTAACTTTATGTAATTATGTATTATTTTAACTCCATAGATTACAATTATCATGTAAAACGGTTGCTTTCATTATCCCATGAAATAAAGTGTATTAGTTCAGTGAAGTTTGATAGTCAAATAACACAATAAAATTGTGGTACACCAAAGATACACTTAAAAGAGAGTTTCATATGGGTTATAACAAGAAAATATCGCTCTATCATATATAGATCTTTTGGTAATATCAGGCGCGGATCTAGGAAGGGAGGGGGGGGGGTTATTAGAGTGACAAGTCATCCCCCTTCCCTTTCGAAAAAAAATAATAATAGAAAAATATTAAATAAAATTGAGACTAAAAAAGATACAACATTCTTAACTTCACCCCCTCCTTTTCAAAACAAATATAATGGACTTCTCGTACAGCTAAAGTAACAATTTTAATATCAAGGCATTGTTGCCACATAAAACAGTCCCCCCCCCCCCTTCACAAAATCCTGGATCCATGCCTGAATATGAAAGAGTGCTCTTCCTGGGTTAAGTTGTGGTTCTGTTTCACAGCAAATTAAATAATATACATGCTCACTCCCAGCTGTCAGGTGCCTTGATGCACCTGCGATACGGTTCCTTCTCGAGTGCACCAAGCCAGTACCTTGTCTGGCGACTGAGGCCAAGTATATCAATGACCCAGGGGGTACTCCCTTATAAAAGGGGGTGGGTCCTCGTTGTCCCTTTAAGGGTTTGAAATCAGTGTTTTGGTCCTGCTTAGAGTGATAATGATGAGAACGCCCACCAGCTGAGTTTTGTGGTCCATTTTAGGGTAGAAGATCAACAACAATGCTTCTTTTCAAAGATTGATTTTTATTTTAATCACCTTTTCAGTCCTACTTAGGGGTGAAATTTCATCACTGCCACACCCATCATCTTAAAATGCAGGTCCCTTTATGTCCCTTTTAGGGTTCATTTTCAGCATTTCCGACAAGGACCCCCGCCCCTTTTATAAGGGAGTCCCCCAACCCGGGTGAATGACATGATGGTACATGTCGACCTTGTTTTTTTCATTTCAATTTAATTGTTTCGATTCATGTAATAATTGCTGCTGTGTAATTATAATATCTTTATGTAAGTCCATAATAATAATACATTTCGTATATAGCACCTTAAATCTTGGTGTGCTTCACTAAAGGTACACAAAAAATTGCTAGGAGTCAAATAGAAATACCTTATTTCTGTTAGGAAAAAAAAAACTAAACATGTGTTGTCCAGTAGTTGCACTAGTACCATTTTGTAGAAAATTTAGACTCATTTTAATAACCTGGAAGATATTTGTTTTGCTTCTTGTGTAATTGAATCATTTATTTTTTTACTGCGTAAAAATAGTCTCCTGCGCAGCCCGGGGGGGGGGGGTTAACTTCCTTAGAAAATGGATAGGGGTGCTCACGGACCGTTTAGGGTCGAAAATAAGACCCTCGTATACCTTTTAGGGTTTTGAACTGGCACCGTACCTTTTAGGACTTTTAGGGTCATTTTTCAAAATTAAGATTATACATATTGAAAAGTTTTTTAATGTGGTCGTACCTTTTAGGGTCCTGAAATCAGTATCTCAGTTCATTTATGCACCCCTATCCATTTTCTAAGGGAGTCCCCCCCCCCAGGGTGCGCAGACGAAAAATAACCGACACTAAGAGCGGCTGCGCAGGAGGCTACGTATAAAACTGCAATGATTAAATTACAGCTGTCCTTTTGTTCGTTACCTTCGAGCAGAGGTTTCGTTCTCTCTTTACTGGAACAACGTTCTAGGTAAGAGAAAGGAGCCTCTTCTCGTAAGGGTATTTGTTCGTGGGCTCATGTACTACAGTAAATTAGTCACGTGATTTCTCGGAATTTCAATCGAAATTCTAGTACTTTAGTTTTCAAAACTGCTCTATTTTTTAAGAAACTGCATGATACTTCTTTAGATAATGCAAGAAAGCGATAAAAATTAGTCATCCTCAAAGTGAAAGTTATATACGTTCGATCATCACCTGTTTTAAATAGGCCGATTACCATAGGGGATCCCCCTTGAGATTGGCCGGTGAGTTTGAGAGACCGTCTGCAGTTTGATCAAGCATTTTTTGTTCAACGACCTTTACTGAGAGAACGCTTTTCACTCGACTTCAAGATGGAGCAGAAAGAAAAAGACAAAAATCTCGTGGATGGTCTGCTAGCATGGAGCTATTATTATGGATACCTGAAGTTTGTATTGCCCGCTTTAGAGAAGCAAATCAACCTCATTGACAAGTACCGCGGTGGAGGTAGCCACGCTATTGTCGTCAAGAAGTTATTCATTCTCCTTCCAGAGGACTGTTGTATTTATGATCCCATTTCAAACAAGAACACAGATCCAAATAACTTAATCGAAATGGATGGTAACTTGGCGCCCCTTAAAAAGAGCCGTGGGGGTATCCTAGATCGAATCTACAAGAACACAGTGTATTGTATTACAGATAAGGATACAGGAGAAAGACATTACTGTATCGTGGAATATGCCACTCCTCTGATGACACTCTACGATATGGCCAATGATGAGAAAGCAGGGCTAAGCAGGGAAGAGAAGAACAACCAGGCCAATCTATTTGTTGCCAAACTGAAGGAAATCCTTGGTGGAGACATTGATTGTAAAGGGAAATATGACCTTGTTACATTTGCCGGAGGAAATCAAGATATTGCAGAGGTCATGATAAGAGCATTGAAGAACTGTGCTTTGGAGATTGACTACTAAACTGAACTCTGCCTGTGAACACCATTTGAAATTAGATTAGAGCTAATTCTCATTTGTATAATTGCATGACCACCGACGTTCAAATGCCAACACGAAAAGGCAGTTTACACTGATGTCAATCAAAGATAATCAGTTGAGCCTTTGATATTTTGATTGACAGCATTTTAAAGATGCCTTTTACATGTTATTGTCTAATGTTTGATGCATGGCCACGTCACATAATAGGCCATAATTTGCAAGATGACATCATTTTACTACCAGTACCAGAATGCTTCACAAATTTTCTTTTGTTGTTGTTGTTGTTGTTGTTGTTGTTGTTGTTGCCGGGGCAGTGGCCAAATCACAGGTAGCCCAAGCTTACAGTGAGAGCCTACCTTTGGACGATTCAATCAAAAAACGAAATCTTGAATAAAATGACTAAACTTTAATAAAATCAATTAAAACTTACAGTGTGTATTGGTGGTATTTTTTTCAATCCTTCTTCCGAGTTACAGCTGATTTCAGAAATTTTCAGGGTTGCATTCTTTCTCTTATATACGTTTTCATGTCAATTAAAGCCGGCGAAAGTGAAAAGTTTGCAATTTGTTAAAGTTGATAGATTTGCGAACTTTCTTTTACTAGTATACTGATGAAAAGTTCGCAATTTGTTAAAGTTGATAGATTTGCGAACTTTTTTTTACTAGTATACAAGTGAAAAGTACGCAATTTGTTAAATTTGATAGATTTGCGAACTTTTTTTTACTAGTATATAGTGAATATTTTATATAGGTATTTATACGTAATCATATAAATTGCGAACTTTTTTTTACTAGTACTAGTATATGATTTTGCAAACTTTGCAAGTGTGTTAGTATAAAAGACAAAACTACACTAAAATGATTTCTGTAATACGACAATCAGTATTGTATTGGGACGTTCGTGTTTATAGTTGGCCGGGGCTCTTTATAAACGACAAAACAACACTGAAATGATTTCTGTAATACGACAAACTGTATTGTTTTGGGACGTTCGTGTTTATAGTTGGCCGCAATCTCGAACCCAGAGCCTGCGTTACTCTTGGCCAGCAGTGCCGAGCAACGTATAACTCTGGGGAAACGAATTATTCTGCTCCAATTTTGGAGTTCCGGTTTTAACATGGAATGCGCATGCTTAGTTAATATTCAGTGGTTAATATTATAATGATCTGTTGGTTTGGGCATCCTGTGTTACTTAGTACGTTATATGACATTCAAAATATTGTTGACCTAGTAGTATTTTAAATATTTTCTAAGCCAAAATATAAACATTTTCCTCACTAATAAAACATTTAAAGTTTAGGAAGGTTTTTTAACGGCCATCAGGATTTACTAATGATATAAAACAGAGTCTAAATCTCCTTCAATTTAGATCGCTTTAACCGTCGATTTTTTTATAGTTTTCCAACGGTTATTAAAAACTAAACGTCCGGCAGTCTGAACATTTCTTATATTTCTCTTTGAAATCTGCTAACTTTTCTTTCAAGACTGTTGAACGCGAAGAAGAGAAATATAAAGAAATGTTCAGACTGCCGGACGTTTAGTTTTTTGAAGACCAGAGAAAAAATATCGAAGTGTCGCACTTAGATCGTTCGTACTCTATGTACAGGATTAACCAAAAATACAAAGCTCGGTTTTTTTAGTTTCTAGAAGCGCTTGGGGATTCTGAATCAAAATAAACAGTCTTGAAAGAAAAGTTAGCAGATTTCAAAGAGAAATATAAGAAATGTTCAGACTGCCGGACATTTAGTTTTTTGAAGACCGTTTCCGGCTGCCGGATGTTTAGTCACTTCGTAATAAATAACTGGATGCCAGAAGTCTGAGGATTGTCAAGGTTTAGAATAGTTTAAAGGAGTATTTTGTGTGTATTCTAATTTGCTTCACGACTCGATAATCATCGCTTCGCGGCGATACAATTTCTCCTCGCTTCGCGACTCGCATATATTCCATAAATGGCGATATTATTCTATCTAATATTAAAGAACCGTTGACGTCGTATTAATCGTAAAATTTACATTTTGAATGTATATTTGTTTACATGATGGAGCTTTTACTTCGTCTGTTTCCGGTCTGACTATTGTATTTTCAAGGGCCAATCACAATAAGCAGAGAATTCCGGTACCCCAGAGTTATACGTTGCTCGGCACTGCTGGCCAAGAGTAACGCAGGCTCTGGGTTCGAGATTGAGTTGGCCGGGGTTCAAGACTATGGGGTAAAATACAAGTCAAAATAACATGTGTTATACATGTATTATACAAGTACTGTAAGTTTAGAACATGTACTTTATACATGTATTTGTATGAAAGGTGTCAAATTACATGTATCTGGTACATGTATCACGTATTTGATACAGGATTAAAAACGGTAATACATTACGTGATTGGTTTAGGTTTGTATTACAACATCCAGAATACCGAGCGTGATTGGTTGATTATAGTTTCTTGATACATAGCGCCATTGGTCAATAGGTGACGCTAATCCCTTTTAGAAATACAAGCGAGGATTGGTTGATTAGTTTCTTGATACATAACGCCATTGGTCAATAGGTGACGCTAATCCCTTTTAGAAATACAAGCGGGGATTGGTTAAAACTGATAACTAAGATGTGTCACGCACGTCGACCGCACGTCTAACTATCAATGACAAACAAGGGTCAACGGGTTTTTAAACGTTTTTACTCGAACAAAATCAGTGTATTTACTAAAATAGCAAAATTCTTTGAAGCTACCTCTTCACTTATTGCCGAAGTTAAAAATTTTAGTTGCAGTCAAAGTGTAGATGGGTTACGTGCATCATTTTACAAAGAACGTCTGCAAGTTCACATAAAAATATACAACAATAACAACCTTCCACAATGAATGGTATACAACATTTCCCCCTGAATTGCCAATTGACAGCACAGGGGAAGCATGCAGCCATCCAAAGTTAATCATTGCTTTGGAGCAACTGCAATTTTGAAGAAGAATGAGGTATAGCAATCATATTTTGCCTCAGCGATTTGTGAATTATCGGAGTACAATTACTCGTCGGAGAACTGGAATTGATGAACGAACTTGGGATCTCATTAATTCGAGATTTGCGTCAGACTTTGCCCTATTTTAAGTTTTTTTTATTTTTTTTAATTTTTTTATTTTTTAATAAAGTAAAACAAAATAGTATTTGTACGAGGAGCGTTACGTGTGCGTCAGCTTGACCCGGGGTTAACTGTACATATTTTGACAGTAAATATTACAACCAGACAACTTTTACTTCTGTATTTTCTAAAAGTAAACGAAAGCCTAATAATCAGTTGAATTACTTTGAAAATCTTTGTTCTCGCAATAATGCGTACGAAATGTTTAATCAAGAAGCGATCAAAGTTGTATTCTTTAAAACTTGTTTATTTTTGGAATCCAAGCTCTATATGTCATATTCCAGATATCAGATACCCGTAAACGTGGTGGATCACGTGACAATCTTTTTTCCTAGGTATCCTCGCCTTATTCTTGTACATGATGTCGAGTCGGTATCAAACGCCAGAGAAAGTGTTAAGTTCTATTGTTAAAAACAATAGATTGCTTGTATTTGATACATGTATCAGGAACATGTATTCTGACTTGTATTTCGCGCCATACAAGACAAAACAAGACTAAAATATACCTCTGGCCGTTCGTGTATTTAAAGTACGTAGGCTCAGATTTCAGCAGTTGGGGTTTCGGGCGCACGAAACCCCAACGGCTGAAATCTGAGCCTAGTAAGTACGCGTCTTTCGTGTTTATGACGTCACGATCCATTATCGCGTGTCAAGGAAAGGTCGAGTTTTATTATAACTACCTAGTATGTCCAGTACTTCTCGTTCATATACAACACAGGGTACCCGTCATGATTAGTATGCTTCTTGCTTCGCTCGCAGCGACTACTAAACAAAAACAAATCTACTTGCTTATAAATTCATTAAAAATAATACTATTGAAGGCTTCTTTTCTTTCTATCTATTTCAAATTCTGACTGCTTTCAAGGTGACTCGCCCGAAAGCACTCGGCCGATACCTCAGCGAGTCGAATTGGTCTTCTCTAACTGAACCCTCAAACACACAAGATAAGTATTCTTATTTTAATACTATTGTCCAAATCGGCCTCGACACCATCTGCCCCACCAAAAAGATCAGAATACACCGAAACGACCCACCATGGATTACTACCAAATTTAAATCTCTGATTACACTTCGCCAAAAGGCCTTCACAAGTAACAACGAATCTATGTTCAAATTTTATAGGAACAAAGTGAATAGAGAACGCAAACAGTGTAAAGCTAAATACTATCAAGCTAAAGTCAACCACTTAAGCCAAACTGACTCCAAAAAATGGTGGTCAGAATGCCGCCGACTCTGTGGTATGGAGAAATCAGCATCAGATCTAGCTCCAAAACTTTTAGCTGGCAGTACACCAACCAAAGAAAACATGTTATCACTTGCCAACAACATCAATGATGGTTTTCTAGAACCTCAACAAGATTTTGATCCACTATCTCTTGACTTCTGTGTAGATACTAATGGGGTTTCCGTTCCATTCGTTACTGTCGATACAGTGGAGAAGTGCCTTAGCTCTGTCAGTATTAGTAAAGCTGGAGGTCCCGATGATATACCCAACTGGATACTTAAAGAATCTTCCTATGAACTTGCTATACCTGTCTGCCACATCATCAATTCCTCGCTAACTGAAGGGACCTTACCTACCATTTGAAAACACACTAATGTCACTCCTATCCCAAAAGCTGCTAAAATCAACGATGTTAAAACCGACCTCAGACCTATCTCCCTTACACCAACGCTCTCTAAAGTTGCTGAACACTTAATCGTACAATACCATATAAAACCTGCAGTACTCCGTCGCCTTGGCGCAGATCAGTTTGGTTGCATTCCGAAATCGTCAACAACTCACACTCTAATTAACTTAATACACAGCTGGACAAGTGTGACTGATAGCAAAAGCAATGACGTACGTGCTTTTATAATGGACTTTAAGAAAGCCTTCGACCTGATAAACCACAATTTACTGATGGCAAAGCTGTGTAGTTATGACATTAACCCCTATATCATTAACTGGATCGCAAAATCTCAAAGGATCAAACTCACTAACGACTGTCTGTCGCAAGGTACCAAGCTTGGACCTTGGCTATTCATAGTGATGATTAATGACTTAAACATACCATCCGCTGAGGACGTCATTAAGTACGTAGACGACACAACCTTTTACGAGATCGTTAGCAGGAAGTCACCAAGCATTGCCCAAACGTCCATTAACGAAATCTGCACTTGGTCCACAGAAAATAAATTCCTACTACATCCAAAAAAAAGCAAAGAGCTAAGAATATCATTTGCACAAACACCAACAACAAGAAATAACGTAACAATCAATGGAAACGAAATAAGACCCGTAATGTCTGTTAAGATCCTGGATGTTACCCTATACAAAACGACCTAAAATGGAACTCACACATCACTGAAACTATAAGTAAGGCCGCTAAAAGGCTTTATTTCATTACACAATTAAAAAGAGCAAGTGTCGGCACTGAAGAATTGCTAAAATTTTACACAGCATGTGTCCGTTCAGTGGTGTTATACGCATGTCAAGTCCTCCACTACAGCCTGCCCGATTACTTGAGTAACTCCTTGGAAAGAATACAGAAAAGAGCGCTGAGGATAATCTACGGCTACGACCTACACTACAGTGAAACCTTAAGCCTTTCAGGACTAGAAACTCTTTATGAATGTAGACAAAGGA
The DNA here is from genome assembly GCA_949775045.1 of Metridium senile. NCBI lineage: Eukaryota > Metazoa > Cnidaria > Anthozoa > Actiniaria > Metridiidae > Metridium > Metridium senile. Next base: position 8,930,476 of record OX459107.1, read on the forward strand.
ACTGTACAAACTTCTTTCAGAAAATAGTATCTAACAAGGACGATAAACTACACCACCTGCTACCCTTTAGAACAAAGGAACTAAATATCTCGCTGCGGAAGCAGAGACTTTTTGCAGTCCCTATATGCAAAACCAACCGTTATAAAACTAGCTTTCTTATAGCAGGGGCATTAAATTACGACAATGGAAATTAAATTATACAGTTTATCCAGTTTTATATGAATTATATCAATATTCTATGTATATTTGTAAATAGGTATATATTCGATCAAGCATATTTTATCTTATTATCCAATGTTCCATAATTATTACATGTTATATTCACGCAATTCAGCTTTAGCTGCAATGTAATTTATTTTAATAAAGCATCTATCTATCTATCTAGAAGTTACTACGTGGCTCGCCCGTAAATCTGCTCTCGGAATTATTTCTTCTTGCATGCTTATAGATACATAACAAATAATACGGCTTCTTTTCTATTATTAAATCTATTTCAAATTCTGGATGTTTTTTCACACTAGAATGACACCTCGCTAGATGCTTTAATATTTCCGATTTGTGGTTATTTCCACAGAAACAAATATCAGCAGGAGATGCGGCTTGTTATGACTACAGTAAAGTCACGTGATTTCTCGGAAATTTTTGATACTTCTTTAGATAAAGGAATAAAGTGATCAACAATTTTGAAAGTGAAAGTGTTTTAATACGTTCATCGCGTGATAGGGGAATTCCCCTTGAGATTGGAGAGTTTGTGAGACCGTCTGCGCTGACAGAACGCTTTTCACTCGACTTCTACCCTAGAAACTAGAGGGTTTTTTTTATCTAGTATTCGTATTTATCATTTGTACGTCTGTGTTCGTTTTTTCAAGAGAAACCCTCTAGCCAAACGAGCCTATTCTTTTGAATTCGCCGAGCCAATCAGAAGCGGAGGGTCGCTACGTGACCCCGACTTCTGATTGGTTTAAGTCTATGAAGATCTGACAGCAAGATGTCAACAAGTTTGCCAAGTTTCCAAATATGGCTATAATTGGCGGTGTCAATCAAAACAGTATGGAAGTGAGATGAATAACAAACCGTCAACAAACCGTCAAATTACAAACGCTAAAGCAAACGCTAAAGCAAGGAGAAAATAACCCCTGGTACCCAGGGTACTCGACTTCAAGATGGAAAAGGAGGAAAATAACGGATTTGGGCCATTCTTCAAGCAAAGAGGTTCGCGCGCGAAGTGGGCTGCGGCCGTCGTGTTTCTTTCCTTTTTGGTTTATGTTTGCATCGCGATATTTTTTGAAAAAACGAAAGAGGAAGGGACTTTGCAGTTCTACATCTCAGTTGGTTTTTCACTGTTAGCTTCTATGATAGGCAAAGCAGTTCTTCGACTTTGCTTGTTTGTCGAAGAAGCTCGCCATCGCCATTCCCGCTATGAGGGAAGCCTGAAGAAAGCATTCAAAGCTGCGTTTGACAACCTAAACATACGGCTTTTCGTTGGTATAGCAATCAATGGGGTTTTTTTAACGGTACAATTCAAGTGGGATCCTTCCAAGGTGCGCTTATTCTATCTGAACGCCATTTTTGTGCCTATTTTTATCTTCCTGTTCGATCTAAACCTGCCTCCACGAATTCAACACTTACAAGTCAACGAGAAAGAAAACAAAAATCTTGCGGACGGTCTAGCATGGGGCTACTATTTTGGATACCTGAAGTTTGTTTTGCCCGCTTTAGAGAACCTGACTGAGAAGTACCGTGATGCAGGTAGCCACGCTATCGTCGTCAAGAAATTGTTCATTCTCTTCCCAAAGAACTGCTATGTTTTCGACACCATTTCAAACGAGCACACAGATCCAAAGAACTTAATCCAAATAGATGGTAAGTTGGAGCCCCTTAAAAAGAGCCGTGGTGGTATCATAGATCGAAGCTACGAGAACACAGTGCATTGTATTAAAGATAAGGATACAAAACATTACTGTATCATGCAATATGCCACTCCTCTGATGACACTCAATGATATGTCCAATGATAAGAAAGCAGGGCTAAGCAGGGAGGAGAGGGACATCCAGGCCAATCTATTTATTGCCAAACTGAAGGAAATTCTTGATGGAGACATTGATTGTAAAGGGAAATATGAGCTTGTTCCATTTGCTGGAGGGAATCAACGTATTGCAGAAATCATGATAGGAGCATTGAAGAACTGTGCTTTGGAGATTGACTAAACTGAACTCTTTGACTGACAACTCCATTTACAGTTAGTGCTAATTAGCCTTTTTCATATCGAGCAAGGGACTGGAACCAAGTTTCTCAAAATTAATTTAATTCAAAAATAAACACCTTCACAGGAAAGAACAAATACAAATTAGTAAGAATTAAAAGTTTAAACAAGTTTATGCAAATTGCAACGAAATTATGGTATTTTTTTTGTTTTTTTTTTGAAAATACAAAGAATGTATGGTTTGGAAGGACGTTTTGGAAGGACACCATACATTTCTGTGTAATTTTGGCAGAGTTTGGATGCTCAAAAAAAAATTCTATTTAGCCAAACATTCTGAAACTTGGTCAATAAGCTTATATTTGGTTACTCTCCAATGAGAAGGGGTTATTTTTTCTTGAACTATAATTAAATTAGTTTTTCACACTTGTACCCAGTCCCTTGCTCGATATGGAAAAGGCCAATCCTGCTCTAATTACATGACCATTGATGTTGAAATGTCAACACGAAAAAGGCAGTTTACACTACCTTGAATCAAAGATAATCAGTCGTCAATACCTTTGATATTTTGATTGACGGCAGTTTAACAAATGCCTTTTACATGCTGTTGTCTAATGTTTGATGACTGCATAATTATGAAAAGTGCTGTAGCTCTAAATAAAACCTATATAATTACTTTTGGGTTAGTGCGAATCTCACGTGGAGACTTGGATCGGAAAAGGGTAGGGATGCTTAGTATTGTAACTTAGACAGTAAAAATATCTAAATTTACAACCAGAACCAAGGCTTCTTAGGGACTTGTCAGAAATTAGCAGGGGGGAGGGGGGTTGGAGTTTTGAAATGAAGTGATGAAAATTTCATGACCCTCTCAAAGTAAAGGATCATAATATCTTGACCCTACCCTATGTCACAGTGTCTTCTTTTGCAAAATCCTCATTTTTGGTGGTTCATTATTTTGTGACCCACCCTTTTTAGGTTCTTAAAAAGTGATGACCCTCCCCCAGTTTCCACCCCACCCCCCTCCCCCCTGCTAATTTCTGACAAGTCCCTTATGGTAAAGATAGTTTAGAAAAAAAGTTGATATATTTGTATGAGTTTAACTGCATCTGCCTACTGCAGATTTTAGGTAGTCCATAGGACGTACATATCTAGTAGTCTTTCTTTATAGCTTTTGTAGAACTTGCCCACTCATATCCTCTGGGCACTTAGCACTTTGTCTTATAGTGTTTTTTTTGTTTTTTTTTGTTCTTCTGTCCTTTTTATTCAGGAGTGGTCATTAATTACTGGGGGCCTGGTAAAATTTCTAAAACATCATCCCCAAAATTATTGTCCCTCCCCAAACCAAAGCCCAAAGCCCTTCCAAATTTACCATCCCTTATGACCCTCCCATTAAATGTCAACCCAAAATGTTTTGGACCTCCCATCCCCTCCCCCCACATCCCCCCAGTAATTAATGACCACTCCCTCATATACATATATTTTATGATTCCTTTTATAGTGTTTGACTATGAATAGCATGATTGACAGAGATGGGCAGTCATTTTTAACAAACATTACTAACAAGCATCTCTGTATTGCTTGTGTATGTCAGTTACCTTTATGTAGTTTTGTATTATGTAACCTCCATAGATTACAATTATCATGTAAAAAGGTTGCTATCATTATCACATGAAATAAAGTGTATTAGTTGAAGTGTGATAGTCAAATAACAAAAGAACATTTATATCTAGAAAAAAAATCATTTTTTTAACATTTTAAAGGTTTCGTATTACAGATTTTTTTTATTTTTCCTCAGTTGCAAGAACAGGTAGGGAACTAGACATGTACAAGTTTAAAAAAACTTTCACCTAAACGATTTGGAGATATCAGCTTTAACAAAGGAATTTCAGGTCCTTTTTGCAGGGGCCTGCTGTTGCCATGACAACGTCAAACACAATAATTTAAAAACAATTGATATCCTAGATCCATAAGCTTTAAAATGCATGATATATCGGTTAACTGTACATGTGTAGTTTCACAAAAATTATGCATAACATGCAATGTCAAGTAGGTATATAGATATATACAGAAACAATTTCGAGCCTCCTTAACTCAATTGTTCTTTTGTTAGGTGCGGATCCAGGGGGAGGGTGATTTGAGTGACAAGTCATCCGCCTTCCTTTTCTAGAAAAAAAATAATAGAAAATTTAATAAAATTGAGACTAAAAAAGATACAACATTCTTAACCTCACTCCCTCCTTTTCAAAACAATTATAATGAACTACTCGTACAGCTAAAGTAACAATTCAAATATCAAAGCATTATTGCCACATAAAACAGTCCCCCCTTTACAAAGTCCTGGATCCATGCCTGAATATTTGTTTCACAGCAAATTAAATAATAGACATGCACACTCCCCAGCTGTCAGGTGTCTTCATGCACCTGGGATACTTCATACTGGGGTGCACCAAGCCAGTTCCTTGTCTGGCAACTGAGGCCAAGTATATCAATGACCCCAGGGGGACTCCCTTATAAAAGGGACGGGGTCCTCATTGTCCCTTCTAGGGTTTGAAATGAGTGTTTTCGTCCCGCTTAGGGTGATAATGATGAGAATGCCCACCAGCTGAGTCTTGTGGTCCATTTTAAGGTAGAAGATCAACAACAATGATTTTTATTTTAATAACCTTTTCAGTCCCAATTAGGGGTGCAATTTCATCACTGCCACACCCATCATCTCAAAATACAGGTCCCTTTTAGAGGTTATTTTCAGAATTTCCGACAAGGACACCCCCCCCCCCCCCCCCCCCCCTTATAAGGGAGTCCCTCATCCCGGGTCAATTACATGAAAAATATTATTGAACAGACATGGTACACATGTTGACATTGTTTTTTCATTTCAATTTAATTCTTTCATGTAATAATTGCTGCTGGGTAATTATAATATCTTTATGTAAAGTCCATAATAATAATACATTTCGTATATAGCACCATTAAATCTTGATGCGCTTCACATAAGGTACACCAAAAAAATTGCTAGGAGTCAAATAGAAATACCTTATTTCTGTTAGAAACAAAAACCTAAATATGTGTTGTCTTATTGTACTATTCAGTAGAAACTTTAGACTTATCAAGGAGGAAGAGACTTATTGATTAGTTTTGCTTCTTGTGCAATAACGAAAGAAAGAAATAGTAAGTAAAGACGGAAAATATTAATAGAAAGGAGAATGAAAAGAAAAAATCAAAAGAGGGGAGAAGAAAGAGAATGAATGAGAAAAGAAAAGGGAAAAGAAATGAAAATGAGCAAAGAAAAAAAGGATGAAAAGGAAGGAGAAATAAAAAGAGTAAACGTCCTAGCCAATAATCAGAACTTTGTCTAAAAGAGGATTATGCTCGATCGATTATGTTAATGAGCGGTCTGTCATATGTTTGGAATATGGCGCTCGCGTCTGGACTTTCCCGCTCAAAAGGAAAGCCGCCGACGCGTCGCAACATCTCATGGAAGGTGATCCTCAAAGCATAGCAAACAAGGAACCCATTTACCTATACACAAGAACCCAAGAAAACAACCTCTTTGCTTTAATTAGTTTATCATTTTCATCTTTTGGAATCGTTGTGGTGTCAAATTACAGCTGTCGTTTTGTTCGTGGGCTCATGTACTACAGTAAAGTCACGTGATTTCTCGGAAATTTTTTCCTTTGTGATGAATCGAAATACTAGTAATTTAGTTTTCAAAACTGCTCTATCTTTTAAAGAGACTGCATGATACTTCTTTAAAGCAAGAAAGCGATATGAAGTCATCCTGAATTTTGAAAGTGAAATTTTTACGTTCATCGCCATGATAGGGGATTCCCCTTGAGATTGGAGAGTTTGTGAGACCGCCTGCAGTTTGATCAAGCATTTCTTTTTTACTCACTCGACTTCAAGATGGAAAAGGAGGAAAATAACGGATTTGGGCCAATCTTCGAGCAAAGAGGTCGGGGTGCAAAGTTGGCGGCGGCCGTTGTGTTTCTTTTCTTTCTGGTTTCACTTTGCATCGCGACATTTTTTGCAGAAACGAAAGAGAAAGGGACTTTGCAGTTCTACATCTTCGCTGTTGGCTTTTCACTGTTAGCTTGGATGATAGGCGAAATAGCTCGTCGACTTTGCTTGTTTGTCGAAGAAGCTCGCCATCGCCGTTCGCGCTATGAGGGAAGCCTGAAGAAAGCTTTCAAAGCTGCGTTTGACAACCAAAACAGACCGGTTCTTGCTTTTATAGCATTCACTGGTTGTATTTTAGTTGTATTCTCATTCAACAAACAGTTTTGGGATCCCTCCATGACGCGATTATTCTACTTAAACGCCATTCTTGTGCCTATTTTTATCTTCCTGTTAGATCTAAATCAGCCACCACCAATTCAACAGTTCCAAGTCAACGAGAAAGAAAACAAAAATCTCGCGGACGGTCTAGCATGCTGCTACTATTTTGGATACCTGAAGTTTGTTTTGCCCGCTTTAGAGACGCAAATTCACCTGACTGAGAAGTACCGTGATGCAGGTAACCACGCTATCGTTGTCAAGAAGTTGTTCATTCTCATCCCAAAGGACTGCTGTATTTCCGATACCATATCAAACAAGCACATATCAGATCCCAAGAAATTAATCGAATGTGATGGTAACTTGGTGCCCCTTAAAAAGAGCCGTGGGGGCATCCTAGATTGAATCTACAAGAACACAGTGCATTGTATTACAGATAAGGATACAGGAGAAAAACATTACTGTATCGTGGAATATGCCACCCTTCTGATGACACTCTTTGATATGTCCAATGATGAGAAAGCAGGGCTAAGCAGGGAGGAGAGGGACAACCAGGCCAATCTATTTGTTGCCAAACTGAAGGAAATCCTTGATGGAGACATTGATTGTAAAGGGAAATATGAGCTTGTTACATTTGCCGGAGGAGATCAAGATATTGCAGAGGTCATGATAAGAGCATTGAAGAACTGTGCTTTGGAGATTGACTAAACTGAACTCTGCCTGTCAACACCATTTAAAGTTAGATTAGTGCTAATTCTTCTCTACATAATTACATGACCACTGACATTCAAATGCGAACATGAAAAAGGCAGTTTGTTTACATAGTGCCATCAATCAAAGACTGATTGACTGTTTGACTTCATTTAAACACATCTTACATCAGGTTGTCTAATGTTTGATGGCTGCATAATTATGAAAGGAGCTGTAACTCTTAGTAAAACCTATATAATTAATTTTGGGTTAGTGCAAATCTCACATGGAGACTTGGATCTGAAAAGGGGAGAGGTGCTTAATTGTTGTACCTAAGAAAGTAAAAAAAATATTTACAAAACCAGAACCAAGCAAGGCTTGTTATGGTAAAAATAGTTTTGAAAAAAAAAGTTGATATATATATGTATGTATGAGTTTAACTCCATCTGCATAAGCAGGTTATGAGAGTCCATAGAACCATATCTAGTAGTCTTTCTTTTTTGTAGATTGATTGTCTCACAAGAGTCAGGTCTAAGCATACTACAGGGCCCACAGTAATTGGCGTAAGCTGTTGTGGTGTCCCTGCCTTCGTATGAAGGAAAAAGCTAATAAAATAAAATAAAATAGAACCTGTCCACTTATATCCTCTGGGCAATTATCACTCTGTCTTGTAGTGTTTTGTTCTTCTGTCCTTTCTGTTCAGGGAGCGGTCATTAATTACTTGGGGGAGGGGAGGGCCGGTAAAATTTCTAAAACAACTTCCCAAAAATTCTTGTCCCTCCCCAAACCAAAGCCCAAAAAAGCTGTCCCCCCTAAACTTACAGAGCCCATCCCCCTGTCACAGTAATTGATGACCGCTCCCTCATATAGATATATTTTATGATTCCTTTTATAGTGTTTGACTATGAATACCATGCTTGACAGAGATCATGACAACTGGATTCCTTTTTCCCCAAAGACTGTTACCTTGTGGGCAGTCATTTTCAACATTACTAACAAGCATCTCTGTGTTAAATTGCTTGTGTGACGTCAGTTAACTTTATGTAGTTTTGTATTATGTAACCTCCATAGAATAAGATTATCATGTAAAACGGTTGCTATCATTATGCCATGAAATAAAGTGTATAGTCGAAGTGTGATAGTCAAATAACAAAATAACAATTGAGTTAAGGTGCATTAAAGAATGATACACTTAAAAGAGTGTTTCATGGGTTAACATGCTCTATCATAGACCTTTTGGTATAATATCAGGTGCGGATCCAGGGGGGAGGGCTGATTGGAGTGACAAGTCACCCCCATCCTTTTCGAAGAAAAAATAATAATAGAAAATTAAATAAAATTGAAACTAAAAAAGATACAATATGCCACTCCTCTGATGACACTCAATGATATGTCCAATGATGAGAAAGCAGGGCTAAGCAGGGAGGAGAGGGATATCCAGGCCAATCTATTTGTTGCCAAACTGAAGAAAATCCTTGATGGAGACAATGATTGTAAAGGGAAATATGAGCTTGTTACATATGCCGGAGGAAATCAAGATATTGCAGAGGTCATGATAAGAGCATTGAAGAACTGTGCTTTGGAGATTGACTACTAAACTGAACTCTGCCTGTGAACACCATTTGAAATTAGATTAGAGCTAATTCTCCTTTGTATAATTGCATGACCACCGACGTTCAAATGCCAACATGAAAAAGGCAGTTTACATTGCTGTCCATCAAAGGTAATCAGTCGAACCTTTGATATTTTGATTGACAGTAGTTACAGTGCGACTACTGAAACTGGGGCCACCAAAACATTATTATCCAATCACGATCGAGAATATGAACAATAGAATCTTTACAAATGTTTGATTTTGTTGCTTAAAATGCTAAAAATATTCATTATATGTGAACGAAACAGATCAAAATTGAATAAGAAACATCTTAGCTTGTGAGAACCTTGTACAAGGTTTTTGTTTGATCTCAAAAAATACATTTAATTGGGTGGCCCCGGTTTCAGTAGTCGCACTGTAAAAAAATGCATTTTACATCATGTTGTTTAAAGTTTGATGGCTGCATAATAATTATGAAAAGTGCTGCAACTCTTAATATAAAACCTATATAATTAATTCTGGGTTAGTGCAAATCTCACATGGAGACTTGGATCTTAGTTTCCCCCGCAGCCGTTTTTAGTCTTGTTCCACATCCCTATGGTCCATTCTCCAAACCGCTGGGGGGGAGACTACTTGGATCTGAAAAAGGGGAGGGGTGCTTGCTGTTCTTAAGAAAGTAAAGAAAGACTACTAGATATGGTTCTATGGACTACTCAAAGAATTGGTTCTTGTTGTAAAAATATCTTTTTTTATAGCTTTTGTGTAGAACCCTCTGGTCACTTAGCACTCTGCGTTCTAGTGTTTTACAGAAGGATACTCGAACGGTGAACACTTTGAGATTTTTGTTACTTTTTTAAAACCATATTCCTTGGACAAATAGATTAGAAATAAGATTTATAATGAACGCTTAGTGTATTTGAACTCACTGCTTCATTTTGAGAGTATATGAAGCAGTAGAAGGTTTAGAAAATAATAAAATGAAAAAGTCAAGTGTTCACGGTTCAAGTAACTTCACTGTAATAGCAATAATTTTAATATATTCCGCTGTCCTTACTTGGTATACTTGTCCACGTTGATATAGATATATTTTATGATTTCTTTTTTTTGGTGTTTGACAGTAAATACCTGATGCTTGAAATGACAACTGGATACATTTTGTTTCACAACAAATTATTTGTCCACTTGGGCAAGACTCGTGTTACCTATTGGGCACCACAGTCATTCTTGACATTACTAACAAGCATCCCTGTATTAAATTACACATGTGATCTCAGTTAACTTTATGTAATTATGTATTATTTTAACTCCATAGATTACAATTATCATGTAAAACAGTTGCTTTCATTATCCCATGAAATAAAGTGTATTAGTGCAGTGAAGTTTGATAGTCAAATAACACAATAAAATTGTGGTACACCAAAGATACACTTAAAAGAGAGTTTCATATGGGTTAACAAGAAAAAATCCCTCTATCATATATAGATCTTTTGGTAATATCAGGCACAGATCTAGGAAGGGAGGGGGGGGGGGGGGGTTATTAGAGTGACAAGTCATCCCCCTTCCCTTTCGAAAAAAAAAATAATAGAAAAATATTAAATAAAATTGAGACTAAAAAAGATACAACATTCTTAACTTCACCCCCTCCTTTTCAAAACAAACATAATGGACTTCTCGTACAGCTAAAGTAACAATTTTAATATCAAGGCATTGTTGCCACATAAAACAGTCCCCCCCCCCCCCCCCCCTCCTTCACAAAATCCTGGATCCATGCCTGAATATGAAAGAGTGCTGTTCCTGGGTTAAGTTGTGATTCTGTTTCACAGCAAAGTAAATAATATACACGCTCCCAGCTGTCAGGTGCCTTGATACACCTGCGATACGGTTCCTTCTCGAGTGCACCAAGCCAGTACCTTGTCTGGCGACTGAGGCCAAGTATATCAATGACCCCAGGGGGTACTCCCTTATAAAAGGGGGTGGGTCCTCGTTACATACATATACATATACTTTATTGAAATCTCCCCGTAGGGCTTTTCGGAATCAATTTACAATTTGAAAACATAAAATATATAAATATAAAATAAGTGTTAAGATACTATTTACAATCTATCTACAAGTTTGGATTTATAATGTACTTTAAATTGTTTTAAGTTTAATTCTTTCAATTCTTTATCGATTGTGTTCATTATTTTGGTGGCCCTAAATTTGAATGTCCTTTGGCCAGTAGTTGTTCTATACAAAGGAGTTTCCAACAGATCGCAATTTCTTGTGCGGCGGTTATGGATCTCCGATCGCTTGCACAGTTTATTGTTGAGGTAGTCAGGAGCAAGATTGTTGAGGCATTTAAATGCCATGATTGCGTCTTTATAGTGGAGTTGTTGTTTCACGGGTAGCCATTGGAGTTGTTGTAATAAAGGACTAACATGGTCATATTTCTTTGTGTTTGTAACAATCTTACAAGCAAAGTTTTGTACTTGTTGGAGTTTCTTCAGGTTCTTGGCAGAAGTATTGGACCATACAGAGGAGCAGTAATATAACTTGCTGAAAACCAGTGATTTAATTATGACCAGAAGTGTTTTAGTGTCAAAGCTATTTTTCACACGGTTGATCTGACAGAGTTTAGACATGCAGGATGAAACTAGGTTTGAAATATGGCAATCATAGGTAAGATGTGGGTCTAAAGTTACGCCCAAGTCTTTGGCTGTAGTTGATGGTTCGAGAGTCTTGCCCAAAAAGGACAAGGAAAAGTTGGTAGACAGATGATGCATTAGCTGACGGGATCCAAACACAAGAAACTTCGTTTTGTCTGGATTGATAAGTAGGGCGTTCTGGCAACACCACTTAGCGACTTTTGATAGGTCTTCTTCGAGTTTCTTGATGGCGAAGTCTGTGTCAGTTGATGTAAAAGTGAGATATAACTTGGAGTCGTCTACGTATGATTCCAACTGGCAAGTTTGAGGGGCGCTTGGCAAGTCATTCAGGTAGATACAGAAGAGTAATGGTGATAGGATAGCTCCTTGTGGTACTCCGTGTGTGATTTGAAGATGGTCAGACAAAGTTGGGCCAATACGTACAGATTGAATGCGACCAGTTAGATAGCTTTTAAACCATCTCACTGTGGAAGGAGAGGCTCCAGTTTCACTTAATTTATGTAGCAGGATAGAGTGGCTGATACTGTCGAAGGCTTTCGATAGGTCTAGAAGGATAAGCGCAGTAAGTTGTTTTTTATCCATAGCTTCCAAGATTGTGTCAGTGGTGTAGATATTTAAGGTCTCCGTGGAATGGTATTTTCTGTTACCACTTTGATGAGGAGTTAGGCACTGATTTTTGGCAAGGTAGGAACCAAATTGCTCAAGGACAATTTTTTCACATACCTTTGATGCCACAGCCAAAAGAGATAATGGTCGATTGTTCGATGGTAGTTTGTGATCGCCTTCTTTTAAAAGTGGGATGACCTCTGCTTCTTTCCAGATGTCGGGGAAAATAGAAGTACGAAGAGAACAGTTAATTATTTCGGTCAAAGGGCCTAAAATGACGGGAAGGCAATCCTTTAGCACTTTAGTGTGTACTTTGTCGGGGCCTGGTGATTTGTTTGATGGCAGCGAGCTAATTAATAATTCGACGCACATCCTCAACGGTAACATGTCTAAAGTTAAAGAGTCCATCAGGGGGACAGCAAATAGATGGCGAAGGATGGTCAGACAAGTTGATGTTGTTTTCTTCAGCGAGCTTTAAGAAAGCATCAGCAGCATTCTTGCCAACGGACGTGAAGTACTGATTGAAATCATTTGCGACTATCTTTAGATCTTTATTGTAGGTTTGTATGATCTTTTCTTTGGACGGAATGGCGCGATTTATTATCTTCCAGAGTGAGCCTGGGTTTTCCTTGTGTTGGTGAACTTGATCAAAGGTGTAGTTTCTTTCAGCATTTTTAAGCGCAGCTTTAACTGAATTCCGGGATTTCTTATAGTTATTCCAGTCGGTAGGGTCATGTGTTTGGAGAAAACGATGGTGAAGTGCGTCTTTGTTCTTCATTAGTTCTTTCATTTCTTGTGTAACGAAAGGGCAAGGTCTGTTTCGAACTTTAATAGTCTTCAACGGAACGTGTGTATTTAAGGTGGATTGGAGAGTGTCGTTGAAAATGTTAAGTTTAGCATTCACATCATCTTCAGAAAAAATGGAAAGCAGCCGGTTAGAAGAACATGCGAGGTCAGTAGTGAATATCTCAGCAGAGTAGTTTTTGTAGCTTCGCACAGTAATGTAACAAGGTTGCGGTTTAGGTTTCTTTAGCTTTAGTTCGACGTAAACTGGTAGATGGTCGCTGATTGGGACATTGAGGACACCACTATTGCGTACACGTGCTGTAGGAGATGTAAAGATGACGCCTAGTAGAGTCTGCGAGGAATGTGTAATTCTTGTGGGAGAGGTGATGTGTTGTACTAAATTCAGTTCAGAGGAAAAGTCTGTTAGTGCTGTGTATTCGGGTTTGCTTTCTTTTAACACATCGCAATTAAGATCACCAAGTAAGACGATTGGTTTACACAATGTGAGAGCGTTGATATAATTGGGTTTAAGGATATCTTCGAAGAAAGTCAGAGGACAGTCATGCGGACGGTAGGTAGTGCATACAATCATTGATTTGGATTTTTTGTGCTAAATACTTATCCATAGCTGGTGGAAATTTCAATTAGATATGTTGGATAGCTCTTTCAAAACAGTGGCCTTCAGTTCTTTTCGAATATAGGTGCAGACCCCACCACCTTTCTTATGTAGTCGATCTAGTCGATAAAGTTTGTATCCATCGATCTTGACCTCCGTCGAAGTTACTGACGAGTTTAACCAAGTTTCCGAAATTGTGAGTACGTCGATTTTACTTGTGTTGGCAAATTCCCTTAGCTGGATAATATGCGTAGGGTTCCTTAGAGAACGAATATTTAGATGAGCTAATTTAATCCCAGAGAATGTAGTGATGCGCGTCCCTTTAAGGGTTTGAAATCAGTGTTTTGGTCCTGCTTAGAGTGATAATGATGAGAATGCCCACCAGCTGAGTTTTGTGGTCCATTTTAGGGTAGAAGATCAACAACAATGCTTCTTTTCAAAGATTGATTTTTATTTTAATCACCTTTTCAGTCCTACTTAGGGGTGAAATTTTATCACTGCCACACCCATCATCTTAAAATGCAGGTCCCTTTTAGGGTTCATTTTCAGCATTTCCGACAAGGACCCCCGCCCCCTTTTATAAGGGAGTCCCCCAACCTGGGTGAATGACACGAAAAACATTATTGAACAGACATGGTACACATGTTTTTTCATTTCAATTTAATTGTTTCGATTCATGTAAAAATTGCTGCTGTGTAATTATAATATCTTTATGTAAAGTCCATAATAATAATACATTTCGTATATAGCACCTTAAATCTTGGTGTGCTGCACAAAGAATTGCTAGGAGTCAAATAGAAATACCTTATTTCTGTTAGGAAAAAAAAAACTAAATATGTGTTGTCCAGTAGTTGCACTAGTACCATTCTGTAGAAAATTTAGACTCATTTTAATAACCTGGAAGATATTTGTTTTGCTTCTTGTGTAATTGAATCATTTATTTTTTTACTGCATATAAAATAGTCTCATGCGCAGCCCGGGGGGTGGGGTCTTCCTTAGAAAATGGATAGGGGTACGGTGCTCAACGGATCTTTCAGGGTCGAAAATAATAGTCATTTTTCAAACTTAAGATTATACATATTGAAAAGTTTTTTAATGTGGTCGTACCTTTTAGGGTCCTGAAATCAGTATCTGAGTTAATTTATGCGTACCTTTTAGGGTCATTTTCAAAACTGTCCGTCGAGCACCCCTATCCATTTTCTAAGGGAGTCCAACCCCAGGCTGCGCAGACGAAAAATAACCGACCGGCTAAGAACGGCTGCGCAGGAGGCTACGAATAAAACTGCAATGATTAAATTACAGCTGTCCTTTTGTTCGTTACCCTGCAAGCAGAGATTTCTTTCTCTCTTTACTGGAACGACGTTCTAGGTAAGAGAAAGGAGCCTCTTCTCGTAAGGGTATTTGTTCGTGGGCTCATGTACTACAGTAAAGTCACGTGATTTCTCGGAAATTTTAATTTTAATTTTGAATCGAAATACTAGTACTTTAGTTTTCAAAACTGCTCTATTTTTTAAGAAACTGCATGATACTTCTTTAGATAAAGCAAGAAAGCGATAAAAATTAGTCATCCTCAAAGTGAAAGTTATATACGTTCGATCATCACCTGTTTTAAATAGGGGAGATTACCATAGGGGATCCCCCTTGAGATTGGTGAGTTTGAGAGACCGTCTGCAGTTTGATCAAGCATTTTTTGTTCAACGACCTTTACTGAGAGAACGCTTTTCACTCGACTTCAAGATGGAGCAGAAAGAAAAAGACAAAAATCTCGTGGACGGTCTGCTAGCATGGAGCTATTATTATGGATACCTGAAGTTTGTACTGCCCGCTTTAGAGACGCAAATCAACCTCATTGACAAGTACCGCGGTGGAGGTAGCCACGCTGTTGTCGTCAAGAAGTTATTCATTCTCCTTCCAGAGGACTGTTGTATTTATGATCCCATTTCAAACAAGAACACAGATCCAAATAACTTAATCGAAATGGATGGTAACTTGGCGCCCCTTAAAAAGAGCCGTGGGGGTATCCTAGATCGAATCTACAAGAACACAGTGTATTGTATTACAGATAAGGATACAGGAGAAAAACATTACTGTATCGTGGAATATGCCACTCCTCTGATGACACTCTACGATATGGCCAATGATGAGAAAGCAGGGCTAAGCAGGGAAGAGAAGAACAACCAGGCCAATCTATTTGTTGCCAAAGTGAAGGAAATCGTTGGTGGAGACATTGATTGTAAAGGGAAATATGACCTTGTTACATTTGCCGGAGGAAATCAAGATATTGCAGAGGTCATGATAAGAGCATTGAAGAACTGTGCTTTGGAGATTGACTACTAAACTGAACTCTGCCTGTGAACACCATTTGAAATTAGATTAGAGATAATTCTCATTTGTATAATTGCATGACCACCGACGTTCAAATGCCAACACGAAACGAAGTGACTAAACATCCGGCAGCCGGAGACGGTCTTCAAAAAACTAAACGTCCGGCAGTCTGAACATTTCTTATATTTCTCTTTGAAATCTGCTAACTTTTCTTTCAAGACTGTTTATTTTGATTTAGAATCCCCAAGCGCTTCTAGAAAACTAAAAAAACCGAGCTTTGTATTTTTGGTTAATCCTGTACATAGAGTAAGAACGATCTAAGTGCGACACTTCGATATTTTTTCTCTGACGCTGCCGGAAATGGTCTTCAAAAAACTAAACGTCCGGCAGTCTGAACGATTCTTATATTTCTCTTTGAAATCTGTTTTTTGTAAAAAAAAAAAAAAAAAGGGCTATGTGGTAGACATTGATCTGTAAGTAAACAAAAAAGGAAAAGGAAAATAGAAGAAAACGGAAGAGTGGAGGTTAGGAGAGAGTGTAAGAATGTAAAATAAATAAATAAATAAATAAATAAATAAATAAATAAATAAATAAATAAATAAATAAATAAATAAATAAATAAATAAATAAATAAACAAACAAACAAACAAACAAACAAACAAATAAATTAATTAATTAATTAATTAATTTTAATTAATTAAAAAATATAAAAATAAATAAATAAATAAATACATAAATAAATAAATAAATTAATTAATTAATTAATAAATAAATAAATATAAAAATAAATAAATTAATTAATTAATTAATAAATAAATAAATAAATATAAAAATAAATGAATAAATAAATAAATAGATAAATAATTGATTTAAAAATAACCAAATAAATGAATAAGGAAATAAATAGATAAATAAAAAAATTAATAAATAAATAAATGAAATAAATAAATACATGAATAATTAAAAAAAAAAAAAAAAAAATATATATATATATATATATATATATATATATAAATAAATAATGAAAAATAAATAAGTAAACAAATATTTAATAATTGTAAATAAACAATAAAATAAATAAATAACTGAATGAATAAATAGATAAAGTTAAAAAAATGAATAGATAAATAAATTAGTTAATTAATTAATAAAATAAAATAAGGAAAAAATAAATGATGTAAAAATAAATGAATGTGTGATTCAATACATAAATGATATTATAAAACAACAGTGGTAGAAAAGATATAGATGCAAAATATGAATAGGAAAAACGATAAGTAGGTGAATTGATAAATAAAGAAATAAAAGATGAATAAAAGCAAGTGGGTTATAATAATACAAAAATAAAAATGTGAATAAATGGATGAGTAAAAGAATAAAAAACAGTGGCGGTTGGAATGATGGAGATGAAAAAACTGTGAGGAGAATGTAGAAAACAGCTGGATTAGAGGAGAGGAGGTTGTTGGTGTATGGGTAGGATTAGGTCAATGTAAAAACACACCCCAAAAAGCAGGTATTCGTACCAACACATCAAGGGGGGAGGGGGTGGTGGAATGCCTAAGGAATTAAGCATTGTTGAGTGGGGATGATGTTGAGAATGTAATGCGTGTATGAGAATGAAGAAAGTGGGTATGGTGTAGAATACTGATGGAACGTATATATGTAACAACGAGACGGGAAATAGGAACTGGGATGTAAGGTTGATGTACAGAAATCAACGCATGTGTGGGAGAATAAAATGAGTCTGTATGGTGCAGAATAATGATGGAACTTGTACATTTAACAACGAAAACAATAACGGATATGTGTAAATATTAAATGAGATACAGAATACCCAGGAAATAGTATATGATGGGTTATTATTTGTAATAATGGCGACGCGCGGGGAATGATGAGCTCATGTGGTATATATATACGTGACGATCTCGTGGGAAGGATAGGTGAAGAAAAAACACCGAGGGAGAACAAGGGAGAGGAAAAGTTGATTGTCCTGCCATCAGTAACTCATCAGGGGCTAAGAATGATGGCAGAGATCAAGTCTATATGTTTCATAACTCGAGGCGCCTGAGTCTTAACCCTACATATGACAATACAACTTTGGCGAGAATGTCACGTATACTGGGAGGATAAATGGTGCAAGTGGGGTGGGGAAGGAACTAAGTGGACTAATAAACATATCTGTCTAGTTAGTGCTGACCTTTGTTGGAGTTTAGCTCTCTAAATAGCCCTAAGCGATTCGCTAATCTTTTAGTGCTGCCTTCGATCGGGTCCATCGGGTCAACTTTTCCTCTCCCTTGTTCTCCCTCGGTGTTTTTTCTTCACCCATCCTTCCCACGAGATCGTCACGTATATATATACCACATGAGCTCATCATTCCCCGCGCGTCGCCATTATTACAAATAATAACCCATCATATACTATTTCCTGGGTATTCTGTATCTCATTTAATATTTACACATATCCGTTATTGTTTTCGTTGTTAAATGTACAAGTTCCATCATTATTCTGCACCATACAGACTCATTTTATTCTCCCACACATGCGTTGATTTCTGTACATCAACCTTACATCCCAGTTCCTATTTCCCGTCTCGTTGTTACATATATACGTTCCATCAGTATTCTACACCATACCCACTTTCTTCATTCTCATACACGCATTACATTCTCAACATCATCCCCACTCAACAATACTTAATTCCTTAGGCATTCCACCACCCCCTCCCCCCTTGATGTGTTGGTACGAATACCTGCTTTTTGGCGTGTGTTTTTACATTGACCTAATCCTACCCATACACCACCAACCTCCTCTCCTCTAATCCAGCTGTTTTCTACATTCTCCTCACAGTTTTTTCATCTCCATCATAATTATTATTATTATTATAGTTAATAAATAAATAACAAAACTTTGTTTTTAAAAATCCGATTTTTTCTCTCTATTTTTCTCTATTTTTTCTCTCTATTCCAACCGCCACTGTTTTTTATTCTTTTACTCATCCATTTATTCACATTTTTATTTTTGTATTATTATAACCCACTTGCTTTTATTCATCTTTTATTTCTTTATTTATCAATTCACCTACTTATCGTTTTTCCTATTCATATTTTGCATCTATATCTTTTCTACCACTGTTGTTTTATAATATCATTTATGTATTGAATCATACATTCATTTATTTTTACATCATTTATTTTTTCCTTATTTTATTTTATTAATTAATTAACTAATTTATTCATCTATTCATTTATCTATTTATTCATTCAGTTATTTATTTATTTTATTGTTTATTTACAATTATTAATTATGTGTTTACTTATTTATTTTTCATTATTTATTTATTTATATATATATATATATATATATATTAATTATTCATGTATTTATTTATTTCATTTATTTATTTATTTATTTATTAATTTTTTTATTTATCTATTTATTTCCTTATTCATTTATTTAGTTATTTTTAAATCAATTATTTATCTATTTATTTATTTATTCATTTATTTTTATATTTATTTATTTATTTATTAATTAATTAATTAATATTTATTTATGTATTTATTTATTTATTTATTTTTATATTTTTTTATTTTTTAATTAATTAATTAATTTATTTCTATATTTATTTATTTATTTATTTATTTGTTTGTTTGTTTATTTATTTATTTATTTATTTATTTATTTATTTATTTATTTATTTATTTATTTATTTATTTATTTATTTATTTATTTATTTATTTATTTATTTATTTATTTATTTATTTATTTATTTATTTATTTATTTTCCATTCTTACACTCTCTCCTAAACTCCACTCTTCCGTTTTCTTCTATTTTCCTTTTCCTTTTTTGTTTACTTACAGATCAATGTCTACCACATAGCCCTTTTTTTTTTTACAAAAAACAGATTTCAAAGAGAAATATAAGAAATGTTCAGACTGCCGGACGTTTAGTTTTTTGAAGACCATTTCCGGCAGCGTCAGAGAAAAAATATCGAAGTGTCGCACTTAGATCGTTCTTACTCTATGTACAGGATTAACCAAAAATACAAAGCTCGTTTTTTTAGTTTTCTAGAAGCGCTCGGGGATTCTGAATCAAAATAAACAGTCTTGAAAGAAAAGTTAGCAGATTTCAAAGAGAAATATAAGAAATGTTCAGACTGCCGGACGTTTAGTTTTTTGAAGGCCATTTCCGGCAGCGTCAGAGAAAAAATATCGAAGTGTCGCACTTAGATCGTTCTTACTCTATGTACAGGATTAACCAAAAATACAAAGCTCGTTTTTTTTAGTTTTCTAGAAGCGCTTGGGGATTCTGAATCAAAATAAACAGTCTTGAAAGAAAAGTTAGCAGATTTCAAAGAGAAATATAAGAAATGTTCAGACTGCCGGACGTTTAGTTTTTTGAAGACCGTCTCCGGCTGCCGGATGTTTATAGTCCAGTCAATCTGTGGTTTGAGTCCAAACAAATTGCAATAGATTTTTTCTCACTGTAATTATGTTAGGATAGGTGTCCTAAACAACATACTAAAAATCCCAAAAAATCCCTTCGGTGGAACATCCTCAAAAATTGAATTTAAGATTTCATCATTTCACCACAGGGACCCCACAATTGGAAAAAAATTGAACAAGCTGTTAAATTGTGCCAAATATGAAATGATAGAAATATTTCCATTATATTATGATAGAATAGTGTTTCTGTACAGATATTTTCAATTTCCAATCAAATTCGTTGAAGTTACATGATAAAAAATCAATATATAGAATACTTCTCACCACAGGGATACCGCATCTCAAAATTGAAATTATATTATTTTCGAACAAATTTCTGAAGGAATTTCATTAGAGAAGTGAAGATAAAAATCACTATAAGAGTTTTGTTTTGTTGTGAATTCAGAACAAAAATGTTTATTCATGATGTGTGAAGTATTTATACCCGCTTCACTATAGCCTGCATCACATTATAGTCTTTTTCTCGGTTTAGCAAGTTTGCCGTTTTAGGTCACATCAACGTCCACACAGTGAGTTTTAGTTTGAAAACGCATACATTTTGATCCCTGTAGGCTTTCCGTCCACACTAATACGCTGAGCGTATCATCGAAACCGCATCGATTTGAACTGGCGCTCTTGAAAGTGGATCAAAATGAAAACGCATACATGTCGTATTATTATGGACAGTTGAAAATGTATCGAAATAGAGAAGCTTACGTCAAATGTACCACATTAGCATGCGCATATTGTCAAACTTATACGCCACACCATCGTTTCGATCGTTTTTGAGCGTATTAGTGTGTACGGTTGAAAACGGAGCAAAACGGTAGTGAGGAATCGATCGATGCGAATCGATCGATGCGTTTTCAAATCAAACGAAAACAGGTCCAAACGAAAACGCACTAGTGTGGACAGGGCCTTAGTTGAAGGTTGGCCAACCAGTTGGTATAGTTGGACAAGTGCTGGGCTATCGTGAGGGAAGTGTATGGGTGGCATGGGTGGCCTAGCGGTGAGAGTGCTGGCCTTTTACCGCTGTGGTCCAGGTTTGAGTCTCGGCTCGGGCATGGATTATATGCGAGTTGAGTTTGTTTGATGTGTTCTTCTCTCCTATGCCACGAGGGTTTTTCTCCGGGTTATCCGGTTTTCCTCCCTCCGCAAAAATGAACATGTGAGCAGAGTTGTGTGCAAAATAATTAACGTAGAGGTAGTGAGTGTGTGTCTGAGTCTCCCCAATTAGTAGGGCACACGTGTCCAGCTAGAACGATTGAGACGTTAAAAAAAGTGATTTAAGTGTGGGAATTGCGTCTCGGCCAGACCAATACTCAGGGTCTTAAAATAGTTGAGAAGAAGGTGATGTAAATCGGCATTTGCAAATAGTTAGACTTTCACGTCTTCTTCACGAAAAGAAACCGGAGGTCCCGTCTCTCCACACACTACACCGGCAACTGTTCGACTAAGAGTAGGGCACTGAGCTCATGGCGGTGTGGACAGGGCTTACAATTCTAGCATTTAGATAGTCTTTGCGGTAGGTACGTAAAAAGGTTGCTAGTAAATAAAACCTCGTACTTAAATACAGCCACTAGCAACCTCATGGACTTTGCCGAGTGCTGGGACTACATAGACGAAGAGTCCTTTTATAACAAACGGCATGGTATTCAAGAAGCAGTGTTACCAACCGCATAATATTGAAGAAGTAGCCTAACTAAATAATTAAAGCTCCATTTTCAAATTTATCCGGGATAGTGTGGACGGCCTTTAGAAGAGCAAGCCAATGCCAGAAGAGCTTGTAGATAGTGAGGTGCGACAAGTGGTTTCTATTTACACTCATCAGGTGAAAAAAACCCCTGAAAATTCAAGAAGTGCTTTATTCATGAAATGTCTAAAACAGCGCAAAAGAAGGATCATGTAGGATCAATTCACAGGTGGAAAAACTGACCAGCAATCGCAGCCACTTAGGAGATATAGAAACCACTTAGCTCGGCAGTCACACTTAGTGCAACAGGAAACCACTCGTACTCTAGACATGCCGTACATCTAAATACAGATGATGGAGGTAACTCTGCAGGTTAAATATTCAGAAGTTTATAGATCCTTTCTATATACGAATCAAACCTTGTTAGACGCGCTTGCTGCTATGCAAAGCTTTGATGGATTAAAGATAGAACCAGTATTCTCATGCGCAGTGTTAATACCACTGATAGACTGATGCGTGGTAGAGAACTGACAGAAATAATGCTGAATCCCCTTGCAAATGGCCTCTTTATATAGTATGTTCAATCGTCTTGCCGCTTAGCATATGTACATATGTACTACAGCGTATCTAGTTAAATTATAACATTCAATCTCAAGGTCGTGACGAGGGATGTGGGATCAGGGATCACATGCCTAGGATCAGGAATCACATATATTGTCAGAATCAGCTGGAATCAGAGATCACAGAAGAGGTAGGCAAGCCTCTGGTGACCAGAGTATTTTAATAATAATTTTCAGCCAATTACAGCTTAAAACCTTCAGACGTCAGAATTTATTACGGAAATCAAATATGCCCTTGAATTATTACATTTTTGAGATGCGGGATCCCTGTGGTGAGAAGTATTCTATATATTGATTTTTATCATATTACTTCAACCTATTTCACTGGAAATTGAAAACATCTGTTCAGAAACACTATTCCATCATAATATAATGGAAATATTTCTATCATTTTATATTTGACACAATTTAGCAGCTTGGTCATATTTTTTCCAATTGTGGGTTCCCTGTGGTGAAATGATGAAATCTTTAATTCGATTTTTGAGGATGTTCCACCAAAGGGATTTTTTGGGATTTTTAGTATGTTGTTTAGGACACCTATCCTAACATAATTACAGTGAGAAAAATTCTATTGCAATTTGTTTGGACTGGACCTATAAAAATCCGTAGATTGACTGGACTATTAGTCACTTCGAACACGAAAAGGCAGTTTACACTGATGTCAATCAAAGATTCACTCCTACAATACCAGATCCTCAACTCTTTTGCGTCCGCATTCCTGTCGTTTAAATATAAAAAGATTTACTGTTCTTTACCTAGGTCCTAAAATATGGAATTCCTTGCCTTCTAGTGTCGTAAACTCTTCAACTCTGTCTTCGTTCAAAAAAAAAAAACACTTCTAAGATATATCGCAGTGTCTATATGTACGGCAGCCCGTCGCGGTCTTAAAAAAACTAAATGACAGGCAGTCCAAAATTTTGTACAAAATTCGAGAGAATGGCTGAAGTTTATCAAATTAAACTAGTTTTATTTCATATAGAAATATCAAGCGCTTATTTCGAGCTAAGCGGAATTGGATAAGGACGTAGTGCCTTCCCTCTACATACTATATAGCCGGCTTGACACTTCGAAATTTTCGCCTTGACCTCAATGTACTCAACTATGGCGCGTTTTTCGTGTCAAAATTCGAATCTGTCATTCTTCAATTCAATCATTCAATGCGAACATGCAATTCTTCAATTCAAACATGCAATTCTTCAATGCGAACATGCTATTCTTCAATTCAAACATGCGATTGTTCGATGCGAACATGCAATCATTTATTCAATCGTGCTACTCTTCAATTCAAAC
Source organism: Metridium senile (assembly GCA_949775045.1). Taxonomy (NCBI): domain Eukaryota; kingdom Metazoa; phylum Cnidaria; class Anthozoa; order Actiniaria; family Metridiidae; genus Metridium; species Metridium senile. The sequence goes on from OX459107.1 coordinate 8,954,301, forward strand.
ATGCTATTCTTCAATTCGAACATGCCATTATTCAATTCAAACATGCTATTCTTCAATCCAAACATGCTATTCTTCAATTCAAACATGCTATTCTTCAATTCAAACATGCAATTCTTCAATGCTAATATGCTATTCTTCAATTCAAACATGCGACCCTGTCTTTATGCGTCATTTCGTCATGCGGCTCGGTCGTTCTTCGCTTTCGTCGTTATGCATCACTTTGTCATGCGCTCGGTCGTTCGTCGATATCGTCGTTATGCATCACTTCGTCATGCGGCTTGGTCGTTATGCGACTTGGTGTTATTCGATTTTGTCGTTCTTCGGAGACTCGGATCTAGCCCGTCCAAACAGCCACGCAGAGACTGGTGCAGATATAATACGATACATCCAGAGCCGGTGAAGAGGTACTATTAGGTGATTCATGGAATTATATGTTATTTATACTATTACTACTGCATATGCAATCTACACAAATCAAAATTTCTTTTTAAAACAATTTATTTATTGTAGAACATAGCTCAGACCGCTTAGAAGCACGTGGGTGAGATCGCGGAGTCAGCCACATTTACATTAGAACTTATGGAAGTTTAAGGTACTAGGACTGTCTCAGAACTATTAACAGAAATATTAAAATGTTTGTTGATCTCAGCGATAAGTTAACATTCCAAAGTCCTCATGTTTCACTTTTAGTAAAGCGCATGCGTCTAGGCGTTGCTACGGATGACGTAGTTTGTTTTGTCCGAAAGCTCACGAATGCTGAAAGAACACGTGTACGAGTGTTTTCCGAGGTTTTTTTATTAGTTTCCGTGATCAATTCGTAGTGAAATCGGCCTCAATGATGTTGACTCATCGCTGAGATCTTATGCCGTCTAAACAGGGCCTAAATCTCCACTTCAAGTCTTATGAATTTGTTATTTTGTAGATGTTACTATTGAAATAGGTGAAGGAGGTGTTTAAAGCAAGAAATTTCACAGAAAGCACATGTAATTCGTGACGCGTGACTGTCGTGAACGCCATTTGTGTTTGTCAACACTTAGCCCAGAAAGGTCAAATCGTTCAACTTTTCTCGTGTTTCAATCAAAAAAGCTTCCTAATAGATACAAAGTTTAAGGCTTCGCTATTTCGCATTATGCTAAAGTATGGGCGTAAAACCATGAAAAATTCGTTAATCTATAACAAAAGAAATTATAGATCAACAAACATTTTAAAACAGACCTTAAACTTCCATAAGTTCTTATGTAAATGTAGCCTGCGTTACATCCGGAATTTTCTTCGTAAAGAAGAAAATTCCGGATGTAACGCAGGCTAATGTAAATGTGGCTGACTCCGCGATCTCACCCACGTGCTTCTAAGTGGTCTGAGCAGTATGTTCTACAATAAATAGTATAAATAACATATAATTCCATGACTCATCTAATATTACCAAGAGAAAATACGAATTACAGCCAACAGTTTAACTTGTGAACTCTTCACCAGCTCTGGATGAATCGTATTATATCTGCACCAGTTTCTGCGTGGCTGTTTTGGACGGGCTAGAGCCGAGTCTCCGAAGAACGACAAAATCGAATAACACCAAGTCGCATAATGACCAAGCCGCATGACGAAGTGATGCATAACGACGATATCGACGAACGACCGAGCGCATGACAAAGTGATGCATAACGACGAAAGCGAAGAACGACCGAGCCGCATGACGAAATGACGCATAACGACAGGATCGCATGTTTGAATTGAAGAATAGCATATTTGCATTGAAGAATTGCATGTTCGCATTGAAGAATAGCATGTTTGAATTGAAGAATAGTATGTTTCAATTGAAGAATAGCATGTTTCAATTGAAGAATGGCATGTTCGAATTGAAGAATAGCATGTTTGAATCGAAGAATGGCATGTTCGAATTGAAGAATAGCATGTTTGAATTGAAGAATAGCACGATTGAATGAATGATTGCATGTTCGCATCGAACAATCGCATGTTTGAATCGAAGAATAACATGTTCGCATTGAAGAATTGCATATTTGAATTGAACAATCGCATGTTTGAATTGAAGAATAGCATGTTCGCATTGAAGAATTGCATGTTTGAATTGAAGAATTGCATGTTCGCATTGAATGATTGAATTGAAGAATGACAGATTCGAATTTTGACACGAAAAACGCGCCATACTCAACGACGTGACTGAGTGTTGGGCGGTCGTAAGTTTTCTCAAAATCGAAAGGAAACTCTTTCAAACGGTAAATTGAACTAGTCTTAGTTCAAATAGAAAGAAAGAGCTAAAAGAACTCTATTTATTGGTCATGTACAATTCAACTATCAACGATGTGTTACGTTACTGCCCGTCACGGTCTGGCATTGACTAAATGACAGGCAGTCCAAACTTTTCAGTCATAAAAGCTAAAAACATTCTTTCAAATGTCTTCAAATCAAAGTAGTTTTATTTCACAATATCAAGTCCTTATTGAGAGCTAAAAGAACTCTATTTATTGATCATGTACAATTCAACTAACAACGATGTGTTACGTTCCTGCCCGTCACGGTCTTGCATGGACTAAATGACAGACTTTATACTGAGCCATAAAAACGTAAGCTTGGGATATAAATTGGGATATTAAAGGGTATGTACATGCCTGTTGTACATTTTACGAGTTTAAAAATGGCAAAAATTGTAACCTGCTCTAATGGGTTGGTGAGGCCACTTCAACCCCACCCGTTATGCTACTATAAAAGTCAGCTCAATTATTATTTTTTCTGTAGTGAAAAGCTACTAAATTGTATGCGCTCCACTTTTTTGTTCATATCATGTTTTTGGATTAGTCAAATCCTGACCTCTCGTTCCCCGTGATTTCGCGAGACGAAAAGTTAAGACAGCATTAATAGTTCTTTACAACATGAATTTATTTTTTGAAATCGATTGTCTTGACTTTTTGCTATAAAAAATTGCATTGACTGCCTGTCATTTAGTCCATGCCAGACCGTGACGGGCAGTAACGTAACACATCGTTGTTAGTTGAATTGTACATGACCAATAAATAGAGTTCTTTTAGCTCTCAATAAGGACTTGATATTGTGAAATAAAACTACTTTGATTTGAAGACATTTGAAAGCATTTTTTTAGCTTTTATGATTGAATCGAAAAGTTTGGACTGCCTGTAGTCCATGCCAGACCGTGACGGGCAGTAACGTAACACATCGTTGATAGTTGAATTGTACATGACCAATAAATAGAGTTCTTTTAGCTCTTTCTTTTCTATTTGAACTAAGACTAGTTCAATTTACCGTTTGAAAGAGTTTCCTTTCGATTTTGAGAAAACTTACGACCGCCCAACACTCAGTCACGTCGTTGAGTACATTGAGGTCAAGGCGAAAATTTCGAAGTGTCAATACTCAGGTTATATAGTATGTAGAGGGAAGGCACTACGTCCTTATCCAATTCCGCTTAGCTCGAAATAAGCGCTTGATATTTCTATATGAAATAAAACTAGTTTGATTTGATAAACTTCAGCCATTCTCTCGAATTTTGTACAAAATTTTGGACTGCCTGTCATTTAGTTTTTTTAAGACCGCGACGGGCTGCCGTACATATAGACACTGCGAAGATATATTACTTCCTTAGATTATAAAAACATGCCGATAACAAGTAAATTTTTTTCTCCCACTTGAAAGTGCCTTCTAAATATATATATATATTCATGTTATGGTAAATGCGTTATTATCACATATATACTTGCCTATATAATTTAAACAGTTAAGTATTTTTGCAGATTTATTTATATTTATATACATTATATATAATAATCTTAAGGAGACCTCTTTCATATAAGCCTATTGGTTTCCAGAGGCCTCCTTGCCATATTACACCATTTAATATTTATTTATCTATACTGATTACATTGTTATTTTTCTTATATATAACATTATTTATGTAAACTTTGTAATATGGCAGAAACAATAAACAATAAAACAATAAACAATAAAGATAATCAGTTGAGCCTTTGATATTTTGATTGACAGCATTTTAAAGATGCCTTTTACATGTTATTGTCTAATGTTTGATGCATGGCCACGTCACATAATAGGCCATAATTTGCAAGATGACGTCATTTTACTACCAGTACCAGAATGCTTCACAAATTTTCTTTTGTTGTTGTTGTTGCCTGGGCAGTGGTTCAAATCAGGAGTCATCATTAGAGCATTCAATCGGTTAAGTAGCGACAGGCAGTGTGTACAGAGGGCAATTCTCTTTCTTATTGAAATTTGTATTTCCTCTTAAGAATACTAAAACAATCGACACTAATTATTTAACAAAAGAAAAAAGCAAAGCATTCTGGGCTCGGTCAATATGATGTTATAATGCAACTGGCCTATTATATGAAAGTGCTGTAATTTTTAATAAAACCTATATAACAGTACTAAAGTGATAACATAAAAATCATATTTTTGGTTCCCAATTTTAAAAGACAATCAAAAAAGATGTTCACAGAGCAAATTTGAGGAGAATTTGTAAAATAGCAGCTGCAATATGGTCACTTGATGTATAATTTCCCCATTCAAATCACTGAGCTTTAAAGTACAGTGATTTGTATGGGAAAATTATTTATATATTGAAGTGGCCATATCTTGGCTGCTTTTTGATCGAATTTGGCATGTGAATGTCTTTTTTTATTGTCTTTTTTTTGTGACATTACACTTTAGTACTCTATTAATTCTGGGTTAGTGCTAATCACATGTTGAGAATTAGATGGGTAGGGATGCTTGTGTTCCAGAACCATTGCCTTTTCATGGAAAAAATGTTGGCATATATGTATGAATTTAACTCCATCTGCATAAGGACCATAAGGACCATATCTAGCAGTCTTTCTTTATAGCTTTTGTGTAGAATTTGTCCACTCATATCCTCTGGGCACTTATCACTCTGTCTTCTAGTGTTTTTTTCGGCTGTCCTTTCTTGACAATGGTAACATTAGTAATTTAGTAAGAAAGGAATAACAAAAGTGAGTTCAGCTTGAGTGATCTTCTTTTGTCTTTTAATTAATTCCTTTCTCACTAAATTACAAAAGTCAGGACAATGTTCTTACAATTAGGTGTAGATATATTTTATTACATTTCCTTTTTTATGGTGCCAAAAGTGTATTATTCTAAATACCGGAAATAAAGACGAATAATTAGCATAACAATGAGATCCCACAATGCACCGCGCTGCATATATTAAGTACGCCACGGGCCTTTGTGACAGTCTGGTCAATCGAAGAGAACACATCTCGTCGACCCCCCACAACCAATCCAAAAACGTGGCGCAACCAATACATAGACACGGATATACCACTCTATCCCTCACTGTCCACTCTGTGGACTCGCACCTTTTTCTGTTTTCCATATCTCATAGATTGTTCGTGTGTATTGTAGGGACTTATATAATATAATCCATATATAATACCATGATGGCTGATAACAATATATTTTTTGGCGGTATTGTAGTTGACTCCTCCCCCCCCCCCTCTAGTCAACCACGCCCCCCCCCCCCACCCCATGCCAAGATATATCTACCCTTCTACGGGCCTGAAGGTGCATTGAGGAGTGATACATTAAAGTGTGTTTCACTGCTTAATGACACTCGCTCCTTCATAGAATCTTTGGTACTATGAAAGAGTGTTCCTGGGTTAGTTGTGATTCTCTTTCAAGAGCAAAGTGAATGATAGGGTCAGACTCCAGCTATGGTTGCTTCATGCACCTGTGATACTTCGTACTGGAGTGCACTTAGCAACCACAGCTGGGGCCTGAACCGAGTGTCCCCTATACCTGTTTCGTGAATCGTGATCGGCCTATTTATTTTTATGTGAAACGTGATTGGAGCATTTTTTTTATCCGTGATTCGTGATTCAAACTTGATGCGTCTACGTGAATCCATCTTTTCCTTTATGCGTGATTCGTGAACGGAAACAATAATTGAACGTGATTCATGACTGCCTTGGTTTTGCGTGACCAGGTCATGACGTCCTTCCGATTTATATTTTTGTCAATGGAATTAATATCATACTGGATGTGTCTTTCTGGTGTTTTGTGATGTTTTTCCATATATACATAACTTGATTGGTTTTTGAAGATTGCAATTGACGGCTTTAATTAACATGAAAATGATTTTGGTATTTTGCGTGAAATGGCCAATTGAAACTACCATTGTTCAGACATGGTACACATGTTGACATGTTTTCTAGTTTCAATTTAGTTATTTTATGTAATAAATGTTACTGTGTAATTACAAAATCTTTATGTTAAGTCCATGCCTTGTTCCTGTTAGGAAAAAAAAAACTAAATATGTATTGTCTTTTACAAAAGAATTAGGTTGTCTCTGACTAAACTTGATAATATTTAATAAGACGCAAACTTGTACAAATTTAACTAATGATGGCTAAAGACTTAGCCGAAACGTCTTATTAAATATCATCAAATTTAGTCAGAGACAACCTAATTCTTTTGTAAAAACAAATCATGAATCCTGAGTACAACAATCATATTTTTAATGTATTGTCTTATTGCACTATTTTGTAGAAACTTTAGGCTTATCAAGGAGGAAGAGACTATAATTGATTAGTTTTGCTTCTTGTGCAATGATGAAAGTAAAGACGGAAAATATTAATAGAAAGTGGAATGAAAAAAAATAAAAGAGAGGAGAAGAAAGAGAATGAATGAGAAAAGGAAAGGGAAAAGAAAAAAAAGAAATGAAAATGAGCAAAGATAAAAAGGAAGGAGAAATAAAAAGAGTAAAAGTCCTAGCCAATAATCAGAACTTTGTCTAAAAGAGGTTTATTCGATTATGCTCGATCGATTATGCTAATGAGCGGGCTGTCATATGTTTGGAATACGGTGCGCGCGCCTGGACTTTCCCGCTCAAAATGAAAGCAGCCGACGCGTCGCAACATCTCATGGAAGGTGATCATCAAAGCATAGCAGAACAAGGAACCCATTTACCTATACATAAGAACCCAAGAAAACAACCTCTTTGCTTTAAGTTCATCATTTTGATCTCTTGGAATCGTTGTTGTGTCAAATTACAACTCTCGTTTTGTTCGTGGGCTCATGTACTACAGTAAAGTCACGTGATTTCTTGGAAATTTTTGATACTTCTTTACATAAAGGAAGAAAGTGATAACAATTAATCAACCTCAATTTTGAAAGTGAAAGTGTTTTAATCCGTTCATCGCGTGATAGGGGAATTCCCCTTGAGATTGGAGAGTTTGTGAGACCGTCTGCGCTGACAGAACGCTTTTCACTCGACTTCAAGATGGAAAAGGAGGAAAATAACGGATTTGGGCCATTCTTCAAGCAAAGAGGTTCGGGCGCGAAGTGGGCTGCGGCCGTCGTGTTTCTTTCCTTTTTGGTTTATGTTTGCATCGCGATATTTTTTGAAAAAACGAAAGAGGAAGGGACTTTGCAGTTCTACATCTCAGTTGTTTTTTCACTGTTAGCTTCTATGATAGGCAAAGCAGTTCTTCGACTTTGCTTGTTTGTCGAAGAAGCTCGCCATCGCCATTCCCGCTATGAGGGAAGCCTGAAAAAAGCATTCAAAGCTGCGTTTGACAACCTAAACATACGGCTTTTCGTTTGTATAGTAATCATTGGGTTTTTTTTAACGGTACAATTCAAGTGGGATCCTTCCAAGGTGCGCTTATTCTATCTGAACGCCATTTTTGTGCCTATTTTTATCTTCCTGTTCGATCTAAACCTGCCTCCACGAATTCAACACTTACAAGTCAACGAGAAAGAAAACAAAAATCTTGCGGACGGTCTAGCATGGGGCTACTATTTTGGATACCTGAAGTTTGTTTTGCCCGCTTTAGAGAACCTGATTGAGAAGTACAGTGATGCAGGTAGCCACGCTATCGTCGTGAAGAAATTGTTCATTCTCTTCCCAAAGAACTGCTATGTTTTCGACACCATTTCAAACAATCACACAGATCCAAATAACTTAATCCAAATGGATGGTAACTTGGGGCCCCTTAAAAAGAGCCGTGGTGGTATCGTAGATCGAAGCTACGAGAACACAGTGCATTGTATTAAAGATATTGCAACAGGAGAAAACCATTACTGTATCATGCAATATGCCAGTCCTCTGATGACACTCTTTGCTATGTCCAATGATAAGAAAGCAGGGCTAAGCAGGGAGGAGAGGGACATACAGGCCAATCTATTTGTTGCCAAACTGAAGGAAATCCTTGATGGAGACATTGATTGTAAAGGGAAATATGAACTTGTTCCATTTGCTGGAGGGGATCAAGATATTGCAGAAATCATGATAGGAGCATTGAAGAACTGTGCTTTGGAGATTGACTAAACTGAACTCTTTGTCTGACAACTCCATTCACAGTTAGTGCTAATTAGCCTTTTTCATATCGAGCAAGGGACTGGAACCAAGTTTCTCAAAATTAATGTAATTCAAAAATAAACACCTTCACAGGAAAGAACAAATACAAATTAGTAAGAATTAAAAGTTTGAACAAGTTTATGCAAATTGCAACGAAATTATGTTTTTTTTTTTTTTTTTAATACAAAGAATGTATGGTTTGGAAGGACGTTTTGCAAGGACACCATACATTTCTGTGTAATTTTGGCAGAGTTTGGATGCTCAAAAAAAATTTCTATTTAGCCAAACATTCTGGTTACTCTCCAATGAGAAGGGGTTATTTTTTCTTGAACTATAATTAAATTAGTTTTTCACACTTGTACCCAGTCCCTTGCTCGATATGGAAAAGGCCAATCCTGCTCTAATTACATGACCATTGATGTTGAAATGTCAACACGAAAAAGGAAGTTTATACTGCCGTGAGTCAAAGATAATCAGTCAATACCTTTGATATTTTGATTGACGGCAGTTTAACAAATGCCTTTTACATGTTGTTGTCTAATGTTTGATGACTGCATAATTATGAAAAGCGCTGTAGCTCTAAATAAAACCTATAAAATTACTTTTGGGTTAGTGGAGACTTGGATCGGAAAAGGGTAGGGATGCTTAGTATTGTAACTTAGACAGTAAAAAATATCTAAATTTACAACCAGAACCAAGGCTTCTTATGGTAAAGATAGTTTAGAAAAAAAGTTGATATATTTGTATGAGTGTAACTTTATCTGCATACTGCAGATTTTAGGTAGTCCATAGGACGTACATATCTAGTAGTCTTTCTTTTAGCTTTTGTAGAACTTGTCCACTCATATCCTCTGGGCACTTCGCACTTTGTCTTATAGTGTTTTTTTTGTTGTTTTTTTGTTCTTCTGTCCTTTTTATTCAGGGAGTGGTCATTAATTACTGGGGGCCTGGTAAAATTTCTAAAACATCATCCCCAAAATTATTGTCCCTCCCCAAACCAAAGCCCAAAAAAATCTTCCCCCCCCCTTCCAAATTTGCCATCCCTTATGACCCTCCCATTAAATGTCAGCCCAAAATGTTTTGGACCTCCCATCCCCTCCCCCCACATCCCCCCAGTAATTAATGACCACTCCCTCATATACATATATTTTATGATTCCTTTTATAGTGTTTGACTATGAATACCATGATTGACAGAGATGGGCAGTCATTTTTAACAAACATTACTAACAAGCATCTCTGTATTGCTTGTGTATGTCAGTTAACTTTATGTAGTTTTGTATTATGTAACCTCAATAGATTACAATTAGCATGTAAAAAGGTTGCTATCATTATCCCATGAAATAAAGTGTATTAGTTGAAGTGTGATAGTCAAATAACAAAAGAACATTTATATCTAGAAAAAAATCATTTTTTTAATATTTTAAAGGTTTCGTATTACAGATTTTTTTTATTTTCCCTCAGTTGCAAGAACAGGTAGGGAACTAGACATGTACAAGTTTAAAAAAACTTTCACCTAAACGATTTGGAGATATCAGCTTTAATAAAGGAATTTCAGGTCCTTTTTGCAGCAGCCTGCTGTTGTCATGACAACGTCAAATGCAATAATTTAAAAACAATTGATATCCTAGATCCATAAGCTTTAAAATGCATGATATATCGGTTAACTGTACATGTGTAGTTTCACAATAATGCTGCATAACATGCAATGTAAAGTAGGTATATAGATATATACAGAAACTATTTCGAGCCTCCTTAACTCAATTGTTCTTTTGTTAGGTGCGGATCCAGGGGGAGGGTGAATGGAGTGACAAGTCATCCCCCTTCCTTTTCTAGAAAAAAAAATAATAGAAAATTAAATAAAATTGAGACTAAAAAAGATACTTCATACTGGGGTGCACCAAGCCAGTACCTTGTCTTGTCAATGACCCCAGGGGGGACTCCCTTATAAAAGGGGCGTGTCCTCGTTGTCCCTTTTAAGGTTTGAAATCAGTGTTTTGGTCCCGCTGAGGGCGATAATGATGAGTATGCCCACCAGCTGAGTTTTGTGGCCCCTTTTAGGGTAGAAGATCAACAACAATGCTTCTTTTCAAAGATTGATTTTTATTTTAATCACCTTTTCGTTCCTTCTTAGGGGTGAAATTTCATCACCGCCACGCCCATCACCTCAAAATACATGTCCCTTTTAGGGGTAAATTTCATAATTTCACAAAAGTTACACACAAAAAATTCTAGGAGTCAAATAGAAATACCTTGTTTCTGTTAGGAAAAAAATATGTGTTGTCCTACTGCACTATTTGGTAGAAAATTTAGACTAGCTAATCAGGGAGGAGGAAGAAACTGATCATCTTAATATTAAAGAAGGAAAACTATTTGTGAAAGACAACGTTTCGTTGTCATCTCGACAACATCATCAGGTAAATGAATAACAAGAACTACATGCAAATATAGCCGATGATGTTGTTGAGATGACAACGAAACATTGTCTTTTACAATTAGTTTTCCTTCTAAATTGTTTGTCAAAAAGTACCTTTATCAACATCTTAATAAGATATTTGTTTTGCTTCTTGTGGAATTGAATCATTTTTTATCAACAACTGGGAATTTCATTGTTACTATGTAAGGGGTGGACCATTAGATTTTTGAGGGGGGAATGAGGGGGGGGGGGGGGGGGGGTCAAATACCAAAATTCGAGCACAGCATTCAAGAAAAAAATAAAAATCGTGCACAGCAACAATGAAAAAAAAAAGTTTCGTGCAAGTTGAAAAAAATTCCTGCACATACGTCAGGTAGAATGGGGAAAAAATATCCTGCAAGAAAACATTTGCCCAAAACCCCTCAAAAATCTAATGGTCCACCCCTAAGCTGAAGAGATTACAGGATCTCAAGGAATAGTTGTGATGTCAAATTGCAGCTGTCCTTATGTTCATGGGCTCATGTAACAGAGTAAAATCATGTACTTTCTCGGAACTTTTTACTTTTTCCTCTGTCATGAAATTTACTTTTCAAACCTGCTCTATTTTTTGAAGAAACAGACTTAGTTAAAACTGCATGACACTTCTTAAGATAAAGCAAGAAAGCGATATGAAGTCATTCTGAATTTTGAGAGTGAAATTAAAGTTTTACTTTCATCGCGTGATAGGGGATTACCCGCGGGGGTTTCCCCTTGAATTTGGAGAGTTTGTGAAACCGTCTGCAGTTTGATCACCCATTCCTTTTCAACGATCTTTACTGAGACAACGCTTTTCACTCGACTTCAAGATGGAAAGGGAGGAAAATAACGGATTTGGGCCAATCTTCGAGCAAAGAGGTTGGGGTGCAAAGTTGGCGGCGGCCGTAGTGTTTCTTTTCTTTCTGGTTTCTGTTTGTATCGCGACATGTTTTGCAGAAACGAAAGAAGAAGGGACTTTGAAGTTCTACATCTTCGCTGTTGGCTTTTCAATATTAGCTTGGATGATAGGCGAAATTGCTCGTCGACTTTGCTTGTTTGTCGAAGAAGCTCGCCATCGCCGTTCGCGCTATGAGGGAAGCCTGAAGAAAGCTTTCGAAGCTGCGTTTGACCATCCGTTTGACAAACAAAACAGACAGCGTCTCGCTTTCAAAGCATTTACTGGTTGTATTTTAGTTGTATGCTCATTCAACGAACAGTTTTGGGATCCCCTCAAGGTGCGCTTATTCTATCTGAACGCCATTTTTGTGCCTATTTTCATCTTCCTGTTGGATCTAAATCAGCCACCACGAATTCAACACTTACAAGTCAACGAGAAAGAAAACAAAAATCTCGCGGACGGTCTAGCATGGAGCTACTATTTTGGATACCTGAAGTTTGTTTTGCCCGCTTTAAAAACGCAAATTCACCTGACTGAGAAGTACCGTGATTCAGGTAGCCACGCTATAGTTGTCAAGAAAATGTTCATTCTCATCCCAAAGAACTGCTATGTTTTCGACACCATTTCAAACAAGAATACAGATCCAAATAACTTAATCGAAAGAGATGGTAACTTGGAGCCCCTTAAAAAGAGCCGTGGGGGAATCCTAGATCGAATCTACAAGAACACAGTGCATTGTATTATAGATAAGGCAAAAGGAGAAAAACATTACTGTATCGTGGAATATGCCACTCCTCTGATGACACTCAATGATATGTCCAATGATGAGAAAGCAGGGCTAAGCAGGGAGGAGAGGGATATCCAGGCCAATCTATTTGTTGCCAAACTGAAGAAAATCCTTGATGGAGACGATGATTGTAAAGGGAAATATGAGCTTGTTACATATGCCGGAGGAAATCAAGATATTGCAGAGGTCATGATAAGAGCATTGAAGAACTGTGCTTTGGAGATTGACTACTAAACTGAACTCTGCCTGTGAACACCATTTGAAATTAGATTAGAGCTAATTCTCCTTTGTATAATTGCATGACCACCGACGTTCAAATGCCAACACAAAAAAGGCAGTTGTCCATCAAACAACGATTAGAAATAAGATTTATAATGAACGCTTATACATTTTGAGAGTATATGAAGCAGTAGAAGGTTTAGAAAATAATAAAATGAAAAAGTCAAGTGTTCACGGTTCAAGTAACTTCACTGTAATAGCAATTCTGCTGTCCTTACTTGGTATACTTGTCCATGTTGATATAGATATATTTTATGATTTCTTTTTTTTGGTGTTTGACTGTAAATACCTGATGCTTGAAATGACAACTGGATACATTTTGTTTCACAACAAAATATTTGTCCACTTGGGAAGACTCTGTTACCTTGTGGGCACCACAGTCATTCTTGACATTACTAACAAGCATCCCTGTATTAAATTACACATGTGATCTCAGTTAACTTTAAGTAATTATGTATTATTTTAACTCCATAGATTACAATTATCATGTAAAACGGTTGCTTTCATTATCCCATGAAATAAAGTGTATTAGTTCAGTGAAGTTTGATAGTCAAATAACACAATAAAATTGTGGTACACCAAAGATACACTTAAAAGAGAGTTTCATATGGGTTAACAAGAAAATATCGCTCTATCATATATAGATCTTTTGGTAATATCAGGCGCGGATCTAGGAAGGGAGGGGGGGGGGGGGGTTATTAGAGTGACAAGTCGTCCCCCTTCCCTTTCGGAAAAAAATAATAATAGAAAAATATTAAATAAAATTGAGACTAAAAAAGATACAACATTCTTAACTTCACCCCCTCCTTTTCAAAACAAATATAATGGACTTCTCGTACAGCTAAAGTAACAATTTTAATATCAAGGCATTGTTGCCACATAAAACAGTCCCCCCCCCTTCACAAAATCCTGGATCCATGCCTGAATATGAAAGAGTGCTGTTCCTGGGTTAAGTTGTGATTCTGTTTCACAGCAAATTAAATAATATACATGCTCACTCCCAGCTGTCAGGTGCCTTGATGCACCTGCGATACGGTTCCTTCTCGAGTGCACCAAGCCAGTACCTTGTCTGGCGACTGAGGCCAAGTATATCAATGACCCAGGGGGTACTCCCTTATAAAAGGGGGTGGGTCCTCATTGTCCCTTTAAGGGTTTGAAATCAGTGTTTTGGTCCTGCTTAGAGTGATAATGATGAGCACGCCCACCAGCTGAGTTTTGTGGTCCCTTTTAGGGTAGAAGATCAACAACAATGCTTCTTTTCAAAGATTGATTTTTATTTTAATCACCTTTTCAGTCCTACTTAGGGGTGAAATTTCATCACTGCCACACCCATCATCTTAAAATGCAGGTCCCTTTTGGGGTTCATTTTCAGCATTTCCGACAAGGACCCCCGCCCCTTTTATAAGGGAGTCCCCCAACCCGGGTGAATGACATGATGGTACATGTTGACCTTGTTTTTTCATTTCAATTTAATTGTTTCGATTCATGTAATAATTGCTGCTGGGCAATTATAATATCTTTATGTAAAGTCCATAATAATAATACATTTCGTATATAGCACCTTAAATCTTGGTGTGCTACACAAAAAATTGCTAGGAGTCAAATAGAAATACCTTATTTCTGTTAGGAAAAAAAAAAAACTAAACATGTGTTGTCCAGTAGTTGCACTTGTACCATTTTGTAGAAAATTTAGACTCATTTTAATAACCTGGAAGATATTTGTTTTGCTTCTTGTGTAATTGAATCATTTATTTTTTTACTGCGTATAAAATAGTCTCCTGCGCAGCCCGGGGGGGGGGGGGGGGGGGGGTTAACTTCCTTAGAAAATGGATAGGGGTGCTCACGGACCTTTTAGGGTTGAAAATAAGACCCTCGTATACCTTTTAGGGTTTTGAACTGGCACCGTACCTTTTAGGACTTTTAGGGTCATTTTTCAAACTTAAGATTATACATATTGAAAAGTTTTTTAATGTGGTCGTACCTTTTAGGGTCCTGAAATCAGTATCTCAGTTAATTTATGCACCCCTATCCATTTTCTAAGGGAGTCCCCCCCCCCCCCCAGGCTGCGCAGACGAAAAATAACCGACACTAAGAGCGGCTGCGCAGGAGGCTACGTATAAAACTGCAATGATTAAATTACAGCTGTCCTTTTGTTCGTTACCTGCGAGCAGAGATTTCTTTCTCTCTTTACTGGAACGACGGTCTAGGTAAGAGAAAGGAGCCTCTGCTCGTAAGGGTATTTGTTCGTGGGCTCATGTACTACAGTTAAGTCACGTGATTTCTCGGAAATTTTTTCCTTTGTGATGAATCGAAATACTAGTACTTTAGTTTTCAAAACTGCTCTATTTTTTAAAAAAACTGCATGATACTTCTTTAGATATGCAAGAAAGCGATAAAAATTAGTCATCCTCAAAGTGAAAGTTATATACGTTCGATCATCACCTGTTTTAAATAGGGGAGATATCCCCCTTGAGATTGGTGAGTTTGAGAGACCGTCTGCAGTTTGATCAAGCATTTTTTGTTCAACGACCTTTACTGAGAGAACGCTTTTCACTCGACTTCAAGATGGAGCAGAAAGAAAAAGACAAAAATCTCGTGGACGGTCTGCTAGCATGGAGCTATTATTATGGATACCTGAAGTTTGTACTGCCCGCTTTAGAGACGCAAATCAACCTCATTGACAAGTACCGCGGTGGAGATAGCCACGCTGTACATTGCCAAACTGAAGGAAATCCTTGGTGGAGACATTGATTGTAAAGGGAAATATGAGCTTGTTACATTTGCCGGAGGAAATCAAGATATTGCAGAGGTCATGATAAGAGCATTGAAGAACTGTGCTTTGGAGATTGACTACTAAACTGAACTCTGCCTGTGAACACCATTTGAAATTAGATTAGAGCTAATTCTCATTTGTATAATTGCATGACCACCGACGTTCAAATGCCAACACGAAAAGGCAGTTTACACTGATGTCAATCAAAGATAATCAGTTGAGCCTTTGATATTTTGATTGACAGCATTTTAAAGATGCCTTTTACATGTTATTGTCTAATGTTTGATGCATGGCCACGTCACATAATAGGCCATAATTTGCAAGATGACGTCACCAGAATGCTTCACAAATTTTCTTTTGTTGTTGTTGCCGGGGCAGTGGCGCAAATCAGGAGTCATCATTAGAGCATTCAATCGGTTAAGTAGCAACAGGCAGTGTGTACAGAGGGCAATTCTCTTTCTTATTGAAATTTGTATTTCCTCTTAAGAATACTAAAACAATCGACACTAATTATTTAACAAAAGAAAAAAGCAAAGCATTCTGGTCTTGGTAGTATATGATGTTATAATGCAACTGGCCTATTATATGAAAGTGCTGTAATTTTTAATAAAACCTATATAACAGTACTAAAGTGATGACATAAAAATCATATTTTTGGTTCCCAATTTTAAAAGACAATCCAAAAAGATGTTCACAGAGCAAATTTGAGAAGAATTTGTAACATAGCAGCTGCAATATGGTCACTTGAATGTATAATTTCCCCATTCAAATCACTATCTGAACTTTAAAGTACAGTGATTTGTATGGGGAAATTATTTATATATTGAAGTGGCCATATCTTGGCTGCTTTTTGATCGAATTTGGCATGTGAATGTCTTTTTTTATTGTCTTTTTTTGTGACGTTACACTTAAGTACTCTATTAATTCTGGGTTAGTGCTAATCACATGTTGAGAATTAGATGGGTAGGGATGCTTGTGTACCAGAACCATTGCCTTTTCATGGAAAAAATGTTGGTATATATGTATGAATTTAACTCCATCTGCATAAGCAGATTTTGTGTAATCCATATCTAGCAGTCTTTCTTTATAGCTTTTGTGTAGAATTTGTCCACTCATATCCTCTGGGCACTTATCACTCTGTCTTCTAGTGTTTTTTTTCGACTGTCCTTTCTTGACAATGGCAACATTAGTAATTTAGTAAGAAAGGAATAACAAAAGTGAGTTCAGCTTGAGTGATCTTCTTTTGTCTTTTAATTAATTCCTTTCTCACTAAATTACAAAAGTGAGGACAATGTTCTTACAATAAGGTGTATATATATTTTATTACATTTCCTTTTTTATGGTGCCCAAAGTGTATTATTCTAAATACCGGAAATAAAGACAAATAATTAGCATAACAATGAGATCCCACAATGCACCGCGCTGCATATATTAAGTACGCCACGGGCCTTTGTGACAGTCTGGTCAATCGAAGAGAACACATCTCGTCGACCCCCCACACCCAACCCAAAAACGTGGTGCAACCAATACATAGACACGGATATACCTCTCTATCCCTCACTGTCCACTCTCGCACCTTTTTCTGTTTTCCATATCTCATTGATTATTCGTGTGTATTGTAGGGACTTAGAATATAATCCATATATATAATACCATGATGGCTGATGAGAAAAAAATGGGTAACAATATATTTTTTGGCGGTATTGTAGTTGACTCCTCCCCCCCCCCTCCAGCCAACCACGCACCCCCCCCCCCCATGCCAAGATATATTTACCCTTCTACGGGCCTGAAGGTGCATTGAGGAGTGATACATTAAAGTGTGTTTCACTGCTTAATGACAATTGCTCCTTCATAGAATCTTTGGTACTATGAAAGAGTGTTCCTGGGTTAGTTGTGATTCTCTTTCAAGAGCAAAGTGAATGATAGGCTCAGACTCCAGCTATGGTTGCTTCATGCACCTGTGATACTTCGTACTGGGGTGCACTTAGCAACCACAGCTGGGGCCTGAACCGAGTGTCCCCTATACCTGTTTCGTGAATCGTGATCGGCCTATTTATTTTTGTGTGAAACGTGATTGCAGCATTTTTTTATCCGTGATTCGTGATTCAAACTTGATGCGTCTACGTGAATCCATCTTTTCCTTTATGCGTGATTCGTGAACGGAAACAATAATTGAACGTGATTCATGACTGCCTTGGTTTTGCATGACCAGGTCATGACGTCCTTCCGATTTATATTTTTGTCAATGGAATTAATATCATACTGGATGTGTCTTTCTGGTGTTTTGTGATGTTTTTCCATATACATAACTTACGGAGCCTCATACGGCTCATGCTTACCACACTTTTCACTGGCATTGACAATTGACAGTTAGCATTGACAATTGACAGTTAGCATTGACAATTGACAGTTAGCATTGACAATTGACAGTTAGCATTGACAATTGACAGTTAGCATTGACAATTGACAGTTAGTATTGACAATTGACAGTTAGTATTGACAATTGACAGTTAGCATTTACAATTGACAGTTAGCATTGACAATTGACAGTTAGTATTGACAACTGACAGTTAGCATTGACAATTGACAGTTAGTATTGACAATTGACAGTTAGTATTGACAATTGACAGTTAGTATTTATGAGCCAGCTGTCATTGGGTATTATTATTAATACAAAACACGAGAAAAATCACCAAAACCATTCTGAACGTGAACGTCGCCATGTTGAAGTGTGACCGCATACCCAATGACAGCTGGCTCATAAATACTAACTGTCAATTGTCAATACTAATTTGTCAATACTAACTGTCAATTGTCAATACTAACTGTCAATTGTCAATGCTAACTGTCAATTGCCAATGCTAACTGTCAATTGTCAATTGTCAATGCTAACTGTCAATTGTCAATGCTAACTGTCAATTGTCAATGTTAACTGTCAATTGTCAATGCTAACTGTCAATTGTCAATGCTAACTGTCAATTGTCAATGCTAACTGTCAATTGTCAATGAGGGTCCTGAAGGGGGGTATCCAATCCCAATTCCCAATCAATTTTTTATCAAAATCCCAATTACCACAGGAAGCCCAAACATTAACCACAGGAAGCCCAAACATTAACCACAGGAAGCCCAAATTGAAGACTAACCTCAGGAAGCCCAAGATAGTTCGATTTTCTCTTCTAGTCTACTAAAACGATGTAAAATGTTGCAAATTACTCAATTTAAAACATTATTTTAGCATCTAAAGAGAAAACGAATGGACAAGAAATAGCCAAATCCTATGGACAAATCCCAATCCCAATGGACAAATCCCAATCCCAATGGGCAAATCCCAATTCCCAGCCTCGAAAAAAGGCAAATCCCAATTCCCAATTTACCCCTTCAGGACCCTCGTCAATGCCAGTGAAAAGTGTGGTAAGCATGAGCCGTATGAGGCTCCGTAATAACTTGATTGGTTTTTGAAGATTGCAATTGACGCGGCTTTAATTAACATGAAAATGATTTTGGTATTTTGCGTGAAATGGCCAATTGAAACTACCATTGTTCAGACATGGTACACATGTTGACATGTTTTCTAGTTTCAATTTAGTTATTTTATGTAATAAATGTTACTGTGTAATTACAAAATCTTTATGTTAAGTCCATACCTTGTTTCTGTTAGGAAAAAAAAACTAAATATGTATTGTCTTTTACAAAAGAATTAGGTTGTCTCTGACTAAACTTGATGATATTAATAAGACGCAAACTTGTACAAATTTAACTGATGAAGGCTAAAGACTTAGCCTGCGTGCAGCCCGTTTGTTTACCATCATTATCATCATCATCATTATTGTAAATAATAACATGAACATATGTTCTTCGGCCAACATTAGCCAGTATGATTGATAAAAATAAAAGAACTCACCAAACACAAACATAATAATGACATTTAATCAGTTTAAAATGTATTTCACTTACTACAATCGATAGAGGACTCGATAGATATGATTCACGAAACGCTTTTCAAGTAAAAATACCGCCACGTGATGTGAATTTCAAATGCCTCGTTTGAAAAATGGTATAAATATTTTTCAGATGTATTTTGATATGTTTTACATCAATCAATAATTGTTCTTTTACCGAAGTATGAAGCTTATATATCCATGATATTTGACGATTTTCGACGTGACATCGAACACTTTGAGACGCGAGCGAAGTTCATCTACATCGAGTAGTAAAATTCAATATTTCGACGATAAGTCGACGATAAACTAACTATCAACCCATACAGGGGCTCTGATACATGTTTTACTTCCATAAGTAAGTTTTAGTGCATTTACTGCGGTTTTTTGGCATTTAATTTCCGAGCCATTTTTGAAGAGACAACTTTTCGCCGCCTTTGAGCGGCCATCTTGTTTTGCTCATGACACTAGTCTCTACTGCGCATGCGCATGCGAGTACGAGCTCTCGAGCCAATCAGAGAGCATGTAAGAATGAGCTGGCGTAGCAGCCAATCAGAGCCTGTTATATATAATCGTGCAACTCGGCTGGGGGTCCAGAACACGGAATCTTGCAATAATGCACTAGTCAAAGTAAACCCCCACCCCCCCCCCCCCCCAACCCGGGACAGGGTGGGGGCAATGTGGGGCTTGGGATCACTTTTGTCAAGCAATGGTGCCCAAGGGGGTGGGGATAAAGTGAATATTTTACTAGTGTGTTAATATAGTGGGGCATTAGGTCGGGATTGGTTCGAGTATTAAGAAGAGGCCTGGAAACTAAACATTCTCTTAGGAGAAGGACTGGAAACGAAAAATCACTTCAAAGATAGCTTGGGCTCCCTGTGGCTCTATATGAAAGTCAAGGAGCCCCACACAGATTTGTTGAACAGCAAGGTCAGTTATACAAAACTGGAATGCATTGATGATGACAAATCGCTGAAAAACAAGGTATTAAAAAGCCAAGCAAGTCGATAGCTTTGTTCCCCCGGGGGGGGGGGGGGGGGGGGGGGGGGGGGGGGGAGGACTCCCTCCAAAAAATGATAGGGGTGCTTGACGGACGGTTTTGAAAAAGGTACGCATAAATTAACTCAGATAGTGATTTCAGACCCTAAAAGGTACGACCACATTATAAAAAATTTGTGACAGCAATCAATGCAAGATTGTATGGTTTCATTTCGACTGTGTTGGCATGTATGGTTTTGGTTATGTATGGTCAATGGTTTTGCCCAGTATGCTTAAAATGTTAAAATTTGAAATAAAAACTATTTGCTATGATGATGACTCAACCATATATATATATACTTATCTAAAGATAATTTTATTTTTGTTATTTTATAAAAGTGTAAACAATATATCCGTGAAACACAAAATGCAATTTTGTACAAAAGAGTGCTAATTAAGCTATAGAAAACAAAGGATTTCATACAAAATCACTTTTTTTTTCACTTATAAAGTTTCACGTATATTCTAACAGTTTTACTCTATTATCATTTTTGACTCCAGGGGGTCGGGGATTTGATTTCCATTTCTCTCCCACTAAGTGGGGTATTTACCAACATTTGCCAAGTCAAATTTTCAAACGCCCCACTTATCCCCACCCTGTCCCGGGTTGGGGGGGGGGGGGGGGGGTGGGGGTTTACTTTGACTAGTGCATAATTCTCAGACCGTTATTACGGGTAAACAAACGGGCTGCACGCAGGCTAGCTAAAGACTTAGCCGAAACGTCTTATTAAATTTAGTCAGAGACAACCTAATTCTTTTGTAAAAACAAATCATGAATCCTGAGTACAACAATCATATTTTTAATGTATTGTCTTATTGCACTATTTTGTAGAAACTTTAGACTTATCAAGGAGGAAGAGACTATAATTGATTAGTTTTGCTTCGTGTGCAATGATGAAAGTAAAGACGGAATATTACTAGAAAGTGGAATGAAAAAAAATAAAAGAGAGGAGAAGAAAGAGAATGAATGAGAAAAGGAAAGGGAAAAGAAAAAAAAAAGAAATGAAAATGAGCAAAGATAAAAAGGAAGGAGAAATAAAAAGAGTAAAAGTCCTAGCCAATAATCAGAACTTTGTCTAAAAGAGGTTTATTCGATTATGCTCGATCGATTATGCTAATGAGCGGGCTGTCATATGTTTGGAATACGGTGCGCGCGCCTGGACTTTCCCGCTCAAAATGAAAGCAGCCGACGCGTCGCAACATCTCATGGAAGGTGATCATCAAAGCATAGCAGAACAAGGAACCCATTTACCTATACATAAGAACCCAAGAAAACAACCTCTTTGCTTTAAGTTCATCATTTTGATCTCTTGGAATCGTTGTTGTGTCAAATTACAACTCTCGTTTTGTTCGTGGGCTCATGTACTACAGTAAAGTCACGTGATTTCTTGGAACTTTTTGATACTTCTTTACATAAAGGAAGAAAGTGATAACAATTAATCAACCTCAATTTTGAAAGTGAAAGTGTTTTAATCCGTTCATCGCGTGATAGGGGAATTCCCCTTGAGATTAGAGAGTTTGTGAGACCGTCTGCGCTGACAGAACGCTTTTCACTTGACTTCAAGATGGAAAAGGAGGAAAATAACAGATTTGGGCCATTCTTCAAGCAAAGAGGTTCGGGCGCGAAGTGGGCTGCGGCCGTCGTGTTTCTTTCCTTTTTGGTTTATGTTTGCATCGCGATATTTTTTGAAAAAACGAAAAAGGAAGGGATTTTGCAGTTCTACATCTCAGTTGGTTTTTCACTGTTAGCTTCTATGATAGGCAAAGCAGTTCTTCGACTTTGCTTGTTTGTCGAAGAAGCTCGCCATCACCATTCCCGCTATGAGGGAAGCCTGAAGAAAGCATTCAAAGCTGCGTTTGACAACCTAAACATACGGCTTTTCGTTGGTTTAGTAATCATAACGGTACAATTCAAGTGGGATCCTTCCAAGGTGCGCTTATTCTATCTGAACGCCATTTTTGTGCCTATTTTTATCTTCCTGTTCGATGTAAACCTGCCTCCACGAATTCAACACTTACAAGTCAACGAGAAAGAAAACAAAAATCTTGCGGACGGTCTAGCATGGGGCTACTATTTTGGATACCTGAAGTTTGTTTTGCCCGCTTTAGAGAACCTGACTGAGAAGTACAGTGATGCAGGTAGCCACGCTATCGTCGTCAAGAAATTGTTCATTCTCTTCCCAAAGAACTGCTATGTTTTCGACACCATTTCAAACAATCACACAGATCCAAATAACTTAATCCAAATGGATGGTAAGTTGGAGCCCCTTAAAAAGAGCCGTGGTGGTGTCATAGATCGAAGCTACGAGAACACAGTGCATTGTATTAAAGATATGGCAACAGGAGAAAACCATTACTGTATCATGCAATATGCCACTCCTCTGATGACACTCTTTGATATGTCCAATGATAAGAAAGCAGGGCTAAGCAGGGAGGAGAGGGACATACAGGCCAATCTATTTGTTGCCAAACTGAAGGAAATCCTTGATGGAGACATTGATTGTAAAGGGAAATATGAACTTGTTCCATTTGCTGGAGGGGATCAAGATATTGCAGAAATCATGATAAGAGCATTGAAGAACTGTGCTTTGGAGATAGACTAAACTGAACTCTTTGTCTGACAACTCCATTTACAGTTAGTGCTAATTAGCCTTTTTCATATCAAGCAAGGGACTGGAACCAAGTTTCTCAAAATTAATTTAATTCAAAAATAAACACCTTCACAGGAAAGAACAAATACAAATTAGTAAGAATTAAAAGTTTGAACAAGTTTATGCAAATTGCAACGAAATTATGGGGTTTTCTTTTTTTTTTTTTTGAAATACAAAGAATGTATGGTTTGGAAGGACGTTTTGGAAGGACACCATACATTTCTCTGTAATTTTGGCAGAGTTTGGATGCTCAAAAAAAATTTCTATTTAGCCAAACATTCTGAAACTTGGTCAATAAGCTTATATTTGGTTACTCTCCAATGAGAAGGGGTTATTTTTTCTTTAACTATAATTAAATTAGTTTTTCACACTTGTACCCAGTCCCTTGCTCGATATGGAAAAGGCCAATCCTGCTCTAATTACATGACCATTGATGTTGAAATGTCAACACGAAAAAGGCAGTTTACACTACCGTGAATCAAAGATATTCAGTCAATACCTTTGATATTTTGATTGACGGCAGTTTAACAAATGCCTTTTACATGTTGTTGTCTAATGTTTGATGACTGCATAATTATGAAAAGCGCTGTAGCTCTAAATAAAACCTATATAATTACTTTTGAGTTAGTGGAGACTTGGATCGGAAAAGGGTAGGGATGCTTAGTATTGTAACTTAGACAGTAAAAATATCTAAATTTACAACCAGAACCAAGGCTTCTTATGGTAAAGATAGTTTAGAAAAAAAGTTGATATATTTGTATGAGTTTAACTGCATCTGCATACTGCAGATTTTAGGTAGTCCATAGGACGTACATATCTAGTAGTCTTTCATTTTGCTTTTGTAGAACTTGTCCACTCATATCCTCTTCGCACTTTGTCTTATAGTGTTTTTTTTTTTTGTTCTTCTGTCCTTTCTATTCAGGGAGTGGTCATTAATAACTGGGGGCCTGGTAAAATTTCTAAAACATCATCCCCAAAATTATTGTCCCTCCCCAAACCAAAGCCCAAAAAATCTTCCCCCCCCCCTTCCAAATTTGCCATCCCTTATGACCCTCCCATTAAATGTCAGCCCAAAATGTTTTGGACCATCCCCTCCCCCCACATCTCCCAGTAATTAATGGCCGCTCCCTCATATAGATATATTTTATGATTAATTTTGTAGTGTTTGACTATGAATACCATGATTGACAGAGATGGGCAGTCATTTTTAACAAACATTACTAACAAGCATCTCTGTATTGCTTGTGTATGTCAGTTAACTTTATGTAGTTTTGTATTATGTAACCTCAATAGATTACAATTAGCATGTAAAAAGGTTGCTATCATTATCCCATGAAATAAATTGTATTAGTTGAAGTGTGATAGTCAAATAACAAAAGAACATTTATATCTAGAAAAAAAATCATTTTTTTAATATTTTAAAGGTTTCGTATTACAGATTTTTTTTATTTTCCCTCAGTTGCAAGAACAGGTAGGGAACTAGACATGTACAAGTTTAAAAAAACTTTCACCTAAACGATTTGGAGATTTTAGCTTTAATAAAGGAATTTCAGGTCCTTTTTGCAGCAGCCTGCTGTTGTCATGACAACGTCAAATGCAATAATTTAAAAACAATTGATATCCTAGATCCATAAGCTTTAAAATGCATGATATATCGGTTAACTGTACATGTGTAGTTTCACAATAATGCTGCATAACATGCAATGTAAAGTAGGTATATAGATATATACAGAAACTATTTCGAGCCTCCTTAACTCAATTGTTCTTTTGTTAGGTGCGGATCCAGGGGGAGGGTGAATGGAGTGACAAGTCATCCCCCTTCCTTTTCTAGAAAAAAAATAATAGAAAATTAAATAAAATTGAGACTAAAAAAGATACAACATTCTTAACCTCACCCCCTCCTTTTCAAAACAAATATAATGAACTACTCGTACAGCTAAAGTAACAATTCTAATATCAAGGCATTGTTGCCACATAAAACAGCCCCCCCCCCCTTCACAAAATCCTGGATCCATGCCTGAATATTTGTTTCACAGCAAATTAAATAATAGACATGCACACTCCCCAGCTGTCAGGTGTCTTCATGCACCTGGGATACTTCATACTGGGGTGCACCAAGCCAGTTCCTTGTCTGGCAACTGAGGCCAAGTATATCAATGACCCCAGGGGGACTCCCTTATAAAAGGGACGGGGTCCTCATTGTCCCTTCTAGGGTTTGAAATGAGTGTTTTCGTCCCGCTTAGGGTGATAATGATGAGAATGCCCACCAGCTGAGTCTTGTGGTCCATTTTAAGGTAGAAGATCAACAACAATGATTTTTATTTTAATAACCTTTTCAGTCCCAATTAGGGGTGAAATTTTTATCACTGCCACACCCATCATCTCAAAATACAGATCCCTTTTAGAGGTTATTTTCAGAATTTCTGACAAGGACCCCCCCCCCCCCCCCCCTTTATAAGGGAGTCCCTCATCCCGGGTTTATTACATGGAAAATGTTATTGAACAGACATGGTACACATGTTGGCCTTGTTTTTTCATTTCAATTTAATTCTTTCATGTAATAATTGCTGGTGTGTAATTATAATATCTTTAATTTAAGTCCATAATAATAATACATTTCGTATATAGCACTATTAAATCTTGATGCGCTTCACATAAGGTACACAAAAAAAAATTGCTAGGAGTCAAATAGAAATACCTTATTTCTGTTAGAAAAAAAAAACTAAATATGTGTTGTCTTATTGCACTATTCAGTAGAAACTTTAGACTTATCAAGGAGGAAGAGACTTATTGATTAGTTTTGCTTCTTGTGCAATGATGAAAGAAAGAAATAGTAAGTAAAGACGGAAAATATTAATAAAAAGGGGAATGAAAAGAAAAAATCAAAAGAGGGGAGAAGAAAGAGAATGAATGAGAAAAGAAAAGGGAAAAGAAATGAAAATGAGCAAAGAAAAAAATGATGAAAAGGAAGGAGAAATAAAAAGAGTAAACGTCCTAGCCAATAATCAGAACTTTGTCAAAAAGAGGATTATGCTCGATCGATTATGCTAATGAGCGGGCTGTCATATGTTTGGAATATGGCGCTCGCGTCTGGACTTTCCCGCTCAAAATGAAAGCAGCCGACGCGTCGCAACATCTCATGGAAGGTGATCCTCAAAGCATAGCAGAACAAGGAACCCATTTACCTGTACACAAGGACCCAAGAAAACAACCTCTTTGCTTTAATTAGTTCATCATTTTCATCTTTTGGAATCGTTGTGGTGTCAAATTACAGCTGTCGTTTTGTTCGTGGGCTCATGTACTACAGTAAAGTCACGTGATTTCTCGGAAATTTTTTCCTTTGTGATGATTCGAAATACTAGTAATTTAGTTTTCAAAACTGCTCTATCTTTTAAAGAGACTGCATGATACTTCTTTAAAGCAAGAAAGCGATATGAAGTCATCCTGAATTTTGAAAGTGAAATTTTTACGTTCATCGCCATGATAGGGGATTCCCCTTGAGATTGGAGAGTTTGTGAGACCGCCTGCAGTTTGATCAAGCATTTCTTTTTTACTCACTCGACTTCAAGAT
Organism: Metridium senile; assembly: GCA_949775045.1. Lineage (NCBI taxonomy): Eukaryota > Metazoa > Cnidaria > Anthozoa > Actiniaria > Metridiidae > Metridium > Metridium senile. The sequence continues at coordinate 8,981,025 of OX459107.1, forward strand.
GGAAAAGGAGGAAAATAACGGATTTGGGCCAATCTTCGAGCAAAGAGGTCGGGGTGCAAAGTTGGCGGCGGCCGTTGTGTTTCTTTTCTTTCTGGTTTCACTTTGCATCGCGACATTTTTTGCAGAAACGAAAGAGAAAGGGACTTTGCAGTTCTACATCTTCGCTGTTGGCTTTTCACTGTTAGCTTGGATGATAGGCGAAATAGCTCGTCGACTTTGCTTGTTTGTCGAAGAAGCTCGCCATCGCCGTTCGCGCTATGGCCCCATTCGCACTAGACCAAATTTTGTTTGTTTTACCAAAAAAGCTGTCATCGACGAGGTAGTAACAGTGCGAATGATATTTTTGTGTTGGGACAAAATTTGTCGCTGCCAACCAAACTTCAAATACGCCGCTGTCCTGCTCTAAAGGCCACCAAACTTTGTAAAAATGTCAATTTTGACAGGTTTGGTAATTATCACTTCAACGTGTGTTTTCAAAGTCAACAAAACCACACACTCGATCAATAGAACAGAGATGAATCCGTGGTATTAGCCGTGGTATTATCGTGATTTGTACGGGGAAATGTTCTATTTTTCAATAACAATTAATACTGTAGTCAAATAGCTGAATCTGCTCCAAAATGAGACGCTTAAATGTACCTATCAAGTGACACTTGGTTGACGTTTGCGATCGGCCTAATATTATAGTGCGAATACAGTTTCTAAACCAAAATTTGGTTGAGACAAACTTTGGTATGAATTTTGGTTGAGCCAAACAAACTTTGGCAGGCTAGTGCGAATGGGGCCTATGAGGGAAGCCTGAAGAAAGCTTTCAAAGCTGCGTTTGACAACGAAAACAGACCGGTTCTTGCTTGTATAGCATTCACTGGTTGTATTTTAGTTGTATTCTCATTCAACAAACAGTTTTGGGATCCCTCCATGACGCGATTATTCTACTTAAACGCCATTCTTGTGCCTATTTTTATCTTCCTGTTGGATCTAAATCAGCCACCACGAATTCAACAGTTCCAAGTCAACGAGAAAGAAAACAAAAATCTCGCGGACGGTCTAGCATGCTGCTACTATTTTGGATACCTGAAGTTTGTTTTGCCCGCTTTAGAGACGCAAATTCACCTGACTGAGAAGTACCGTGATGCAGGTAACCACGCTATCGTTGTCAAGAAGTTGTTCATTCTCATCCCAAAGGACTGCTGTATTTCCGATACCATATCAAATAAGCACATATCAGATCCCAAGAAATTAATCGAATGTGATGGTAACTTGGTGCCCCTTAAAAAGAGCCGTGGGGGCATCCTAGATCGAATCTACAAGAACACAGTGCATTGTATTACAGATAAGGATACAGGAGAAAAACATTACTGTATCGTGGAATATGCCACCCTTCTGATGACACTCTTTGATATGTCCAATGATGAGAAAGCAGGGCTAAGCAGGGAGGAGAGGGACAACCAGGCCAATCTATTTGTTGCCAAACTGAAGAAAATCCTTGATAGAGACATTGATTGTAAAGGGAAATATGAGCTTGTTACATTTGCCGGAGGAGATCAAGATATTGCAGAGGTCATGATAAGAGCATTGAAGAACTGTGCTTTGGAGATTGACTAAACTGAACTCTGCCTGTGAACACCATTTAAAGTTAGATTAGTGCTAATTCTGCTCTACATAATTACATGACCACTGACATTCAAATGCGAACATGAAAAAGGCAGTTTGTTTACATAGTGCCATCAATCAAAGATAATCATTCAATACCTTTGATATTTTGTTTGACTTCATTTAAACACATCTTACATCAGGTTGTCTAATGTTTGATGGCTGCATAATTATGAAAGGAGCTGTAACTCTTAGTAAAACCTATATAATTAATTTTGGGTTAGTGCAAATCTCACATGGAGACTTGGATCTGAAAAGGGGAGAGGTGCTTAATTGCTGTACCTAAGAAAGTAAAAAAAATATTTACAAAACCAGAACCAAGCAAGGCTTGTTATGGTAAAAATAGTTTTGAAAAAAAAAGTTGATATATATATGTATGTATGAGTTTAACTCCATCTGCATAAGCAGGTTATGAGAGTCCATAGAACCATATCTAGTAGTCTTTCTTTTTTGTAGATTGATTGTCTCCCAACAGTCAGGTCTAAGCATACTACAGGGACCACAGTAATTGGCGTAAGCTGTTGTGGTGTCCCTGCCTTCGTATGAAGGAAAAAGCTAATAAGATAAAATAAAATAGAACCTGTCCACTTATATCCTCTGGGCAATTATCACTCTGTCTTGTAGTGTTTTGTTCTTCTGTCCTTTCTGTTCAGGGAGCGGTCATTAATTACTTGGGGGAGGGGAGGGCCGGTAAAATTTCTAAAACAACATCCCAAAAATTCTTGTCCCTCCCCAAACCAAAGCCCAAAAAAGCTGTCCCCTTAAACTTACAGAGCCCATCCCCCTGTCACAGTAATTGATGACCGCTCCCTCATATAGATATATTTTATGATTCCTTTTATAGTGTTTGACTATGAATATCATGATTGACAGAGATCATGACAACTGGATTCCTTTTTCCCCAAAGACTGTTACCTTGTGGGCAGTCATTTTCAACATTACTAACAAGCATCTCTGTATTAAATTGCTTGTGTGACGTCAGTTAACTTTATGTTGTTTTGTATTATGTAACCTCCATAGAATAAGATTATCATGTAAAAAGGTTGCTATCATTATCCCATGAAATAAAGTGTATAGTCGAAGTGTGATAGTCAAATAACAATTGAGTTAAGGTGCATTAAAGAATGATACACTTAAAAGAGTGTTTCATGGGTTAACATGCTCTATCATAGACCTTTTGGTATAATATCAGGTGCGGATCCAGGGGGGAGGGCTGATTGGAGTGACAAGTCACCCCCATCCTTTTCGAAGAAAAAATAATAATAGAAAATTAAATAAAATTGAAACTAAAAAAGATACAAAATTCTTAACTTCACCCCCTCCTTTTCAAAAGAAATATAATGTACTCGTACAGCTAAAGTAACAATTTTAATATCAAGGCATTGTTGCTACATAAAACAGTCACCCCCCTTCACAAAATCCTGGATCTGCGCCTGAATATGTAAGAGTGCTGTTCCTGGGTTAGTTGTAATTCTATTTCACAGCAAAGTAAATAATAGACATGCACCAGCTGTCAGGTGGCTTCATGCACCTGCGATACTTCATACTGGGGTGCACCAAGCCAGTACCTTGTCTGGCGACTGAGGCCAAGTATATCAAAGACCCCAGGGGGGACTCCCTTATAAAAGGAGTGGTGCCCTCATTGTCCCTTTTAGGGTTTGAAATCAGTGTTTTGGTCCCTCTTAGGGTGATAATGATTAGTATGCCCACCAGCTGAGTTTTGTGGTCTCTTTTAGGGTAGAAGATCAACAACAATGCTTCATTTCAAAGATTAATTTTTATTTTAATCACCTTTTCGTTCCTTCTTAGGGGTGAAATTTCATCACTGCCACACCCATCATCTCAAAATACAGGTCCCTTTTAGGGGTCAATTTCATTATTTCACAAAAGTTACACAAAAAACATTTCTAGGAGTCAAACAGAAATACCTTGTTTCTGTTAGGAAAAAAATATGTGTTGTCTTTAATAATGCACTATTTTGTAGAAAATTTAGACTTATTATGGAGGAAGAGACTAATCATTTTAATAAGATATTTGTTTTGCTTCTTGTGTAATTGAATCATTTTTTATCAACGACTGCAAGTTTCATTGTTACTATGTAAGGGGTGGACCATTCCATTTTTGAGGGGGGGAGGGGCAAATACCAAAATTCGAGCACAGCATTAAAAAAAAAAAAATCGTGCACAGCAACAATCAAAAAAAACTTTTCGTGCAAGTTGAAAAAAATTCCTGCATATACGTCGGGTAGAATGGGGAAAAATATCCTGCAAAAAACATTTGCCCAACACCCCTCAAAAATCTAATGGTCGACCCCTAAGCTGAAGAGCAGCTGTCCTTATGTTCGTGGGCTCATGTACCAGAGTAAAGTCATGATATGTGCTTTCTCGTAAATTTTTACTTTTCCCTCTGTCATGAAATTTACTTTTCAAACCTGCTCTACTTTTTGAAGAAACAGACTTACTTAAAACTGCATGACACTTCTTAAGATAAAGAAAGAAAGCGATATGAAGTCATCCTGAATTTTGAAAGTGAAAGTTTTACTTTCACCGCGTGATAGGGGATTACCCGCGGGGGTTTCCCCTTGAATTTGGAGAGTTTGTGAGACCGTCTGCAGTTTGATCAAGCATTCCTTTTCAACGATCTTTACTGAGACAACGCTTTTCACTCGACTTCAAGATGGAAAAGGAGGAAAATAACGGATTTGGGCCAATCTTCGAGCAAAGAGGTTGGGGTGCAAAGTTGGCGGCGGCCGTAGTGTTTCTTTTCTTTTTGGTTTCTGTTTGCATCACGACATTTTTTGCAGAAACGAAATATGAAGGGACTTTGAAGTTCTACATCTTCGCTGTTGGGTTTTCACTGTTAGCTTGGATGATAGGCGAAATAGTTCTTCGACTTTGCTTGTTTGTCGAAGAAGCTCGCCATCGCCGTTCGCGCTATGAGGGAAGCCTGAAGAAAGCATTCAAAGCTGCGTTCGACAACCAAAACAAACAGCTTCTCGCTTTTATGGTAATCATGGGTTGTACTTTAGTTGTATGCTCATTCAACGAACAATTTTCGGATCCCTCCATGACGCGATTATTCTACTTAAACGCGATTTTTGTGCCCATTTCTATCTTCCTGTTGGATCTAAATCAGCCTCCACGAATTCAACACTTACAAGTCAACGAGAAAGAAAACAAAAATCTTGCGGACGGTCTAGCATGCGGCTACTATTTTGGATACCTGAAGTTTGTTTTGGCCGCTTTAGAGACGCAAATTCACCTGACTGAGAGGTACCGTGATGCAGGTAGCCACGCTATCGTTGTCAAGAAAATGTTCATTCTCATCCCGAAGAAATGCTGTATTTTCGACAACATATCAAACGAGCACACAGATCCCAATAACTTAATCGAAATGGATGGTAAGTTGGAGCCCCTTAAAAAGAGCCGTGGGGGTATCCTAGATCGAATCTACAGGAACACAGTGTATTGTATTACAGATAAGGATACAGGAGAAAACCATTACTGTATCATGGAATATGCCACCCCTCTGATGACACTCTTTGATATGTCCAATGATGAGAAAGCAGGGCTAAGCAGGGAGGAGAGGGACATCCAGGCCAATCTGTTTGTTGCCAAACTGAAGGAAATCCTTGATGGAGACATTGCTTGTAAAGGGAAATATGAGCTTGTTACGTTTGCTGGAGGGGATCAAGATATTGCAGAGGTCATGAGAAGAGCATTAAAGAACTGTGCTTTGGAGATGCCATGACTACTAAACTAAACTCTGCTTGTGAACACCATTTAAAGACTTTAAAGTTAGATTAGTGCTTATTATGATTTGTATAAATACAGTACATGACCACTAGTACTGATGAAAAAGCCAAATGCCAACACGAATAAGGCAGTTTACACTGCCGTCAATCAAAGATAATCAGTTGGTCCTATGATATTTTGATTGACAGCATTTTAAAGATGCCTTTTACATGTTGTTGTCTGATGTTTGATGGCCACATAATAGGCCATTTGCATGATGACATCATTTTACTACCAGTACCAGAATGCTTTACAAATTTTCTTTCTTATTAACAATTTTTTTTTATTCTTTCTTTTATTTCTAATTGTAGATACTAGAAGAGGGGTACATGGGGGATTTCGGTGTTGCCATGTTAAAAATTCTGCAAGTGCAGTGTTGTGGTGATGTAAATGCCTTCGGTGTGCTGTGTTTGCTTTTCCAAAGCTGCGGTGTGCTGTGAATTTTAAAGCTGTGGCGTTCGTAGTGTTTGGTGAGAGATATTGTGATGTGGTGTTGTTGCAAATTGTTTTGCCATGCTGCAGTATTGAGGACCTCCCTCCCCTCATGCCCTCGTCCTAGAACAATGACACTAATTATTTAACAAAAGAAAGTAGGCAAAGCATTCTGGTCTTGGTTGTATATGATGCAATAATGCAAATGGCATATTCAGTGGTGGATCTAGGAATATTTTAGGGGGGTTAATATGAAGCGTATACTTTGGTATTTGTGCATTGTTCATATGTTACTCATCAAATAAAACACAATAAAAAGTAGAAACAGAGCAAAAAAGGGGGGTGACTAGATCCACCACTGGTATTATAAAAGGTGCTGTAATTTTTAATAAAATCTATATATAAAAAGCATGCTTATCTCGTGTGGAGACTTGGATCTGAAAAAGGTAGGGATGCTTGCTGTAACTTAGAAAGTAAAAAACTAAATTTACAACTAGAAACAATGCCTTTTGAAAAAAAAGCTTGGTATATTAAAATGTAGTTGATATACACCTTATTGCAAGAATGTTGTCACATGAAAAAAGAACATTTTAGTAATTTAGTAACAAAGGAGAATAACAGTAGAGAGTTCAGCTTGAGTGATCTTCTTTTGTCTTTTAATTCCTTTTCTACTAAATTACAAAAGTCAGGACCACGTTCTTGCAATAAGTGTATATATTTTATGTGTTTTATAGAGTTTGACGGTGATGGCCAAAATTGAAATGGGATCATGATAACTTTTTGTTTCCCAACAAATTATTTGTAGTCATTTTTGACATTACTCACAAGCATCGATCCCTGTATTAAATTTCATGTATGTTAACTTTATGTATTATGTTATCTCCATAGATGCATTTATCATGTAAAAAGGTTGCTATCATTATCCCATGAAATAAAGTGTATAAGTCAAAGTGTGATAGTTAAAGAACACAATGGAATAATAAGAGTGATACACTAAAGTGTGTTTCATGGGTTAACAAGAATCCCTCTATCATAGAACCTTTGGTATTAATATGAAAGAGTGTTCCTAGGTTTGTTGTGATTCTTCATGGACAAAGTAAATAATAGGCACAGTCCCCAGCTGTCAGGTGGCTTCATGTATCTGGGGCCAGTTGTACGAAGGGTGGATAAAGTTATCCGGGGATAAAAGTAATCCACTGCATAGGTTTTTTATAGATTTTATCCATTGGATAGGAATTTATCCAGTGGATAGGAATATTCAGGCTTCGTACAACTGGACCCTGTGATACTCTGATACTCTGTACCATGTATCTGCGTTACTCTGTACTGGGGTGCATGAAGCTACGGTACGGCTGGGGACTCAGAGCCTAATTAAATCAATGACATGGAAAATACTACTGAACAGACATGAATTTTGGTACACATTTTGACATTGTTCTTTAATTTCAATTTAATTCTTGCATGTAATTGTTACTGTGTAATTACAAAATCTTTATGTATGTTAAGAAAACTAAATATGTGTTGTCTTATTGCACTATTTTGTAGGAAGTTTAGACTGATCAAGGAGGAGGAAGAGACTGATCATTTTACTCAATAATTCAATTTCTTTAATTCTTTCATGTAATAATTAATGTACTATTACAAAATCTTACTGTAAAGTCCATGCCTTATTCCTGTTAGAAAATAATAACTAAATATGTTTTGTCTTATTGCACTATTTTGTAGAAAATTTAGACTAATCAAGGGGGAGGGAAAGACTAATCATCTTGTTTTGCTTCTTGTGGAATTGAATCATTTTTTATCAACGACTGGGAATTTCATTGTTACTAAATCACCTAAACCACAAGTAATGGTCTGACCGGTCTTCACTTGGGAGACACCGGCTGGTGTCCCAGTAATGATTAGGTCACCTTCCTCCAAAGTCATGATCTTACTGACATAATTAATAAGGAAAGGAATACTAAATATCATATCTTTAGTGTTCCCATCCTGCTTCATTTCCTCGTCAACTTTCAGCCACAAGTTCACATTACCGGGGTCAGATAGTTTGGACTTTGGAATGAAATCACTGATTGGATTTGAAGTGTCAAATCCTTTGCATGGCGTCCAAGGATGGCGTTTGTTCTTGAGCTCTTCCTGCAGTTGTCTGTCTGTCATGTCCAGTGCCAATGCATAGCCACCAACATGGTTCATTGCCTCTGACTCTGGGATGCACTTGCCAGTCTTTCCAATAACAACACCAAGTTCAACTTCGTGGTGAAGTTCAGTACAACCATAAGGAATCTGAAATACGTAAAAATGGTTACATTCTTTGAATATAGAGGGTGGCCATGGGGGGTTGTCGTCAAATTTCATGAATCGATATTTATGATATTAACTTATCAGGTACAAATTTAGACAATTTAAGTCAAATTCACAAATCACAAATCAATGCACAAACAGCAGAACATTTTGAGATAAAATTAACTCATTTCTAGTCACAAAGACATGATTTTGATGTTGAGTCAACATGGACAAAAATCTTGCACAAAATTGAGCTAATCATTCACGAATCACGTTCATGTTATAACGGGGAATCATGTGTCACGATCAACATAGAAATCACGTATCACAGACTAAATTTAGTTATTTTCACTTATTTTAGCCCTAATCAGGTGTTACCCCTTGGCCACCCTCGATATAGAGTGCACATCCATGAAACAAAACTAATTTTACAACATTTGTAAATTATCTCATGTGCTGATTGGTCGAAAGCCTTAGTAAATAGGAGGCCTTGAGTTGACTGCCTAAATGGTAGGGGTAACTCGTGCTCCTTTTAGGGTTGAAAACATATCCTTTGCGTACCTTTTAGGGTCCATTTAGAGTTCTCAGAGTTCTCGCTTTACTTGGCTTTGTTACCAAAAATTAGCATAGCTGCCACATAGTGGCATCACATAGTTTTAACTTTTTGGGTGGAAATAAACCAGGCTTTAACAGTTCTCATAATTTATATGTACCTTTTAGCATACATTTTCAAAACGAACCGTCGATCAACCCTACCACACAAAAAGGGGATCCTCACCCCAAGGTAGAAGGCCATGCAATGGCAAAAATGAATCGATTCCATTCATGTACAGAAACGTAAATATAATGTTTAAAACACCATTTTAGCATAAATATTGATAAATTACCTCAATGTTTTCTCCTTCTTTAATATATGCTGTTGTTGGTTTCAAGAAAAACATTGGCTTTTCTGGGACAGTATTACCAAGTTCTGCTACATGGTCCCTGGAAAAATACAATAATTTTTACATTTTTACGGCTAAATGTCAACAATATTAGACACAAGGTCGATAACAACTATAATTGACATTGCATACTTATAATTTCGACCAATAGCGACTATTTTTCGTCCAAATTCGACATAATTCCGAAGTTCTCTGGCCTTCGCCATTTTGAAAGAGGTGGAAAGAGCCTGGTACTGGCTGGTACCTTGTGCAACACCACAGGAAACCCAAACTCTCGTCTATCAAGAAAGGTAAAGCTTAGAAAGAAAGAAATAGTTATTGAAGACGGAAAAGATTAAAAGCAAGTGGAATGAAAAAAATTGAATAAAATAAAAGAGAAGAGAAGAAAAATAGTGATAAAAAAGGAAAGGGAAAAGAAATGAAGAAAAAGGAAATGAAAATGAGCAAAGAAAAAAGGAGAAAAATAGTAGGAAGGAGAAATAAAAAGAGTAAACGTCCTAGCCAATAATCAGAACTTTGTCTAAAAGAGGATTATGCGATTATGCTCGATCGATTATGCTAATGAGCGGGCTGTCATATGTTTGGAATACGGCGCGCGCGCCTGGACTTTCCCGCTCAAAATGAAAGCAGCCGACGCGTCGCAACATCTCATGGAAGGTGATCCGCAAAGCATAGCAGAACAAGGAACCCATTTACCTGTACACAAGGACCCAAGAAAACAACCTCTTTGCTTTAAGTTCATCATTTTCATCTGTTCTTTTCTTGTTGCTGTTGTATTTGGAGTGTTGTTTTATCTTATTTATAACAAATATACAGAGGAGTAGCGAGCTCGTCGCTGTGTGTATCTGCGTGGGACGACATTGCATTTGATCTGTAAGTTTTAATGAATACTCATATATTTGAGCAGATAACTAAATTTGTAGGGATTATCGATTCATTTTTATTTTAAAGAACATGTATTTATAAAAAGAAAACAATTATTATTACTTTTGTTGCAAGATATATTATATCAAGCATTTATTTTTCAAACAAAGATTTTTCAAACGAAGGTCTTTTCAGTTTCACCTGTTAGTAGCAAAATGGCACCTCCAGAGTTGGTTATCTAACAAATTTAATACTAAATTTTCACCCAAATGAAACCTGTCAAGATTTTCAAATGAATATAATTGCTGTGGTTTTGGTATACCTCATATTAAAGAGGTTTTCGATAAGTTTCACGACCAATGAATTATTTATAAAAAGAGCTTTTCGCTCGCGAAGTGTCCGATATGCCACACAAACTGAAGTGTCAGATCATCTCAACTGTAATTTTCAAACAAAAGAACCTTTTCTAGTAATTCATGAAAAACCTCTCAATAAAAAAACAGCAGGATATAGCACTGAAATAATGTTTCGCAGATGTCCTATCAAGAAAAGGTAATTTTTTTCTTTTCAAAATCGTCTGTTTGCTGAGGTTCTGAAGCTTTATATCCAGCTGTTCTTTAATATTATGGATAAAGATATTCGCCAAAACAGCAGGTAAAAGCCAGGGTTTTTATATTATTATAAATCGAGACATGTATTTATTCACAAAAGCTATATTTTCAAAACGTGTAGTACAAAATTGTTTTCAACGAAAAATAATTTTATTTTGTTTTTACCCAATGCAACGCTCGCTTTGTTTGAGAAAAAAACACATTTTCCCATACATATTTTAATACGCAAAATGGATCGTCCAAATACCAAACAATGTATTTTAACGGATGAAATATTCAAACATCCTCAATATTTTAACTTAAAGATTCATATTCGTTAAAAATTCAAATACACTATTTAGCCAGTTAATCGATTTGGACCGCTTCCATCATGTAATCGGCCACTTTGTAATTAATCCAGCGAAGATCCCTAAATCTTGATGCCGATAGCTCTTCTTTTGTACATCATAATAATATTTTCTTTTTTTAAATATTGTTTATCTTCGGGGTTTTTTGACTGACCTGTAATTTTATGATATTGGTAGATTAAGCTATAGGTCCTTAAAGTTCCCATGGCAACTGAATATTTCCAATGCAAATTACTAGATGATTTTAGATTGTATTCCAACTTTGTTTTTTTCGTTGCGGTAAAAATTAGATATTATATTCTTTGTGATAATTTTATATGACAATGTTGCTGGATTTTAACACTGGTGAGAAATAATTTATAAAATTTAAAGTTATTAGGTTATCAAAAAAATTGTATGTACAGCTTACATTTATAGGTTTTGTTCTATATTCCTTAATTATAAAATATTTGAGATATGCGCGCTCTGATTGGTTGGCTACCGTGTTTATATCAGAGGACAGAGACGCACTCAGCATAAAATTTTAAAAATATTTTATAAAAGAAATATATAGACACACGCACCGTTTTATATTCCTTAGAGTTATTTATTTGTATTTTAAATATGCTTTAACAGAAAAATGAAAGCTTGATTTTAATGATAATGATCATAATCTTCTTATCGACTTACTAAAAGGAAAAAAGCCCTCGTAACTATCATCACAATCATCATCATAACTAGAGCACAATTATAGTCAGCAGCAGCAGGTCTTTAACGTCATCATAGTAGAAGGAATCTTATTTATCATTATTTATCATCATCATCATCTTCATCATCATTATCATCATCACTTTCTTCATTTTCATTATCATCATCCGATTATCATCTTCATCACTCATCATTTTTTTCGTCTTTCTATAGGGCTGTACCTGCAAAACTTACACACCGATATGAATCGTTCTAATGAAGGACAAGGTAAGCACACAAACGGCATTAGTCACTTTATAATCAAACTTAAGTGATCCTTGGCCTTCGATCGTAGTACCAACAGGCAGAGTAAAACGTATTATTTGTTTTCTTTATAGATGCTTACTCAGTGATGATGTCTGAAATGATGAATATGCAGAAAGAACTTGACAAGATGAACAGCGATCTTCGGCAAGCCAGTGGTAAGATCGGAAATTATTTGTGTAATGTGCGGTAATAAAACTCATTTTACATCGTCTTGATGCGCTTTAAAACTGATTATCATCAATATACTAGGCCAAATAACAAACTGTCCTATTGAAAACGCGCGCCTAGCGGGCGAAAATGAATTTTGGCAGGAATTTTGACCTATTGACAGTAATGCGAATAACATAACTTTTTTCGGGCGCATGTAGCATCATTTGCACCCCGACTCGCTCCGCTCGGGCGCAAATGACACTACTCGGACCGCAAATAAACAATATGCCCTCCAAAAGTCATGTTATTGTCCTATTAACTATATGTATGGCCGACAGCTACGAAAATATTATTTGAAAAGCTTCAAGTGGGACTGCAAAACAGTCACATGCAATGTTTCGCGGACGGTACGCGGACACGATTTGAAACCCCAGGGCAGGGGCGGATCCAGGGGAGGGGAATTGGGTGACTTCCCCCCCTCTTTTTCTAAGCAGTTATATCTTACGTCCGGGACAGCTCCAGCATTATTGGGGTTTTTATATATCCGAAATCAAAATCCCCCCCTCTTTTCCAAAATCCCCCCCTCCTTTTGAAAATCCTGGATCCGCCACTGCAGGGGTACTCCCGTATATAGTCTACACGGTCTTAATCAGTACCTATGCAGTTAGCTCATAAGCATATGTATATTACTCCAAATTGTCTTAAACAGGATATAGAATTTTGAAAAAACGATCCAATAGGTTTCATTGTTTTGTGTCTTGGATATGGTAATGATCGATTTTTTAAATTAACATTTCAACACAGCGCCTTACTTTGCGATTTCTCTTGAATGGGGTATGGAGTTTTCTTCTCGAACCGAAGTGTCCTAAACAGGGTCAGGTTTTTATACCTCTGGCGGCACAACCCAATCCTAAACCAGGTCGAGTACCATCCCCACCCCTTTCCCCAAAACCCCGTAATCCCCGCGAGTGTTTCTCCAGTTCTACTTCAGCTTGTAACCTCGGAGCTCAAAATAGACTGCAAAACACTCCCTACTTTAATTTTACGCGAACATTCCGAAACGATAAAATGTGCTTTTCGCGTCTCTCTCCCTCGCATCACTCCCCGCTTCTCCATTTATCCTCTCCTTATTCTCTCGCTTCATCGGAGTTTTTCGCGTAAACGTTTTGCAGTTTTGTCTAAGTTCAAAATCAAATGTAAGGACTATTTTGCAGTCTAATGTGTCTGTTATTTTTAGTTCGTTCCCATATGCTGAACGTCGACGTTGCCACCATGTTCAACCCAGACACTGAGGAAACTCTAAGAAAGTCTGTAGAAGACTGTGAGAAATGCGCTAAAAAAGTTGCTTCTTTGACAACGAAAGGCGACAACTGAACTAACCTTTCCGTCCAATGGAAATCAGTTCTCAGCAAGGATAATTTTTGATAAAAAATTTGTAAATAAAGCTGATTTTTATGAAGTGAATTGTGTGAACCTTTCTTGTACAACTGTCATTTTAAGACTAGTGGAATAAAGATGTTTGTATATTGGCATGAATAAAAAAAGCTTTTAACAACCGTCCCTACCCCTCCCACTGCGGAGAAGAATTTTTGGGAAATGTCCCCGTTTTTGCACGCAGGGGAGGGGTGACCGGTCTGTGGCAAATGTTTGGAGACTAGGTTCGAGTGACCAGATTGGCTGAATCGGCATATTTTCGAACGACAGCTTCGATTCGGGCGAAATTTTTGACATTTGTATATGTTTGTTTTTCGTTATTTTTGTACAATCTTAAAGGATATTTTGGTCTGATTTATAAGAACTTTAAGCATTGAAGAACAAAACAAGATAGATGAAGGCATATTTTCTTGTAAAACTTTTGAGTAGAGCGACCTTTTTACGATTGAGCATACTTCTTTATGTGGATTTTATGGCTTATTTTTGTGTCAAAAAAGTGACGAAAATGATTCATTTTGTTTTCAAAAATGAACTTTCCTAATTTTCTATTATGCCTATACCATGGACAAGAATACAAGCTTCAAAATGATGGTATTGTCATCGTCATTGGAGTAGCAGTTTCTGCAAACACTTCGACATAGTGGATTGTTCTCTAAATTGAAGACAGACATTTTTCAAAGACGAAGGCTTGATATTCAACAGCCGATTTGCACAAAAAGATTGCTTAATCTCCAGCTATTGAGGTAAAAAGACTACTGTAATACTCAAAAAAGCTAGATTTTATCATGGTTTAATTAATTTTCTGTAGAGATAAATAAAACTTTGCAAAAGCTTGAAAATGTCGCGACACTGTTGTTGTCGAAACGGCAGCCATTTTTCGCTCTTACTAATTTAAGCCTCGCCGAGAAATCTTCATAGTATTTTTCCAGGGGTTTCAACCATAAAAATACATAGCCTATACCATGTAAGTATGGTTAGGAAATTTCAAAAGCATTAATTTGAAGTTGTAAAAGTTATCTGTGTTTCAAACACTTCGACATAAGCTACACGGCCGGCCCATGAAAAACGACCAAAACCTCGCCGTTGTTGACATTATATTTAATAAGGACGGGGCCTACTAATTAAAAAGTAATGTATTCTTCAAATAACTATGTGAGTTGTTTTAACCCTTCAGAGGGTTCTACAAATCTGTCTAAAAAAGGTGGGGTCACCGGGCAGTTAAGAGAAATAACGAGTCTTAAATATGGCTGACGTCACGATTTTACCGGCATCGACAAATAATTTTTTTTTCAAAGGATTTTCATTGAAACATCTCTTTGATAGCGGTAAACAATTAACAAGTAATTTTCTAATAGGAATATATATTTTGTAACGTATTTTCAAAAGTAAGTAGTGAAATATGATTTTTTTAGCATCGCGACTTGTATTTTACGAGGTTCAGAAAATTCGAATTTTTGTCTATTTTCCATTCAAAAATCAGTTGCTTTTTCGAAATTTACATCAAAACCATTGTTTAACATGTTCTTAATAATTGAAGTTATAAAAAAATTGGGGTTACCGGGCGTTTTAAAAAGTTATCGCGTGGTAAACTTTGCCGCCGAAGATCATCATAAGACAATTTCTTTCCGGTCCCCTCCCTACTAAGTAAAGAAATTCGTCATCATAAGTGCATTGTGGGACTGTTTTTATAAAAACCGCTACCGTCGCGTCTACCATCGCTAGATGGTTTTTTATTTGTATTTTGTCATCTTTTGAGGTAAGATAGCGCGTTAAAATGGAAACTATGTAGATGCGCAGTAGCCTGCGCAGTGGCAATAGTAGGCCCCGTCCTTAAACTAAAATGATATTTGTGTGTGATTTTTGAATTTATTTCCCTATTCCAGCAACCAGTTATTAATAAAACATATTTATGAGTTGTTCAGACCATTTTCATAGCTATTATTTTGTTCAGAAATGAACAATATTTTGTAGTTTTGCCATTTTAAAAATTCGCGCGAAAAACCACAGCACACCCCTCCCTCCATCCCAAAATTTTATAAACGCTCGTGAGGTCCTGGGTACGACTAAGTCATTTGCCACAGACCGGGGTGAGGACGACTAGCAAAGTGCAATTCAAATTATTGTATACATTTTTTATATTTTTTGTTTTTAGTTTCACTTTTTGTTTACGTAAAGTATTATTAAAAGTTTTTATTAGTTTGAATAATAAAAAAAAATTCTAATAAGAGAGAATTTGAAATTGTCCCTTGATTGACATAATCAGCTTCCTGTCTCGCGTTTACACGTTGCCTACGATTGTCATTTAGAGCGCATTTAGAGCCAGGGGCGTGCGGAGGGGTTTCATGAGGGAGGGTTCCAGCTTATTGATTTGGCAAATAAAGTCTCATATTCCAAAGACTTTGTCTGCCAAGGAAGGGGGGTTCCGGAACCCCTGGAACATAGTCACTAAATAATCACTAAGTAAAACCTGCTAGGTAGTATGTTTAAAATCATGGTTTTAGTGTTTTCACGTTCGATAGAGTGGATTTAAGGTTCGAACCTCATCTCGTGTAGGCGGAGTCTTCGCGTATTATGAGACTTTTTCCATTTCAGAAATAGATTTTTGAAAATTATTTAATCAGATTTCGAATACATTACATTTGTCTAATGATCCGAGGTAAGCCTAAAACAGAATTTAAGATTCCCTAACATAGCGAGCCACCCAAGATATTATACTATGGAAATCAGTAGACTGGTAATCATGCCACCAAAATTCTGTCCTTGTGACCAATTTTTTTTGTACCATGTGATCGCTTCTGGCCAATCATTTTGCTCAAAATTGGTCATGTGGTACAAAAAGACACACCCCCAAGGCCAAATTTTCAACGTACATGTAACCACTCTAGTGATTTTCATAGTAATAAATAACTGGTAAACTACCGGAAGAGCGAGTAAAACTGAAATTTTGCAACAAAAAAATCAAGTCAAACCGAGTTTTTGCTGCCAAGATATAAACAATTTCATATGCCATTTTTTTTTGGAGCCGCCATGTTGGTGTACACCAACATGGCGGACAAAAGTTCAGACATCGAAATTACAATTTAACTCAAACTAAAACGCTATAGAGGTGAAAAGTTCAATCAACAAACAATTTAGTTTATGTTTTTATGGCTAATTTACATCTTTTTACGGCTCTAGAAAACGCGTGAAGTGAATTTCGATATCAATATCTCGAGAACGAAACAACAACAAAAAAAACCCAAACTTTCAGGAATAATATCTTTCAAACACATCTACAAAATATTACAGGACCAGCCTTCTGCGATTTATAGTTTAGATTTTAGCGTTTTGATGACGTCACATGAAAACCGAGAATAAACCGACAATTGGCAGAAATGTGGTACCAAAGCAATAAAGATATCCAGTTTCAACTTCTGGTTTACTTCTATTTTACAATTTTATAAATACTATAGTGATAGATACTACATTAAGAAGGAAAAATATGCCTATAAAAGACTCTAGAAGGTGCTACTTTACAAATGATGTTTTAAGGTTGACTATGCAATTGCATGATCTTCTTGTATGTGTCACTGACACAAATTTCAGCAGCTTTGGGACGGCTTTCTGGACTGTCTGCCAGCATCCATTCTACTAACTGTGCCTATAAAGATAGAATAATCAAAAAGGGTTATAGAAATACATATGCAGTAACCGTCGTTATAAAACCAATTGAAGTTTAAAGGATGTGGCTGGTTACTCGATGGGTGAATCAGAAATGAATCTTATCTTAACCACAAAAAAAAAAGCCCTCATCACTATCATCATCAGCACCACAATCATCATCATCACCATCTAATCATCATTTTATTATCTTAAATTACCTGCAGGTTCATATTTGTGATGAATTCCTCTGGAATATTCTTCTTTCTTACTTCACTCATGGTCTGAAATTGATACAATCGCCGACAATAAACGACATTAGCATAAATACGCAGCTGATTATAGAAAATCGCGCACGCAGATTGGTTCAAGAACTTTGGACGTTATTTTCCGATAGTCACCTACAGCGTTTGGCGCGCTTTAAAAAAAAAAGAAATGAACAGTTTTTCTTTAAAAAAGGTTGGTTATTATGTTTTGAAATAATCGTCTGTGTATTTATACTAAAACAATTATTCTCCTCAGGCTCAATTGAATATTTGTGGATAATCACCTCGACTTTGTCTCGGTTATTATTCCGAGATATTCACCTCGCCTTCGGCGAGTATTTGGCAAATATTCCTGGACAATGGTGCCACGCGTGTTATGTCATGTGTTATGCTATGTCACGTGTTATGCTATGTCACGTGTTATGCTATGTCACGTGTTACGTTATGTCACTTGTTATCTTGTGTTACGTGTTATGTTATGTCACATGTTATGTTATGTCACGTAATGTCATTTCGTCCAGTTGTTATGTTTTGTCACATCATGTAATTATGCCGCGTCATGTCGCGTAATGTCAAGTCATTTCACGTAATGATATGTAGTGTCAAGTCATTTAATGTTATGTCACATAATGACATTTATGATATGTCATGTTGTCATGTCATTCCATGTCACGTCTTATGTTACGTAACTTTGAATTATCAATGTTATAGCTGGTTGGATATGATAGCTTGCTTACCTTGATTCTCTCCATCTCAGTGCTGAATGACTGAAATAACTCAAAGAAGATTAGACCCAGTGAGAAAACGTCGGCTGCACGCCCTTTAATTTTGTCTGGGCTCATGTAAAGATAGGTACCCACTTGACCTGCATGATTGGCATCACTTTTACCTGAAACGAAGGACGTTATTTAGATGGATTTATTCAACCATATATTCATTCATTTATCTATTCCATTATTCATTTTGGTCACCTATTTATTCAAATTATTTATTCGACCATTCATTCGATCATTCATAAAATCATTTAGTATATTTTCATTCGATCATCATCATCATCATCATCATCATCATCTTCCCCTCTCCCGGTCTGGAGACTTAGCTCCTTACGGTGCGTCTATTATTTCCAGTAGGCACTGAAATTAAAGTTTGTTCTGTCCATCATCTTTCTCTTCAACTGGTGGGCATCGATACCCAGCAGTCTCTCGAATCTGATCCAACTGAACTCGTTTATTTTGTTATTCTTATGATCATTCAATCATACGTTTGGTTACTCATGTAATCAATCAAACAATGAATCAACCAATCAACTTATCACATTTTCTATCCATTCACAATTATTAATTCATTCAATCCGACATTCAATTTTGTATTCTTTCATCCATCCATAATTTAATTCATCCATCCATTCATTGATTTCATCCACTCATTGATTCATCCACTCATTAAATCATCCCCTCGTTGATTAATTTATTAATAATAATACTAATAATAAATCTTTATTGGGTTACAAATAAAGCAGAGCTCGCTTTTTACCAATCTGGCAAATTATTCACTTATCTATTTATTCATCCTCTCATTCATCCACTCATTCAATCATCCTCTCGTTCATTTATTTATTTATTCACTCATTCGTTCATCCTCTCATTCATCCAATCATCCAGTCATTTTATTCATTCATGTATTAACCTAATCAAATCTCAAATATGACATACCTTTCGTAGTATTGTCTGCTGGTTCTTGCACACTTGCAGTTACTAATCCAAAGTCACCTACTTTGACAGATCGGCCATCCAAAGAAAAAAATGTATTGGCTGGCTAAGAAAAACAGAAACAAAAACAAAAACAGAAATTTAAACATTAATATTTCTTTTCAATACACGGTCAATGTCATTAACGTTGTCCACGTAAAGACTTGATATATCAACAAGATATTCATAGACATAATACCAGGTCTAAGTTAAACTTCCGTAAGACAGCTGCTAAGCGTAACTGGGGTCTCTGGACTTCAATTAATTTTGCAAGTAATGATTGGAATGTCTTGGATAATGAAATACGTGATGCAAGGGATATTAAGAGTGATAGTCAGCAAAAATCAAACATAACGCGGCAAGACTTGAAAATTAGATTTCGCTCATATTTTAACCATAGGTAGGCCCTGATGTAAGAAGAACTGCTATGTATTTAGTTTTGTAAATTACCGCTTAGTTTTCGAGATATTCGAAAAAATAGGTTTTCGGTTAAATTCGCTAATTTTCGACCGATAATTTATACCAGTTTTAAAAGCTTGTCGCAAGCAAACTAAATAATGTATCGTTGTTTAAAGACCACAGAATTATTAAATAGTATTTAAAGTAACATTTTGAAGGCTTTTATGAACTTTCATAAAATCCTTCTATTTTAAATAAATTTATTTTTAGGGGACACTTTTAACCTCTCTAAAAGTAGGGTGAATATAATCAAAGTTTTTTCCATGTGCTACGCAAAAAATTTACCAAAAAAACACCTCAAGGGTAAGTTTAAATAATGGCCTTTACGAAACAAGTAAAATTGGTTTGGGGAAATGTACTTTTCGTGTTGTA
Organism: Metridium senile; assembly: GCA_949775045.1. Taxonomy (NCBI): domain Eukaryota; kingdom Metazoa; phylum Cnidaria; class Anthozoa; order Actiniaria; family Metridiidae; genus Metridium; species Metridium senile. The sequence goes on from OX459107.1 coordinate 9,001,014, forward strand.
TTACACTCTCGAAGTTGTAGAAAAGTTGTAAATTTCATGTATCGGCATGATTAATGTAATTTGCATATATTAAACTTATTTCGAATTTAAAGCGGCTTCGTGTTGACTTCCAAGAAAGAAAACGATTTTGAAGACTAACAAGAAGTTTATACTGTCATTTTAAAAGAAATGATACGTATTATTAATAAAACAGGAACCAACAAGTGATTTTATTCAAATCATATCCGTCCGTCAATTCTCTGCTCTCGATCACATATTGTTATTTAAAAAAAAACCCAGCAGGAAACATGCTATAAACATTAGGTTTCACTTGTAATTCTAACCTAGACGAAGTTTAGAAGCTGTTGTATTATTTATTATTAATACAATCATCTATGCTGTCATTATGTATTTTAACAATTGTACATTTTAATAGCGATTGACGCCGTATGAAATTGACAAGTAATGTTTAATTAACTCGCGCTAATGCTTTCAAAGATCTAGACGAAGTGCACAGAAATAAACCCAAAATAAACTTTTCCAATAGTTTTTTTTTTTTTTTTACAGTATTTCTTGATTTAATAGCTAAATATTTTGCTGCATTTGATAGTATTTTTATACATTATATACTTACATATAACCAGGAGTTAAGATATTCAATTGGGACGTAAGTTCTAGCTGTTTCTTTCTCCTGTCACATCTATATATAGTTTTTAAACGTTTTTACTAGCAATATTTCTGACAAATAAATAAACTAAGCTTATAAACTATCGTTTGTGGTGTATCTTTTAAATACGAGTAACGCAAGATGTTGCGTGACCTTTGAATTTGCATGCGTGATTAGATTTCAACATAGTCGTATTTCGTACGAATTAAACGCTAGAAACAACTGAAAACATGTGTAGAAAGAGTCCGAATCATAAAGTATAGCAGAATATATAATTAGGAGTACATCTAGGAGAAGTTCAATGAGTAATACCGTGCATGTTTGATTCCGATACAAAATTAAAAGGCCTTAAAACAACAGAGTAAGAATAATACAATATTTATTTGTACTATTACAGCGGTTCTCAGTCACACGTGCACCACTCGCATAAAAAGCTCCCCTATAAAACGTGAAGTTGGTGGACGTCAATCAAACTGTGTTTACAAGAAGAATGGTGTTTTTACTTCAGTCGGACTGCGAAACATGTCTGAATCCGACAAAGAGGTTGATGTAGGAATTCAGACATGTTTCGCAACCCGACTGAAGTAAAAACACCGTGCATCTTGTAAACACAGTTTGATTGACGTCCGCCAACTTCACGTTTTATAGCGGTGCTTTTTATGCGAGCGGTGCACGTGTGACTGAGATCGAACTGCTTTAAAACATGTAGTTTGATTTGTACTAATTATGTCCATGTAACTCAATGTCCAGCAAAGATCCGATGTCATTTTGTTATGATCAGTTTGAAATTTTTCTCCGTTGCTAGTTCTTACTTGTGACGAAGATGGTGTGTCGACATATCTTGTTCAGTTGCAGAAAATGACTTCAACTCCTCTTCATCTGCTTCATGTGAAAGATTATTCTTTTGTCTTTCCTCTGGTTATGATTTTTGACCATCATGATGTTGTTTTAAGCACGTTTTTTATAAAAATATGATCGATAAAGTTGGCAACGATGCGAACACAATCAAAGCGGCTAATAGCAAACAATTACTTGTCAATTTCATACGGCGTCAAGCGCTATTAAAATGTACAATTGTTAAAATATATCATGACAGCATCGATAATAATAATAATAATAATAATAATAATAATAATAATAATAATAATAATAATAATAATAATAATAAATAATACAACAGTTTCTAAATTTCGTCTAGGTTAGAATTACAAGTGAAACCTATTAAATGTTTATAGCATTTTTCCTGCTGTTTTTTTTTTTTTTTTTTTTTTAAATAACAATATGTGATTCTAGAGCAGAGAATTGACGGACGGATATGATTTGAATAAAATCACTTGTTGGTTTCTATTTTATTAATAATACGTATCATTTCTTTTAAAATGGCAGTATAAACTTCTTGTTAGTCTTCAAAATCGTTTTCTTTCTTGGAAGTTAACACGAAGCCGCTTTAAATTCGAAATAAGTTTAATATATGCAAATTACATTAATCATGCCGATACATGAAATTTACAACTTTTCTACAACTTCGAGAGTGTAATACAACACGAAAAGTACATTTCCCCAAACCAATTTTACTTGTTTCGTAAAGGCCATTATTTAAACTTACCCTTGAGGTGTTTTTTTGGTAAATTTTTTGCGTAGCACATGGAAAAAACTTTGATTATATTCACCCTACTTTTAGAGAGGTTAAAAGTGTCCCCTAAAAATAAATTTATTTAAAATAGAAGGATTTTATGAAAGTTCATAAAAGCCTTCAAAATGTTACTTTAAATACTATTTAATAATTCTGTGGTCTTTAAACAACGATACATTATTTAGTTTGCTTGCGACAAGCTTTTAAAACTGGTATAAATTATCGGTCGAAAATTAGCGAACGTTTAAGAAACTTATTAAAAATAACTTTACTTAATTTAGCTTATGCACATTGGATAGGGTAGAGGCTATTTTACTATTTACTACTAACTTGTATATTTCACTCTTGAACTGTTAACTAATTAATTAATGGGGGGAGGGGGGGGGGGGGGGGGGGGGTGGAGTCAGTTATATATATTTTTATTAATTATCTGGATGTTAGATTTTTTACTTAGGGAGTTTTATGGGTAGCTGGTAGGTGTACATAAATGCAGGTAGGGTAGAGGGGGGATATTTATATTATTGTATTTTATCATATTATTATTTAATTTATTTAAGTTTTGCACGACCCTATTGTAAAACACGAATGTGAATTAGGCATTTCCTGAATAAAGATTGATTATGATTATGATTATGATTATATTATTATTATTATTATAAAGAACAAATTAGAAGTGATTTTATATTTATTCATTTGTTTTCTGCAGTTGAAATTACCATTGTTAACTGTATAATGAGAAAACAGTAAAAATGGAATAAGAATTATGTAATCTATGTTCACAATTAATGCTAGTATCAAGCAGTTATAGTGAGCTTATGTGGTGTCACGTGACATTTCCCCCCACATCCATTGCAGCCTTAGGAGTGTAGCTTCAGCTATGACAACGAATTTTGGAAACGTTAAACAGTAATGTCATTAAGATTGTCCACCAGAAAAAGACATTAAACTTTTCCAAAAGCTGCAAAGGATGTCGGTATTTTGTCTGTTGTTTACAGTTTCTCCAAATGATGTGTTGTTAGTTGTATGTGTTTATGACATAATGATATTATCATGACAAGCTTTTATAGTGGTAGGTGTTGAACTTGTAATAAATTGATCTATTTGTTTGTGTATTTCTATAGAGCGGTTTTCGTACGAATGGGAAACTGACCGTACGGTACCGTAGCCGTAACCGTACCGTAAGTTCTATAAAAACATTCAAAAATTCTACAGTAACAGTACCGTAACTGTGCGGTAAATATTACGGCCAGTTTCCCACTCATACGAAAAGCGCTTTATTTCAATTACCTTCAAGTCTCTGTGGATAATTCCTATTCCATGGAAATACTTAACAGCGCCAACAATCTAAAAATACATCATGATGACAATTGAGAAGAGATGAATGAATGAATGAATTAAAGAATTGATAATTGATTGATAAACGAATAGATGAATGGATAAATGGGTGGATGGATAAATAAATCGATAAATGGATGAGTTCATGAATGGATGGTGGATGGATAAATGGGTAGATGGATAAATAAATCGATAAATGTATGAGTTCATGAATGGATGGTGGATGGATAAATGGATACATGAATGGATAAATGTATGGATTGATAAAAGGATAGATGGATGAATAAATGGATGGATGAATGAATGAATTTAGAGATGTATGAATAAATGGATGGATGAATGAATGAATTTAGAGATGGATGAATGGATGGATGGATGAAGGATGAATGAATGCATGAATGAATGCATGAATCTTTGTAGTTTGTTTGCTAAAGTTTCATCTATGCTGTCCCAGACCAGGCAGCAGTAATCAAAGTATGGTTCGATTACTTTCTGATATATTTTGTTTAAGTATGGTTTGTCAAGAACCAGTTTGATTTACTTTAGCATTGATAAACTACATGCAATTTTCGTTTTTATTTATTCTATATGTGGTCGCCATGTCAAGTTTTCATCTACATAGACACCTAGACATTTGGTATACTCACTGATGATCGGTTTACTTCACGTTTGTGTGTCAAGATTGAATATTAATTAGATAGTTTTGTCTTCAATAAAATTCCTTCAAAACACAAATGTCTCCTATTTTTCTGCAATAATACATGTTATGGATGATCATTTAATGTTCCTATATGAAAATTTCTTCGAAATGTTCAGGATGGCATGAGATTCAGTTGAATACCTAAAGGCTTATATACAGACAAGGGTGGAAAGTAAAGCATAGCGCATGGAACCATCTCTGACCCCAAGAAGTAGACAATCCCTTGGGGGACCACATGCGTCTCATTTGTTATCACTACTCACAATGGTGGAGTAGGAATGACGATTGTATGATTGGCGTGACTGAAATTGGCCTTTTTCTCCAGTTTAAAACCACTTAGCCACTTTCCATTCGGTAGGGTAAGTATTCAATCTAATTGAAAGGTTGAAAAGTGATGCTAAAGATATATAAATATGAGAGGCTGCTATCTTTAGAATCATATTTGGAATTTTATCAAGCCCTGTTGCTTTTGTAATATCTAAGTTGTTAAGAGTGTTAGGACTTTAGATGGGCAATTGAATGAAAGGTAAATTTTTGATCAGTTTTCTGAAAATCCGCAAAATCGACATTGTCGACATTTTGAGGATTTATTTGAGAAGCTAGTTTTCCGGCAATTTCTGAAAAATATTCATTAAGAGCATTAGCTATATCTTGACAGTTTTGTGTGCCGCCTGTTTATTTCGAATGGATGGATGGATGGATGGATGGATGATAAACAAATGAATGAATAAATGGATGAATGAATGGATAAATGGATGGATGGATAAATGAAGAAATGGATGGATGAATGAATGAATAAATGGATGGATGAATGAAGAAATGGATGGATGAATGAATGAACAAATGGATGAATGTATAAACAAATGAATGAATAAATCACCAACCTGTTCAAATATATCTAAACACTTTAAATGATTTATTTGTGTGTTAGTTTTCAGCCAGTCCTTCAAAGTATTCCTGTCACATAACTCCATTTGGATAAATAGATATAGTGGTGCCTTTAGAGTGTCTGGGGTGCACTTTTCACTTTTCCCTTTTTGATCTTTACCTAAAGAACCATATAATTGCATTATAAAACTATAGAACTCATTGATGATTCATAAGAAATTGACAAAATAAATCATAGCTGTGTAATATGTACAGTCTAAGCGGCTAATCTGCATGGGGCATGGTGAAGAAAATTCAATCTAAAACTTACAGGACGATTTTGTATCTAAAATACAACCATAGTCACGGATGTGATTTCTTTTTGTTGAATTCTCATTAATTATTCATGAATTTTATTATAATATTACATACCAAATACTAATGCCTGCCCAGATGTAGATTCATTGGACGATTTACTGCTAGAGATTTTATTGCCACTTGCTGCACCATTTTCTGAACCCTGATAATAGACCAACATTTTTCAATTTTGTATGTAAATTGTATGATTCCATGAATACCAATGAATACTAAATAATATTTATATACTCAATTTGCTGAATAAGAAAACTCAATAATACTCATTGCCTCAGATGAAGAGAAGCTGTACCATTCAAAACATTTTGGTATACAAACGTTGTGAGACAAATAAATAACATTCTACTTATCTCATATCCACGATATAAAATTACTTAATTTTATAATCTTATTAAAAAATAAACTAGACCCTGTTGGCAGGGTGAACTGGGATACCTGGATGGCAGTGGATCCTTGGGGCCAGGGTCTTGTTAGGAGCTATTGCTGTTGGACTACTATATACTGAAAGCGTGGATCAAGTCCCGCCAAGGGCTTATGTTATTTTTCTCTCTTATACAGACAATGTAATTATTATTGTCCACCAAAAAAAAAGACATTTAGACCAAAAGAAATGTCCTGTCAGACCTAATATACTCGCCCTAAATGCTCGATACCAGAAATTATTGTATACGTAGAGTTCAAAATTTGTATTCTCTGTTCACTGTTACACATTATATAGTTTTAAATTAGAATTTATATGTTTAAAACAAATATACAAATCATCACGTGATACTTCTTTTGGTCTTTGAGTCTTTTTTCGCAGGACAACTTTTTGACAATGATTGTATGTTTATTTTGTTCTTTAGATCCAACGTAGCTCAATCAGTAGTTTTTATATCATTGAAAGTGTCATAACTCTCAAATTATGTTTTGCTAAAATATTATTGCCATGTGTGTTTTATTTGATTGGATACCAGTGCATAAAATCCTATTTTCCCAGTTCACAAAAAGAAAAGCCTAGATTCCATTTTAGTGGACACTTTCATAAGTCATTTTGTATGAAGTGCTATATGCGAAATGTCATAAATGTATTGATAGAAAACAATGTTTTTAGAAAGTCCTTATCCCAAATTTCATCATGTTCATCAACTAAGCCGTAGAAACATTATTATCAAGGAACTTTTGAAAAATTAACGTCACGAAAATAAAGATGGACAGTTATTGAGGCATTTGTGTGTTTTTTGGCTGTTTGAATCTGCTCGACATATATTTCTATGTACCGGGATGCCTGTGTTACAAAGTGTTGACATTTCACCCCGTCCCCTCCCCCAAAGCGTCGCTACGAAGGTTGATATTTGAGTATGCGATATAGAGTTCCAAAACTGTCTCAGAGACATTGTTATGAAGTTGTTCTTGAAAGTTGAATGTCAGAACAAGAAAGATAGATAAATACTAAAGCAATTTGTGTAATTTTGAGGCGATTTGAGCTGTTGAGAGTGGTTTTCAGACAGGCCGATTTGAGTGTTGTCATCGGCCGTGTTGACAGTGTTCGCTTGGTAGGTTTCGTGCCCGGGGCCATATATTTACTATACGGGGATGATCCGCTGAACAGGGTATGGTTTTTTGAGCTTTCTGTCATAAACAGGGTATGGGTTTTTGAGTTTTCTGTCATGAACAGGGTAGATTTTTACCCCATTTCCCCATTTCCTTAGTTTTTTTTGTCATATTCAGGTATATTAATTAGGTAATACGATGAGCAGCGCGGTCTTTCGTCTTTCGTGAAATTCAGCACGTTTTCGCGGCATAAACAGGGTCCTAAACTGTCATAAACAGGGTCCCATTTTTATCCCTTGTCATAAACAGGGTATACGAATTTGTTTTTTTCTGTCATAAACAGGGTCACCGTTTTAGGATACCAGCGGAACACCCCTACCCAAATCCTAGCGGAGTACCCCCCCCCCCCCCCCGGGGTTTCGTGAAGGAAGTCACGTTCTCTGACATTGTGAAGAATAAAAATAGCACATTAATCAATATAAACTCAAGATTTCTGTTTGAAGGTGGTAGATAATATGTTGTAGCGAATGCAATTCTGCTGGCACATCTTCTGTTTTGTGCTAGAAGACATCGCTAACGGCAGATCGATTGTCCTCGTCTTTTTAAAACAACACCTAATGATAGGGAATGTCTTGGTGATTATCAGTCCCAAACGTATAGCCATTGTTTTCAGCGGGATCAAAGTTAAACAAGTCAACACAGGTCGATTTCGATCGAACTAGTTATCCGTCACTTTGATAACAAGACTACAAACTGTTTAACTATTACCACGTGTTTTACCATGTGATCTTATCTGTCAAAACCATGACAACGTCAGTCAACGTCAATCAAGGCACGAAAGTCTGTCTGATGAGCTGAGCTCATGATCTATTAGCGTTATGGTGTCGAGGCTGTAGTGAGGCCGCAATGACCCTCTGGGTACTATTGCGCAATTTCTTCATTTTGTCGAGCAGGAGAAAAAAAAAACAAGCCCATTTTAAGACTATGATACCACAGATATCCCAGTAATTATTCAGTTATTACCAGAAAGTGTTTAGATATAAAACGCAAGGGATTTTACAGTCAAACCAGCTGATGCATTCCTATCATTGTTAGAAAACACATATATATATTTCTGCAAATTTGAATTTACATATGTTTTCAAATTTGCATAAATCATGAATTAAAACTTTTAAATCTCAAAATGCAGGCTTTAACCATCAACCCATATTGATCCGAAATTCATGATCTGTGGTCAATAACTGATAAGTCTAATATAATAAAATGTCTTAGAAAGTATTTAATACAATATTTCTATAGCTAAACTAGTTAAGCAAGTTTCTGTTGTTCAAAAAAATCCATTGAAAGTATAATGATTTGATTTGAGACCGTTTATGGAATTTAAAAGATTTGGTATAATATGAAAAAGCTAATAAGTTGTTTACAATATTTGCGTCTGTGTTGTATTGGCTATACAATCATGCGCCTTCGGGTTGTGGTTGTGTCTACCAATAGAAAACGACTGCTCATTATATATTGCGGCTTATAAACTAGTTTTTTTTTTGTCTTTTTAAAATAATATTCTCAACATACTTTGTTTCTCGATCAGTTATGGTTTAGTCATAATATAATTATAATTGTTTATAATAAATTCAATATTTACCTTATTTGTATCGCTAAATACAATATAACTATCTGAATCTGTTAAGTCAACATTATTTGTATCCACCAATAAACCATTTTCGCTTGCATTACTGCTGCTGGTATCAGCAGATGAACCACTGGTGATGCTGAAAGAACAGAATGGGAAAAACAATTAATGTTTTTAATGTAATTCTTTTTAGATTTACCCCCCCCCCCTCCCCCCCTAAATACCAAATGGCCCATCCCAAGTTTCTACCTACCTATCTTCTGGGAAATAAGTTTTTTTATTATCTTCTAGCCAACCAACTGGAGGTTCCTCAAACCAGCAGGTATGGTATTGTACAATGGATTGGTGTTTGAGTTTAGCCAGCGCTTTGGCTTCCTGCAAATCCTCCTCTCTTGCTTCGTCACTAATCAAACACAATGATAATCATAAACCAATCACGTTTACTATAAAATTTACTGAACTGTTCACGAACTAACAATTGACTCATGTTTGTTATTAGAACTACTTGCATGAGTTGTTTAGGCGATTGAAATGATCATGTGACATGCAGCGTTGTTCAGTCGCTTTAAAAAAACCTGAATGCTTAGGCCAAGTAAAAAAAAAGGAATATATGTGGGTCTGATCTGCGGTTATATGATTTGCTGTCTCAGTGTGACATTTTATTACCATGTGACAGTGACGTGTATGGTTATGTAATCATCACATGACCATTTTATGAACATTTTCATAATAACATTTGATTTCCGGTTAATTAATAAATGGTTTATTATAAAACAATTACATCGCAGCCATCAGGCTGAATTGCGTAATAACAAAATTATAATTATAATTATAATTGAATAGTAAAATGTATATATTATATAAATAGATATGAATTTTTTTTTATAAAATATAAGCTTAAAAGTCGATAATATGTAAATACAATAATAAAAAATCTAAAATTACTGTTTATAGCACATTGCTGGAATAAACGATTTTTTGTATCTTTCTGTTTTGCACTTCGGTAATGTTAGATTGTTGTTATTACGAAGATTGCGACCGTGGGCAATTGCACGAGTAGATGGTGATAGGTTGTGTAATCGAGCCGATGGCTCTTTCATTCTTTCTAAAGTTTTTAAACAAAGCTCGTTTCTCCTTGAGTCTAGTCGGGTGCAGTTTGCGATGAGGAGCGCGTCATTATAATGAGTGTTTGGATAGATAGTTCTAAATGCTCTCTTTTGGACAAGTTCGAGTTTATCAGACAAGTATTTAGGGAGACTGTTATGCCAGATGGTACAGGCGTATTCAAGAGTGGATCTAACGAGCGAATAGTAGATGGTAAGTAAGTCAGCTGAAGGAACACCACTACGACGTAATACACGCAGAATGTACAAGCGCTTTGATGCTTTTTTGACCATTAGGTTGATGTTATCATCCCACTTGAGTTGTTTGTTCAATGTAACTCCAAGAACCTTAAAAGAAGACACACTGTCAAGAAGCTTACCATTGACGGAAAGAGGTTCACAATCGGGTGTTCGTCGCAAGAAGGTTACTACCATTTCTTTGCACTTCTTGGGGTTAAGTTTCATGTCGTTGTTCTCTGCCCACTGATGGATTCTATCTAGATCTGACTGGATGGATGACGCCGGCTGGTTTATACTCAGGGATTCACAGATTGTTACGTCATCAACATACTTCCAGAGGCACGAGTGGTTGGATTGCAGCTCAAGGTCGTTGATCATGGCTAGGAATAGAACAGGCCCTAATTTAGTCCCTTGTGGGACTCCACCGTTGGGAGACAGCCATTGCGATACAGCACTGTTTACTTTAACAGCTTGGCGTCGATCGGATAGAAAGTCACTGATCCTGGGTACGAGGCATTGCCTAACTCCAAGTGAGAGTAGTTTATTTATGACGATATTGTGGTTAATGCGGTCGAAGGCTTTACTAAAGTCGAGAAAGCAAACTCTCAGATAGGACGAGGAATTATCAAGACTTGCCAGCCAGTTGTTAAGCATGTCGATCAAACAGAGCGAGGATGAAGATCCTTTTAAGCTGCCAAACTGTTGTGGGTCGATTTTGTGTTTGATATCATCGATCATCCAGTTGACAACGAAGTCCTCAAGAATCTTTGAGAGGGACGGCGTGAGGGCAATGGGACGAAACTCATCGACAGAAGACATAGGGTGCACTTTTGGTATAGGAGTAATGATTGCATCTTTCCACACTGAAGGGACAACATTAGTTGAAAGTGATAGGTTGAAGATGGTAGTAATAGGGATTGATAACTCATATGATAACACGGTTTGGAATACAATCAGGACCATGTGACTTGGATGACTTGAGTTGTAACAGTTTAGCACACACATCCATAGGAGTAATTATAGGAACAGGTTCAGGTGCAGGTAGGTAGGTAGGTAGGTAGGATACTAAGATCGAGACGAGGGAGGTCAGCACTGACATCAACGAAGTAATCGTTAAGCAAGCAAGCCAGGTCAAAACCAGTATGTGTTGTACCTTCATTGGTAATACTAAGAGTGTCGGGTGTCCTTTTGCTTCCAGTAATCTGCTTAATATGGTTCCACCATTTCTTAGGGTCAGCTGATTTCAGATGTTGGACCTTTCCTGAGTAATATGAGCGCTTTCTTAGGGTAATCTCCTTCTTCACTTTATTTCTGTACTTGCGCCAAAGCTCATGGTTGTTAGAGTGGTATGCATTTTGTCTCTTGATGATCAGTTCTTTCAAAGTGGGAGACATCCACGGTTTGTCAGTGGCATGTATTCTGATGGATTTTTCAGGAAAAAAAGGTCAATGGCGGACTTGAGATCTTTAGTGAATGACGAGGCGATATTGTTGACCGATGTTAGGTTTTCTACATCAGAGAACCACAAATGATTGCTGCACCATCTCCCAAAAGCCTCGCATGCAGACTGTGGAAAGCGACGTACAGTACGTTTAGATGTAGGATTTTTCTGGTAGTCATGGGCTATGTTGTTAACTTTGCCGGACCATTGAACTGTACAGTGGTCGGATGTACCAAGAGGCGCTGTTACTGATGGCTTTTTACTCGTGCCCAGGCCTATGGCCGGCACGAATCTTAAAATGCAACGCATGTTTTTTTATTTTTATTATTTTTGGTTTCCATGTCAGAAGTTGTACTTCGGAAATCCCGAAGATGTCACGAAGTATTTTGATTGGTAGACCGAAATGCAATCAGCCAATCAGATTGGATCATCACTACATCAAAGCCACAGCCATGCTCCATGCGAATGCAGCTCCAAAGTCTGATGCAATTCAGAGTATTTGCAAACATGGATAATTTGGGACAAAAACACTTTTTATTCGTTTGGGTGTTAGGAATAAGGGTAAGTTTTGTTTGAACAATTATATAATTACTCTTCCGGCAGATTATTTGAATCGGCGGCTCCAACGCAACGCTTTGGAACGATTTGCCAATGTCATTACCGTAGCTACTTTATTCCATCCATACAAGCATGAAAACGATGTAAAAACTGCCAATTAACTAGCATTAATTTTACTCACCAACGAAGGCCGTATTTTCTTTGAGGCGTTCTCTCTCGTAACCATAATTTAATAATAGTCTGGAATTATTTCTTATAGTAACTACGAATATGAGATTCTGCTGAAAGTAATAAAATTTAATGGAAAAAAGCGTATATTCAGAAGTTCGTGATTTGTGACATGTACGCACGCGTGACGCCTAGTTGTTTTTGTCGTAAGGCAGAGGAAACCCGCCATCTGAACAAATTAATCCAGTATTAAAAAGACTACAATTATTATTCCTGGTGAGAGTCATTTTGTAAGTCAAACCACAATGAAATATTGTAAGTTCATCAACTTCATACAACACACCCTTGAACACTAGTACATGATTTGTTTATTCATTCATTCTCATTCATTCATGTATTTACTTTCCCTATATTGTCATAACGTATACATAATATTTATTCATCTTGCAAGAATTGTCTGACGACTTGACTTATGATTATTTTAATAATCATATATTATCAATATGCCGGCCTAACTTTTGTTGGTGTGTTCCTATTATTTCTTATCTTTTGTTGATCCTTATTATTTGTTGTAATTTGTCATTAGCTTATGAAATACAACTCATAAGAACACTTGTGTATACGTTATGAATAAATGAGGACCTACCATTCATGCTTTTAAGTTTAAAACATCTTTGTGGATATTCTACTGTTTTGTTTTGAAGAGCTTCTTGATCTTTTTCACAAATGTCTCTCCGACATGCAAAGTTTGTGCTATCTCTCCTTCTAAGTTCTGTAGGATATTCCCGAGTCATTGTATAATTAAAAAACGTATTATCAAAAAGTTGTAAAAACCAAGGAAAACAAGGATAACAGTCTTCATCATTCACAGGGCTTGATGTTATGGTTATTCACGTAACTCCGCCCCATTGACAAGTGATTGACGGCTAAGAAAAACCCAAACTGATCGAGCCAGAAAAATTGTTCGTGCAATGCAACGAAAGTCGCTGTAAAACAGTAGCCTCATGCAGTCTTAGACTGCCTATTTTTTTTACTAGCATGGAATTTTACATATAATTATTTTTCTGTATTATTAGAACTGTTTATTATAAATTTATAAATAGGACAATAACATGACTTTTGCAGGGCATATTGTATATTTGCAGCCCAAGTAGCGTCATTTGTGCCCAAGAGTAGCAACAGTGCAAATGACGCTTCAAGGGCTGCAAATAAACAATATGCACGACAAAAGTTATGTTATTCTCATTATCATCAATATTATTAGGCCATGTTTTAGAAAAATAAAGATATTTGGGAAGTTTTCTGCAACAGGGCTGATGTTTATGCCTGCTAGGCGCACGTTTTCAAGAGGGTACTTTGCTATTTGGCCTCATAAAGTGATGATAATTGTATACAGTAAATGTTTATCAATTTTATAGTTTGTTCTTTTAATCATTGTTAAGGTTGCTCAATTTGTCTGTATTAATTATTATTATTTTTTTTTAGATATTGACACCCCTTCTGGTTAAGAGGGAACAGCATCGGCTGTGAAAAACAACCTGGCCAACAAGTTACATATGGCCTCCACCCCTTCTGGTTGTGAGGGAACAGCAACGGCTGTGAACGGCTGCATCTATTAATTGTAAATTAGTAAACATAGAAATAAATCTAGGATACAGTACTTAGTACTGCATTTATTAATTGTAAATTAGTAAACATAGAAATAAATCTAGGATACAGTACTTTAAGTACTGCATCTATTAATTGTAAATTAGTAAACATAGAAATAAATCTAGGATACAGTACTTAGTACTGCATCTATTAATTGTAAATTAGTAAACATAGAAATAAATCTAGGATACAGTACTTAGTACTGCATCTATTAATTGTAAATTAGTAAACATAGACATCAATCTAGGGATACAGTACTTTAAGTACTGTTTCCTAGATTTCTTTCTATTACTAATTTACAACTAATAGATGCAGTACCACTAAGTACCACTCTCTCTGTCCTTATAGAATACTGTATTAATTACTCCTATACATGCCTTTAGATGTGTACTAAAATGTAGACTACAATATGGAGATTAAAACCACACTATAATGATCTGATAATGATATACTCTTATAATGTTATGAGAAATAATTATTTTGACTGCACTCAATTTTATTATCTACCAGAGCTGTCTGGTTCTTTTTAATTCTGATATAACTCCAAATCCAACAGGCTTCATTTACAAATCAATGGTATATAATGGCAATGAACATATCTGTATACTAGTTCCAGCTCTCCTAAGCTCATCACCTTGCATATATCCAGGGCACGAGTTCACGCACCATCAGGGCGTCTAGTTATACAGGTGTGCTAAGTTAGTTACGATTAGGTCAAGAATATTGGTTCCACGTGTAGAATCAGTGACGACTTGTTTAAGGTTATGATGGGACAGTATATCAGTGATATTAAGGCAGTTAAAGTCTCCCAATATGACGATACCGCAGTCAGGGTTAGCAGTGCTGACCAAGTCAACAGATTCAATGAGGTATTGGACAAGTTCTCTTTGGTCTTGCACCGACGTGTCAGGGGGGTTGTAGAGGACACAGCACATGATACCAGACAGCGGACGAGGTAAGCGAAATGGGTGCATCCAGATCCAAATACACTCAAAATTAGGATTTTCTAAGTCGTTTCGTCGTTTAGATGGAATACACGAGGAGATATAAGCACATACACCTCCACCACGACCATGCGATCTGTCATTACGATAGATGTTGTAGCCTTCAATAGAGATTAGCTGATCTTCGATGTCGGAGTTTAACCACGTCTCAGTAATGGCAACAAGATTTGTAGAGGTTGTAGACAAATAAACTGCTAATTCGTCGATTTTAGGCAGTAGTGATCTAGCATTAATCAAGCAAAAAGAAGGAAGCTTCTCGACACGATTATTCTTGCTATTTGGCCGTTGTTTGGGCGATTTGTTTTGTTGACATTCCAGGTCAGTGGTCAATGGAGAAGTATTCTCAGGAGAATTTGTAATTAAGGAGCTATTATTAGGTATTCTTGGATCTGGTGTAGTGAAGGTGTTATCTTGAATATTTAATAAGTTCATAGGTTTAGTCAGAAAGCTTGATCTTTTGGCTTGAGAAATTGATGAATCCTTGGTTTTTTGCTTTGTATTATGGCCCAAAATAGACTGAGTAGTGTTGGCACGGTTTCTAAAACGCCCGCCACGTTTCCCACGCGTAGGTTGAAGTACGCCAATGTGTTTGAGAGTTTTCCAAACATCAGGATGAATTGGCTTGCTGGTTGGAGGTGAATTTATCCAACAATTTCTCATGGAAAGTAGAAACGTTCGAGTATACGATAGCATCGTGAATATGTTTCCTTCAATGTTCAATAATGGTGAATAAAACGTGTTTTAAGAACGAAAAATGAAATTTGTGATGGAGCGACTCAAAAGGCAGCCGTTCTAGTTCACAGCGCACGTGTATTATCAAAATAGTATCATATTTTATAAAGAATGTATTAAAAATCATTGAAATACTTGAAAGTCAACTAATAAATATTTCATTTGATTTCAAAGATATCTATTTGTAGTTTGAGTATTATCATTGCAGATTTCAAAATGGATATAATTAAGTGGTAATTGAAATCAGTAATACTGAAAACATTATTGTTAGTTCCAATATTTCCAATAATAAATAAAAATGGAGCAGGTGGGAATGAGAAACATTTGTTTTTTTTACTTGGCCTTATTGCATATCCATAAAAAATATTGTATCATCTAATTAATCAAGCAACCTATTTGACAGTACAATGATAATCTCTTGCCTTGTCATTGTTGAAACATATATAATATAATATATATAATAATGATCATAATCATAAACCAATCAATTTCATTTGATAAAAACAAATATTGTCTTATTTAATCAAGCAACAAATTTTACAATAAGAGTTCAATATTGAGAATGAAGTAATCAAACACAATAAGTAATATAATGAAATTTGTCACACAGTAAAAATGTTGACTTAACTTTACTGACGTTTCGAGCTTTAGCCCTTTGTCTTTTACTCCGACGCAGCCTAGACTAGTTTACTCGCTAGTTTCCATTTATATAATCAAACACAATGATCATCACAAACCAATCACTTTTATTTCCATTAAGTATTACTGGTATAACAACTATTCATGGAATTCTTACCAGTTTAGTAGTTGTATTCTCTTGATTGCATACTGGCAGTCATCCAATTTGTTTTTTGCTTGGAATACCACTCCACAGCCTCCTTTACCCAGAAGCAAACCAGGCTCAAACTCTGCCAAATATCTGAATTAATGTAAAATGTTTTACAAAATAAGAAAACTTCTAACAATAACAAAAAAAAAAAAAAAGGTTTGTGTTTTTTGTGATCAAGAAAATTATTTTGTACCTCGAAACAAAGGGAATTGTCTGTGCTGCTGCTGCTGAAGATGATGCAATGGACTGCTGTAAAAAAAATGTTATAATAATAAAATGTTTGAAAAGGATATAATTTACACATTAGCAATGACATTAATTTAAATTATATTTGATATATATATTATATTCGTTAACGTTACCGTGCGCGTTTCAAAAGCACATTACCATACTTCGGAAATGATTCGTAGGGCAGCCAAGCGCGGTGAAATCATGCAAATGGTGTGAAGGAATGTCTTGTTGTGCCAAACATCAAACAATAGAACTCCCAGAGCACCAGATCTTTAAGGTGGCTCGACTACCGTTCACTACCGTTCGTTAGCCGAGCAGCTCCGAATGTGATCGCTTGAATATTATATTATAAATGACAAAGGACGGTTACGATGGGTGCTTGTAACACAATTCCAGTTGATATGCAGTACTTCGAATAACATGCCTCTAACTAAACTTGATAAAAAGCGAAAAATCACTGGGCAAAGATTCGAAGTACAGCATATCAGCTGGAATAGCGTTACCGTCCTTTGTCATTATAATATAATATTCAAACGATCACACTGGGAGCTGCTCGGCTATAAACGAACAGTAGTCAAGTGTTTTTTGTGAGGTGACAATGCATATCGGAATTCACAACTTGAGTAAAAAATATAGACAATAGCGGTCTCGGACAACCAAAACAATGCGAGCCTTGAGTAAGCGGTCGAAAAGTTTACCTATTTTGAAAATTATTTTCGATATCTTCCAATCTATCAATGGTCATAAAACTGCAGGGCTCGACGAGTAACTATTTCAAAAAGCCAATGCTGCGGTAAGAAAAAAATTCATCAAGGAAATTTTAAGTTTTGAAATTTGTTGTAAAAATGTGTGCAATATTAGACAAAAGAAGAAAAAGCGCAGTTATATCTCACCAAACGAAAAATCATTTTTGTCCTAATAACCTGAAGTGATTTCGTTCATGTTCGCCAGACGGATAACTAAGACATTTGTTGACCAAATGAGACCAAAAGCAACTTTTTCTGAGCTTTTGTAGTGATGTTTTTGATCAAGTGAAATGGATGCTTGATTAATTTAATTTATTTGTTGTGTAAATGTTTAAAAGCGTTTTATTCAAAAATGCCTCCATATAAATCTTTTATTTTCAGCAACAACGAAGACCTTGATCTGAAGTTTGTGAAACAATCAATGCGGTTTTATACAAAACTCTATTTTGCCTAAAATTGTCGTATTTGTCAAAACTACTTTTCTATCATAAAAAAATATTGCTAGTTCCGATTGCAATATTTGAAACATCAGAACAAACTTCAGTCTATGCCTGAACTCGCTATGGAAATTAATTTTAAATTACTTTTCTACGCGCGACGTACTTTGCGATCAAACAGCGACGGTGGCCCTTCAAAAATACTCAGTCGAGCCACCTTAACCAGTATCTCAATATTACTCAACTTTGCGTCTACATTAGATACCTTTAAAACTACCCAATGAACATGAAAATCAGAGACTTTACGAAACATTAATAGCTTGAAGCCCTCATAAAGTTTTATTAAAAACAAATAGACGAGTTTTACGATTTTTGCATTTTTGCGAAATTGTATACAAAACCGCGAAAAATAGTAAACATGCAAAATCTATTGTTTAGATTTTGCGTAAATTATCCGCTTTATTTAAACAATCCTCGATTTCTTGCAATCCGCCTTATAAATTTTGATAAAACTTTCCACAACTGGGGGCAAATATTCAAGGTGTAAGCAGCATGAAGCATTTTGCTAGAAAATGACTTTAAAGGCTAATATTGGACTCAAGGCTAAAACATATATTTCGTAATAATCAATTAAAATTATGTCCGATTTTTCAGTCTTTATGAAAGAAATGTGTTCAAGTGGATTTGAAAATGGAGCTTCAAATGCGGACGGTACTCGCGAAAAATTATTGGGTCGGGCCACCTTAAGAAGCTTTATCTCAGCACAGCTATTGTTCGACGTTAATTTGATGCAAATATAAATTACTCTATATAAATTAAATCTGATTATTTGAGTTCCTATTTCCAGAATTTTAGCATTGAAACAATAAAAATAGGGTTTGGTTAGTTTTTAAACAACTTCAAACGCACAAGCCCTAGTGTTTCAACCTTTATATAAAACATGAAAACAAACTAATCATACATGTAATATATTTGTATAAATTTAAAGTACATCTCAAAACTATCAACCTTTCTGAGAGATGAGCAATGATTAATATACCTCTATAATACCATTGTTAGTCAGAATATAATAATAATTGTTATATAGCTAATCATTTTGACTATATAACAAGCATTCTCATTGGTTGATAGATGCTCACTTGATACTAGTTAAATCTAACTGTATCCCGACAGGGATACAAGTGCCGAGCACATTGAATAAAAATTTAAATTTTCTTAATTGACTTGTCTAAAATGATTAGCTATATAACAAAACGCTTAATGACTGGTTCCGAGGGAAACAGTTAGTTTTGTTTCCCGAGAATCTCAATGTTTCCCGAGGCTCCGGCCGAGGGAAACATTGAGATTCGAGGGAAACAAAACTAACTGGTTTCCTGAGGGATCAGTCATTAAGTGTATATTGTTTCTAATAGATTCAATATTTACCTCATTTGTATCGCTAAATTTAATTCCACCATCTGACTCTGTCTCAAAGTGTTTTTTCAAATCCAGTGAAGAACCATTTTGACTTCCATGACTTCTGCTGGTATAAGCAGATGAACCACTGGTGGTGCTGAAAGAGCAGAATGGTAAAAACAATTAATGTTTTTAATGTAATTCTTTTTAGATTTAAACTTTCAACTTTCTGAACCGTTATTTATGGTATTTAATTTATCAATTCTTCAGGGAGTTGTTTCAAATTCTCTGAAGATATCGAGGATTACACTAGCCTGCGTAGCGGCTCTCTAGGGGGAGGGGAGAGGGAGAGGGGAAAGGAGGAAGAGAGGGGCTGGGGGAGAGAGAAGTGAAGGGAGAGCCTGCAATGGTCCTATTGTTTCATCGTTATCCGCCCCCAATCAATGGATATTTTCGCTTGTCATAATTATCCAATCAGAGAGACATTTTTAAATACCCTTATGTTTGCTGTCAAAACACAAATATACATGAAGCAGACCAATATGGTTCAAACAATGTAAAAACAAGGATATTATTTTCTTACGGACTGAAACATAATTCCAAATGAAAGTCCTACTGCAATTCTTTAAATTTTGGAATTCGGGTATAAAAGATCTAGATGACTTAGGATCAATAATCGCTGATCGTTTGTGAACTCACATTGAGATAATTATTATAGATAACTGTCTTCAAGTTGTTTGTAATCATTGGCCATGGAAAATAAAAAGACCCAGATAATAACAGAAAGACAAGGTTAATTCCTTTTTACCAAAGTAAGCGTAATTCTCATTCAACAAATATAGTTTGGAGAACCATACATTTATTTCTAACAGTACACGTGTGACCTCAGTTAACCTTATGTAATGTTATATTATGTTTATACCACAGTATTTAATCAGCTGATCTGTTACTTAAGCTTGATTGACGTACTCTCGAACAATGGGCATTTTCCTTCCACCAGCAGAAGGAGAAATAATGATGAAACAATAGGACCATTGCAGGCTCTCCCTTCCCTTCTTTCTCCCCCAGCCCCTCTCTTCCTCCTTTCCCCTCTCCCTCCCCCCTCCCCCTAGAGAGCCACTACGCAGACTAGGATTACACCTATTGATAAGGGCGGGAATTCAGTTGAACCAGGAAATTATCGTCCAATATCCACACTATCAACTTTTACACAAATGTTGAAAAACTCGTACACAAACAACTAACTCATTACATTGATAAGCATAAAATTTTGTTTGATTACCAATTTGGCTTCAGAAAAGGTCACTCCACTGCGCAAGCAATAGCGGAAATTGCAGACAATCTAAAGGAGGCTATTGATAACAACTTATATACTTGTGGGGTCTTTGTAGACTTTTCAAAAGCCTTCGATACCATAAATCACCAAATTTTAATAAAAAAAATAGAAAAATATGGCATCCGGGGTCTACCGTTGTCATGGTTTAAAAATTACTTACAAAATAGAAAACAATTTGATGTCCTTGATGATGTAGAATCTGATCACCAAACAATAACATGTGGTATTCCACAAGGTAGTGTACTAGGCCCGCTTTTGTTTCTAATTTATATAAACGATCTTCCACAAAGTACGGATAAACTCCAGTTCAAAATCTTTGCTGATGATACAAATTTATTTGCTTCTGCAAGAGACCTTAACTCATTAGGAAATATTATGAATCAGGAGCTAGGCAAAGTCAAAGAATGGTGCGATACAAACAAACTATCAATAAATACAGCAAAAACAAATTTTATGATAGTTAAATCTGCACAAAAAAAAATCACCAAATTGATATAAAAATCCTTATAGACAATGGAGTGGAAATGCCCATTGAGAGGAAAAATTATATAAAATATTTGGGTGTTATGATAGATGATTCAATGAGTTGGAAACATCACATTTGGTACATATGCACAGGCATATCTCGTAATACAGGGATTATTGCAAAATTAAGGCACTATCTTTCAGTTAAACAACTTAAGCAGATATATTACAATCTTATCTATCCCTATATATCTTTATCTATCCCTAGATATCTTTGAAGGTCTTTTGAAATCCGCCTCGTTTGGTTGTCCATCGTACAAAGTATGCGAGTTATAAGGCAAAACAGGTCACGTGACCTAACGCTTAATTAAGAATTATTAAGATTTCTCCAAATCAGAGAATGAAAGAAATCCAAACGAAGTGCATTGAGAGAAAGAAGCATGAATACAATGTTTTAAGGTAGTATCGGATACTTGGATTTCTTCAATGAATTTTTTTATAAATCCTGTCATTTATAGATCATTGTTAGGCAAGTCAAAATACGTGAAAAAATATTGGGGTCACCGTATTGGTTATAGAGTTATAAGATATAGTAAAAGTAGGTATTTGCAATAATTTGCGGTGATTTGCTCAAAAGTACCTATTCAAAGCAGTCAATAGAATGTGAACATATTCTGCTAGGAAAAGCATAAGATTATATCAAACGATAAATCTAAGGGTTATCTAGCATTTCCTGTCATAAAAATCATTGAATCATTTCCATATATGGGTATAAGTGAACCATAGAGGCACAGTTCTACGCCAATTACGCACCCTACATGTGAATAGAGTTGTAGCATTTGTAAAATTTCAGAAAATCAAACCAATTAATATTTTATTTTTTATTCTAAATCGTAAGAATAGTAAATGCAGTCTTGAATAAAAAGAAAAAAATTGGTGAATGATGAAAAACGAGGTGCGCGAAATAGATGTGCAGTAGCAAGAGTCCGGAACTACCTTAACATAGTTTTTACTTTAAAAAAAAAAATGTTTCTAACCAGCCAATTTTTAATTTTCTATTTTTTAGCCTTAATGGTCACGTGACCATTTTCTGTCATCAACGTAACATCACCACCAAATCTTTGAATAACCCAATTGTGAACAGAAAACCAAATTTCAGCTTTGTGCATTAAAGAATGAAAAAGAAATCATGAAAGAAACAATGCCCGCCAATGTCCTTTAAAGAAACGGTATCAATTTCATATTTTAAAAGCTAGTTAATGCAAAAACATTAGTGCAAAAACACTGTAGAAATTATAATAGCCAAAAGTTCTCAACCAAGCAATTCTTATCAGTTTGGTAGTTTAATTTATTCTCTTGATTGCACAACTTAAGCTCAAACTCTGTCAAATACCTGAAAGAACATATATGTGTTATACAAAATAAGAAAATTCTAACAATAACAAAAACATTTTTTTTGTGCTTTTGTGATCAAGAAAATTATGTTGTACCTTGAAACAAAGGAATTTGCTGTTGATGCTAGGGGGACAACTGTCTGCACATCTCCTAAATATCCATTGTTTGAAGAACCTAATGATATAAAAAATATGTATGTGTATAATTAGTTTGAATGTTTAAATAGGCAACTTGCGATTGTATGTATCGATATGTAGGCTATAAAGTTTGAAACAAGCCCAAGAAGAAGTGAAACGAGAACAGCCTGACGTCATCGTATTCAAAAAGCTCCGTTTTCGCCGTCCACGCGTATACGATAAACCTCCGGCTAAAAAAATCTACAGTCTGGAGAGCTCATTCGAAAACCTCTGTTTTCAAAAATACGGAGCGGACGGTATTCAAATACTACGTGTGGACGGGGCCTTAGTTTGCTCTTTTTACATGAGAAGTTTCAAAAAGATCTAACAAAGGAATCCATGACGCCCGAACTACCTTAATATCATGTTGTATTTATCATATAGAAATATATATTTTTTAGTTATTTGCATGTAATTAGTTGTATTTATTTGTATCTATATCTATATTTTTGTTAAATATTATAAATAAATATTATTATTATTATACAAATTGACAAATAATGTTAAAGCCAAATTCTTTTTTCGTGACATCACATTTTAGAACTCTATTAAGCACCACTATAATCAACTCACCAATGTTCTTAAGAAGTCTAGTACTAGCGCCATCGTCAGGGATCCCATCTCTTAAATCAGGCATTACATCTTCACTAAATAAATCCACAGGCTTAAAATAACTCCCATGTAACATCAACACTGCAAACTTATGGCTCCACAAAACATTATCATTTCTACTGCCAGGCATGTCATTGACAGCAGCGATCAGTCCATCAGGAATCGATACCCTTAATTTCTACTCGACATTATCATCCATGGATGATCCTAGCGGATTCTCTGCATTTTGAAGTTGCTATAAAGAAATGCAGACTGTAAAATTAATATATCTACATGTATAATAAAAAATGTCATAAGATATAATATCTGACATAATTATCGCAACACTATGATTATTACCATATCTATTCTTAAAACATGAAATATTTTATTATTATAATTTTTCATATAAATATATTACCATTGTTTATAATTATATTATATCCAGTATAGAAAGTAAATAAATACCTCAATTTCATCACCATTTATCTGATAATGTCCTCCATCCAATGAAGGAACAATTTGTACTTGCTTGCCACTCTAGAAAAAAAAGAATGAAAATATAAAACAATTGAACAAATAGATAAAAAAAAAAAATATTAATTGCTGCGAGCAAAGAGAGTACTGATACTAATGTGGACAGGCTTCCTGTGTTGCTTATGGCTGCGTAGATCCAGGGCATTTCATAGCCATGAAGCAACTCGATTTTGTGCATAAATTATTGTGTGTGAGAGATGATTTCTGCACCCTGGGTCGAGACAATATTGACTCACAGTCAATGGTCAGCGGCACCAACTTATTCTCGGTGGGCGCGTGACGTCACAAGAATATGCAAATTAGTTCGCCGCCATGCTGGTGTACAGAGGTCAACTTACTGCTTTAGTAACGCTTGCATTTTGTTTATAAATTATCATGAATTATGACAAAATTGACGACAAAATTGATACAAATGTTGACGAGGATCAGATTCCGGTTCTGTCTGATTATTTTAAAGCTTTAGAACCGACTATTAAGAAGAGATATCTTCAAAAAATCTTCATTATTGGCGTCGATCCTGTTACGATACCAAGTGATCAATGTGAATCGGAATGTCTACCTCCAATTGAATCGATGGATTTGGTTAGCTATTTAGTTCTAACCACAAGTTCCTACACTAAAGATCAGTTTAAAGCTTTTAAAAGTCTTGAAGCGTACAATCAGATGGTGTCGGGATTTGTAACTGGCGTTCAAGGTTGCATTGTAGCTGATAAATTTGTAGTTATCGCCAAAGTAAGGCATTCTCAAAGGATGAACGATCCCCTCGTGGATATCTGGATCATAGCTGGGAAAGATGGAGCGATATTGTCTTCGCACTGCCTTGGATGCAAAGCTGGTCAGTGCGAGGTATGTTCCCATGTGGCATGTGTTTTGTTTTATATTGAAGCTTTCATTCGCATACATGGCAAACTAGCTTGTACACAAGTCAAATGTACGTGGCTTCTTCCGACTTTCGTCAAGGAAGTTAGCTATGAAAGAGTGGAAAACATTAACTTTTCTTCAGCTCAAAAGCTCAAAAGAGAGTTGGATGATAAAATTGAAAAACTCGGGGATGACTATGATTCAATAAATGAAGTCAACAACGACTCAATGTCAACTGTGAAGTCAAGTGTGCCAACTGAGACTGAAATGAATGAGTTCTACACTGAACTTAATAAGTGTGAGACTAAGCCTGTGATTCTGTCCTTGATTAAACCCTTTTCTTCTAGCTTTGTAAGTGAAAGTGCTAAGATTGAAACAATCACCCAACTTTTTGACAAACAATATCTTGATTATGATTACCCTGATTTACTCACTGCCTGCAATAATGTAAGACTCAATCTAACTGAACAAGAAATCGACCAAATCGAAAAAGACACTCAACAACAAGCAAAATGTAGGAGCTTCTTCCGTCACAGAGCAGGAAGGATAGGAGCCTCACAAAGTGGAGCTGCTTGCAAGACTAATCCATATTCTCCCTCCCAATCACTGATCAAATCAACATGTTATCCTGATCTATTCAAGATTTCAAATGATGCTGTTATTCATGGATGCAAGTATGAAAAAGAGGCTTTGCTGCATTATGAAAATGAGATGAAAAAGCACCACAAAGATTTTAAAATAACACAGTGTGGGCTTGTTGTTAACAAAGAGCACCAATTTATCCATGCAACCCCTGATTTCCTTTGCTCGTGCTCTTGTTGTGGAGAAGGGTGTGGGGAAATCAAATGTCCAATATCTATCAAAGAAAATAACTTTCATGACTACATTTTGAAAAAGTCTTCATGTCTACAGAAAGTTGATGGTGTCTTCAAATTGAAGAGAGATCATAACTATTATTATCAAGTTCAACAGCAGTTGTTTACAGTCAATAGAGGGTATTGCGATTTTATTGTTTATTCTGTTGATGATCAGAAGCAAGGAGCCTTTGTTCAAGAAAGAATTGTGCAAGACAAAAAACACTGGGAAACTAATCTACAAATTCTTACCAAGTTTTGGTATACATGTATTTTGCCTGAAGTCCTCGGTCGTTGGTACACCAAAAGGTCTCTTCCAAAAGTGAATGATACATCAGGTCCAAGCAAAATTTGTTTTTGCAGGATGGATAAAGCTGACACAATTGTTACATGTTCTAACACAGATTGTCCATACTCAGAATTCCACCTATCATGTTTGTCTATTTCATCTCAGGATGACATACCAGCGAAATGGCTATGTCCTCATTGTCAAAGGCTGCAAAAATTCAAAAGAGGGAAAATGGCTTCAAGCACATTGTCACAAGTAGTAAGTAAAGCTATGTCTCTACCATCCATATGTGTTTGCAATAAAAAGGCAATAGCAGGAGAAAAGCTATTAGAATGTCATTCATCTAAGTGTTTAAGTGGAAGCTATTTTCATCTGGCCTGTTTGAACTACAAACGCTTACCAAACAACAGTCAGACCACATGGAAGTGTCCTGCATGTAAACAAATTCCATCTAAAAGTAGCTTCTCGATGCCTTCAGCTACTCATATGAGTACTAGACTACCAACAACTACAGCTACTCAGACTACTAGACTACCAACAACTACAGCTACTCATATGAGTACTAGACTACCAACACCTACAGCTACTCATATGAGTACTAGACTACCAACACCTACAGCTACTCATATGAGTACTAGACTACCAACACCTACAGCTACTCATATGAGTACTAGACTACCAACACCTACAGCTACTCATATGAGTACTAGACTACCAACACCTACAGCTACTCATATGAGTACTAGACTACCAACACCTACAGCTACTCATATGAGTACTAGACTACCAACACCTACAGCTACTCATATGAGTACTAGACTACCAACACCTACAGCTACTCAGACTACTAGACTACCAACAACTACAGCTACTCATATGAGTACTAGACTACCAACACCTACAGCTACTCAAGCTATTAGACTACCAACAACTACAGCTACTCATATGAGTACTAGACTACCAACACCAACACCTACAGCTACTCAGACTACTAGACTGCCAACAACTACAGCTATTCCTGGTCCTAGCAAAATCTCAACAATAGATTCCACAACTCCAATCATTACTGGAGTATATAACAGTGATGTATCAAAGAAAAACTCTCAAAAACTCCTTGGTGAACTTACTTCCAGTGACTTCGATATCATAGCTTCTCCAAATGAATGGTTAAATTGCTCAATTATACAGCAAGCACATGTACTACTTCAAAAAGTTAACCCATTTATTGAAGGATTTCAGAGACCAACATTAGGACCAACAAATAATTTTAACATTGTTAAGGGTGAATTTGTACAAATTCTTCATACTGGACATGATCACTGGGTTTGTGTCAGTAACATTGGATGCACCCCTGGAATGGTTAACTTATATGACAGTCTGTTTAATGACCATCCTCGGGAACCCAGGGGTATTCTTCTGTCGCTCGTTTCTCGCTTCCACAACATATACCCCTGGGAACGTAGTCTGTTGGAGCTTGTTCCGGAAGTCAAAATTCAAACTTATTTAACGACTTTCTTTGAATGGTTATCTTGATTTTCATTGGTCGACCTAATAAGGTCGACCAATCAGGAAAGAGCTGAATTTTGACTTCCGGAACAAGCTCCAACAGACTACGTTCCCAGGGGTATATGTTGTGGAAGCGAGAAACGAGCGACAGAAGAATACCCCTGGGTTCCCGAGGATGTTTAATGACGTAATTGCAGATGAAATTGAAATACAAGTTGAAAACCTTATGTTTGACGCATATAAGGGATTGTCATTTATTTCAGTACAACAACAACATAATGGTAGTGATTGTGGTGTATTTTCAATTGCATTTGCTACTTGTTTAGTCTACGGAATTATGCCAGAAGATGTGGACTTTGTTATTCCACAGATGCGTCCCCACTTGTACAATTGTATCAAGAATGGTGAAATACTTCCTTTCCCAACTCTTTAGATTTAATAGTGACTAGAGTGCAAACAATATAACAGAGTGCAAACAATATAACCGTGCAACTTTTGTCCAACTAGCACTATTTTAGACAAAATGCTACAATCTTTTGCACAGTTATATTATTTGCACTCTACCATAATTGGATAAACATAAATAGTTGTGCACAATATATGTACTACATAGTAGCACTAAAATTATGCTAATTGTATTGTATAAACACTAAAGTGGTTTTCAAAGTAATAATTATCTATTCTATTAAAATTATCAATATATATATTTTTTTGAAATAATGAACTTCAATTTTAGTACACTTGAGTCTTGATCACAAATGATGTGTGAAATAATAGTGAGATACATAAGTAAGAGTCAAAAACTTATACAATCATTTGTAATTGAGGCTTGAGTGAGCAAAGCCTCAAATAAAACTTCCAATACAACAAAGTGTGCCAAAGTTTACAGCTTTATGAATTCATTTGATATGTAGTTGTGTTAGATAGTCGTATCACAAAAACAACAATGTGTTTAGGTTCTTCAGGTTTTTATTGGCTTCATAATCATTACACAAGCACTGTAGATAACTGGTTTAAAAGTAGTGTATAGTAGAATGTAAAAACACTACACAACACTTGTGAAAATGTAAATTTCTTACTTGAAAAACTTTACGTACAAAAATGGTTGTATGGTTCTATAAAATTAATTTGACAGTGTGAATTTACTGTAAAGCGCTAGCCTTTAATGGATATCAGGTTAGCACAACTAAATAATAAAATAAATATGTTTTTTATCAATTTAGTACCATTTTGTTTTTAGTAGTGTACTTTGCAACAAAATTGTTCAAATTAGCACAAACTCCTTTGTCTTGTAATGTGTAATCAACATTACATTGTGCAAATTTGTACTATTTGTTGAAAGATTTAATTGAAAGCACCAAATCTGATGTATTTCACACGTTATTGTTTGCCTTCTACATGTTGATGTTATGTTAATATTCATCAAAATAATGTTCATCAATTAAACAGTATGAAAGCATATGATATTGTCACATTTATCAACTACTGCAAATTAATGTTTTCTATGACATAACTGACATAGTATCTTTTTTAAATATTCGCTATATACATCATTTATACCGACCATACCAGTCACTCAAATGGGACAATAGGAGGACAAAGATTCACTAATGCGGAGCACACTCTGATAATCCTGTCAATCACTGGAACTTGCTCTTTTCCACTCTTTTGAAGAAGGTCAATTGGAAGTATTCCTTGTAGGATGGTGTATTTTCTCCTTAATAATCCTATAACCCTCTCAACATGGATTCTGACTGCGGCAATGCCCCTAGTCTTTTCCACGTCATAAGGGCTAAGCTGAGCTTTCCCCTTAGTGAATGCTGGGATAACTAATCTGGCTTGCCGCAGACCAACACTTTCACTGATGGTAAAACCTCGGTCAGCCATTACCATATCACCTGGTACCAATTTCTGTAAAAGAGCACAATTCTCTGTAAGAAATTTGTCAGATGTGCGTCCCCCCCATGCTTGTGAAACAAATGATATGGTACCCTGAGGGGTGATGCCAATTAACACTTTGATGGTGTTATGGTGCTTGTAATTTGAAAATGTTTGGGCTCTGGCCAGGTAATTACTCGGCTTGTTGATAAAAACTTCATAGCAATCTATGATGACTGTCGTCCTCTTGCCAAAGGAATACTGGAAGCACTGTGGCATAGTACTGTGCAAGGATTCTCTATCTGGCCAGTAGATAAGAGGGGAAAGCCTTCCATCCATAATAATCATCCAGGCATTAAATATTCTGTTAACAGTTCTCCTTGATATATCAAACCGATATGCCAGGTCTTGCATAAAAACATTGAGTCTGAGTCTTATCAGGACTAGCACAAATTCTTGAAATTGAGTAAGCCTCTTGCTTTTGTATGTCACATGGGGTGATACATGATTGAATGTTTTTTTCAAAACAGAAAAACAAGGCAATCCAGTGTAGAATCTCACTCTTTCATCACAATCCCTGTATTCAGTAAAGTACCTTTCGCTGAAACATTCGGGTTGTTTCTGTTGGAACAAGTAATCGAATTCCTCTGTTTGTGATGCTTTTTCGATAAGTTTAAGGTCTTTTAAGGCTGATGAAAGGTCATCTGTGTTAATGGACGGTGGTTCGAAGTCAATCTCTTGTTCTGAAGCAGTAGATAAAGATTGATCAATTTCATCAAATGTTTCGCTGAAATCTGCTGTTCCAAAGTTAATATTGGAAACAGTAAGTCCAGGGTCGTTAATTTTTCTCACTTTTGAGGCGACTTCTTTAGCTTTCAGCCCTAAACTTCGCTTCCTTCTCTCCTTTACACGATCTGCCCTCGCTTTAGTCGCTTCGGCGCTTGAAGTGTTTGGACTAGTTTTTGAGTGCCCCAAGTTTAAAGAAGGGACCCAGTCAATGTTATGTCTATCCCATAGACTAGCAGCTTTACCGGAGACAAAATGCCGGCTACAAACACGCTGGGAATCGAGGATTTTGTCAGTCAAGTGTTCACGACTAATGGCGGATATCCATCGTCTTCGACGTTCGATAGAAAGCTCTTCTTCTAATTCGCCTCTATTTTTGACCACAGCAGGCACTCGAAAAAAAGAAAATTCTTTGTCACGACAAGATCTAGTTGAACAACCAAGAATAATGCAAAAAACCATCACCAATTGAGTTAAAATATCGATTTGTACAGTTCACAACAGTATTCGCTCTGATTCGCTCTACTAAAAATACTCAAAGCTGTACACCAGCATGGTAACCAGGCATAGTATTACACAAAACTGATCACGTGAGCGCCCGCCGAGAATATGCAAAACGTATGGTCAGCGACTGCTGTGCTGAAATTATGGGATGTCACATGATGCTTCGTACATTCAAACTAGGCTAATTATCCAAGTTAAGTTTTTTTTCCGCACTGTTATAATGTCAAAATCAAACTTATTTATTGCTGAAAGCATTAATCAAGGTCACAAATGACTTTCGGTGACATTTCTCGCGGAAGATAATGATCTTTTCTATAATGATGAGTTTTTCAGCACTCAGTTGTGTGCTCATTGAACACTGGCTACCGTAGATCAGATCTTTACCAAAGGAAATTGCCTTTATCAGGAGGCTCTTGGAAGTAGAATGATCTAGTATATATTATGTATTATGTTTAAAAAAACTATATTCATTTGGTGGTGTACCTTTTGTCTTGCTAGAGAAGCATTGGCATTCCTGTTTTCTTCTTTCAACTGCTTTATTTGTTCTTTCTTATACCTAAAGATAAATATGGGTGAGGTAAGTTTTGGGAAGCTTTTTGGGGATAATTACAGTGCAACTACTAAAACCGGGGCCAACCAAAAAAATTCCAAAATAAATAGTTTTTGAGATCAAACAAAAAAATTGTAGCGAGTTTTCACAGTCTAAGATGTTTCTTATTCAATCTTGATCTATTCCATTCACATTTTTACCTGTTTTCCATCAAAATGGCATCTATATCAACAAGTCTTCTTTCATCGGCATCAAGGATAAAGTTTAACTGTGTGTTGAGTCTCTCTACTTTATCGCGATAATGATCTCTCTGTTATAGAATGTAGATTATAAAATAACTATTAGTATAATTATACAAAAATGAGTATAAAATTAACATGATTAAATGAATACATAATGAAATACAATGAAAAGAAGCAAAAAGGAAACAAGAGAACTAGAGTATGAAATAGGAAAATACAAAAATATACTATGAACATAATTTACCTCATTGATGATGTCACTTTTTTCATCATTTGCTGCTTGAACTTCTCTTTCCAACTCTTCAACCTACAATATAATCCATAATTCATACTAATTATGTAATTTTGTGATTCATCTCACTAGACTCTCTACACTGTAATGTATTATGTTGTGGGTTCACATTTTCTAATCGGTCAGTCCTTAGGGTGGCATGGGTGGTGTAGTGATCTGCAGCACACCTCTCACTGCTGTGATCCAGGTTCGAGTCCCTGCTTGGGCATTAATTTTATGTGAGTTGAGTTTGTTTGACGTGTTATTCTATCCTATTTGTCACAAGGGTTTTCTCTGGGTTATCTGGCTTTTCTCTGTCTGCAAAAAATGAACATGTGCTCAAGCAGAGTTGTGTGCTAAAATATTCATTATAAGTAGAGGTAGTGAGTCTGAGTCTGAATCTGAGTCCCCAATTAAGCACATTGAGATGTTAAACAAAATGATTTATTAGTAATTTCATTTATGGTAAGATCAGCCAATCATTCATTCATTCTCACATTTTTACTAACTGTTTCCTTAGAAACGTGCAACAATTTGAGTCCCATGTCAGTTCTTAAAATCTGAGTCCTTTCAGTTATGGTAAGATCAGCAAATCATTTATTAATTTATACATTTTAACCCTTAGACAAATTATTGCCTTAGAAACTTGATGAGGATAATGATGATGATGAGAATAATGATGATCAATGATGATGTTTACGATGGTGGTGATATTGATGATGATGATGATAATGAGGATGATGACAATGATGAAGTTATGTTCATATTCAAGAAAAATAGCAAAACTAACAGTAATTAATATCAATAAAATAATGTTGCTCATTAAATACCTTATTTTTTCTATCTCTACCACTTTGGAGTTCTTGTTCCCAAATACTGTGGCCAGGAAACTTACGCTCTCTCTACAATTTGAATATACAATATGAATATACATGATGAAGTTATGTTCATAATCCAAAAAAATAGCAAAACTAACAGTAATTAATATCCATAAAATAATGTTGCTCATTAAATACCTTATTTTTTCTATCTCTACCACTTTGGAGTTCTTGTTCCCAAATACTGTGGCCAGAAAACTTACGCTCTCTCTACAATTTGAATATACAATATGAATATACATGATGAAGTTATGTTCATAATCAAGATGAATAGCAAAACTAAGACCCCTCTGACGCGTACAAAATGTATTTCTATTAATAACAACACAATGAAATGGTAATTTTTTTTAATTTTTTGGCATTTTGTTCCAATTAATGTTTAGATTTAGTAGATCTTTTTTAAGAAAAATCTGTAATGAAAAACCATTTATATCTAGAAAAAATCATTTTTTTAATATTTTAAAGGTTTCGCATTACAGATTGTTTTTATTTTTCCTCAGTTGCAAGACCAGGTAGGGAACTAGACATGTACAAGTTTAGAAAAACTTTCACCTAAAGGATTTGGAGATATCAGCTTTAATAAAGGAATTTCAGGTCCTTTTTGCAGCGGCCTGCTGTTGTCATGACAACGTCAAACGCAATAATTAAAAAAAAAATGATATCCTAGATCCATAAGCTTTAAAATGATATATTGGTTAACTGTATAGTTTCACAATAATGCTGCATAATATGCAATATAAAGTAGGTATATAGATATATACAGAAACCATTTCGAGCCTCCTTAAGTTTTTTTCCGCACTGTTATAATGTCAAAATCAAACTTATTTATTGCTGAAAGCATTAATTAAGGTCACAAATGACTTTCGGTGACATTTCTCGCGGAAGATAATGATCTTTTCTATAATGATGAGTTTTTCAGCACTCAGTTGTGTGCTCAGAGTTTGTCAGTTGAACACTGGCTACCGTAGATCAGATCTTTACCAAAGGAAATTGCCTTTATCAGGAGGCTCTTGGAAGTAGAATGATCTAGTATATATTATGTTTAAAAAAACTATATTCATTTGGTGGTGTACCTTTTGTCTTGCTAGAGAAGCATTGGCATTCCTGTTTTCTTCTTTCAACTGCTTTATTTGTTCTTTCTTATACCTAAAAATAAATATGGGTGAGGTAAGTTTTGGGAAGCTTTTTGGGGATAATTACAGTGCAACTACTGAAACCGGGGCCAACCAAAAAAATTCCAAAATAAATAGTTTTTGAGATCAAACAAAATAATTGTAGCGAGTTTTCACAGTCTAAGATGTTTCTTATTCAATCTTGATCTATTCCATTCACATTTTTACCTGTTTTCCATCAAAATGGCATCTATATCAACAAGTCTTCTTTCATCGGCATCAAGGATAAAGTTTAACTGTGTGTTGAGTCTCTCTACTTTATCGCGATAATGATCTCTCTGTTATAGAATGTAGATTATAAAATAACTATTAGTATAATTATACAAAAATGAGTATAAAATTAACATGATTAAATGAATACATAATGAAATACAATGAAAAGAAGCAAAAAGGAAACAAGAGAACTAGAGTATGAAATAGGAAAATACAAAAATATACTATGAACATAATTTACCTCATTGATGATGTCACTTTTTTCATCATTTGCTGCTTGAACTTCTCTTTCCAACTCTTCAACCTACAATATAATCCATAATTCATACTAATTATGTAATTTTGTGATTCATCTCACTAGACTCTCTACACTGTAATGTATTATGTTGTGGGTTCACATTTTCTAATCGGTCAGTCCTTAGGGTGGCATGGGTGGTGTAGTGATCTGCAGCACACCTCTCACTGCTGTGATCCAGGTTCGAGTCCCTGCTTGGGCATTAATTTTATGTGAGTTGAGTTTGTTTGACGTGTTATTCTATCCTATTTGTCACAAGGGTTTTCTCTGGGTTATCTGGCTTTTCTCTGTCTGCAAAAAATGAACATGTGCTCAAGCAGAGTTGTGTGCTAAAATATTCATTATAAGTAGAGGTAGTGAGTCTGAGTCTGAATCTGAGTCCCCAATTAAGCACATTGAGATGTTAAACAAAATGATTTATTAGTAATTTCAGTTATGGTGAGATCAGCCAATCATTCATTCATTCTCACATTTTTACTAACTGTTTCCTTAGAAACGTGCAACAATTTGAGTCCCATGTCAGTTCTTAAAATCTGAGTCCTTTCAGTTATGGTAAGATCAGCAAATCATTTATTAATTTATACATTTTAACCCTTAGACAAATTATTGCCTTAGAAACTTGATGATGATGATGAGGATAATGATGATGATGAGGATAATGATGATGATGAGGATAATGATGATGATGAGGATAATGATGATGATGAGAATAATGATGATGTTAACGATGGTGGTGATATTGATGATGATGATGATAATGAGGATGATGACAATGATGAAGTTATGTTCATATTCCAAAAAAATAGCAAAACTAACAGTAATTAATATCCATAAAATAATGTTGCTCATTAAATACCTTATTTTTTCTATCTCTACCACTTTGGAGTTCTTGTTCCCAAATACTGTGGCCAGAAAACTTGCACTCTCTCTACAATTTGAATATACAATGTCTTGAAGCTTATAAATTACAAGGTAATATGACATGCATTGCATGGGTTCTGCACAGGTCATGTGTTCAAATCCCATTGAAGTCCAGAAATTAATCAATTATTCACACAAATTTAATCAATTAATCAATCATTCAATCATTCAATCAATCATTGAATTAATCAATCAATGAATCAATTATTTAATCAATCAATTATTCATTCAATCAATTAATGGTTTACAAAACAACTATTCCATGTATTACTTAAGAATACCTAACTTTAAAATTTTAAAGGTTATTCATTGTGCTGCCATTAATAAAGTTGTTGCTCGATTGTGTCAGGAATCGAATGTTGAAGGTTTTGGGGTTGTGGCATTTTAACTGTCTATATCAGGCGATGGGTAGGCTAGAATGAGGGTTATAGATCTTATATGCCTGGTTCAGCAGTACGTAGCTAGACCGAAAGGTAGCATGGGTAGAAATCACAAGTGGCGAATTATTCATAATTAGTTGATTGAGTGTGCGTGGTATTGCATTAGATACTGTGTGCATTTAAATCCGCTTCTGTGTTTTCTACCCATGCTACCTTTCGGTCTAGTCGCATAGACTTGAAGCCTATTGACAACAATGTTTTTTTTAATTGACTGTATACTAGCAGTAGGGGATGGGTAGACTAGAATAAGGGTAATAGATCTTATATGCCCAGTATGGCAGTAGGCCTTCACTTATATACTAGCAGTAGGGGATGGGTAGATTAGAATAAGGGTACTAGGTCTAATATGCCCAGTACGACAGAAGGCTTTATATACTAGCAGAAGTAGCCGTAACATTAAAGCAAACTAATACTTTACCAATTGCTTAATTTTGCTTTTGTAGATGTCCCTTTCTCTTTGGCATTCTTCCAAGTCACCCATTAAGATCTTCAGGGCTTGTCGTTTGCTTTCCAACTTCTTCTTACAGATGTTGTACTAAATAAAATAATCACATAAATCCCTGTTATTGTCCTCAAATCATTACTATCAACATCAACGTCATTATCCTCATCATTATCACCAATTATTACATGTTATTACCCATAGCTCAACATGATCATCACCAGCATATACCATCACAAAAATCATCACTATTTTCATCATCATCATCATCATCTTTATGATGATGTTGAAGATGATAATGATGATGATGATGAGGATAATGATGATGATGATGATGATGATGAGGATAATGATGATGATGATGAGGATAATGATGATCAATGATGATGTTAACGATGGTGGTGATATTGATGATGATGATGATAATGAGGATGATGACAATGATTCTTGTTCCCAAATACTGTGGCCAGAAAACTTACGCTCTCTCTACAATTTGAATATACAATATGAATATACACCAGCTCAGATAATAATATTATCTAAATGCAAACCTTTTCCTGCCTCCTCTCCAAATGTTGTATCAAATCTTGCAGTGCTTCTAAGTCTTCCATCTTGCCAGAACCTTTTTCATTGGTTCTTTGCCAAGCGACATTTCCTCTTAACAAGATGATATTTTCCTGAGCCTCACGGTACAAGACTCTAAGATCCATGAAGTCATTTTTTAATGCTTTGTTTTCTTCCCTGGCTTCACAGAGTAACTGGGATAGTTTCTAGAAAAACAGTATCATTCTTAATATTGAGTGGTTACAGATTGCAAGGATGATGATGATGTTGATGATGATGTTGAAGATGATGATGATGATGAGGATAATGATGAGGATGAGGATAATGATGATCAATGATAATGTTAACGATGGTGGTGATATTGATGATGATGATGATGATGATGACAATGATGAAGTTATGTTCATATTCAAGAAAAATAGCAAAACTAACAGTAATTAATATCCATAAAATAATGTTGCTCATTAAATACCTTATTTTTTCTATCTCTACCACTTTGGAGTTCTTGTTCCCAAATACTGTGGCCAGAAAACTTGCACTCTCTCTACAATTTGAATATACAATGTCTTGAAGCTTATAAATTACAACTGAAGGTAATATGACATGCATTGCATCGGTTCTGCACAGGTCATGGGTTCAAATCCCATTGAAGTCCAGAAATTAATCAATTATTCACACAAATTTAATCAATTAATCAATCATTCAATCAATCATTGAATTAATCAATCAATGAATCAATTATTTAATCAATCAATTATTCATTCAATCAATTAATGGTTTACAAAACAACTATTCCATGTATTACTTAAGAATACCTAACTTTAAAATTTTAAAGGTTATTCATTGTGCTGCCATTAATAAAGTTGTTGCTCGATTGTGTCAGGAATCGAATGTTGAAGGTTTTGGGGGTGTGGCATTTTAACTGTCTATATCAGGCGATGGGTAGGCTAGAATGAGGGTTATAGATCTTATATGCCTGGTTCAGCAGTACGAAGCTAGACGGAAAGGTAGCATGGGTAGAAATCACAAGTGGCGAATTATTCATAATTAGTTGATTGAGTGCGCGTGGTATTGCATTAGATACTGTGTGCATTTATCCACTTCTGTGTTTTCTACCCATGCTACCTTTCGGTCTAGTCGCATAGTCTTGAAGCCTATTGATGACAATGTTTTGTATACTAGCAGTAGGGGATGGGTAGACTAGAATAAGGGTAATAGATCTTATATGCCCAGTATGGCAGTAGGCCTTCACTTATATACTAGCAGTAGGGGATGGGTAGATTAGAATAAGGGTACTAGGTCTAATATGCCCAGTACGACAGAAGGCTTTATATACTAGCAGAAGTAGCCGTAACATTAAAGCAAACTAATACTTTACCAATTGCTTAATTTTGCTTTTGTAGATGTCCCTTTCTCTTTGGCATTCTTCCAAGTCACCCATTAAGATCTTCAGGGCTTGTCGTTTGCTTTCCAACTTCTTCTTACAGATGTTGTACTAAATAAAATAATCACATAAATCCCTGTTATTGTCCTCAAATCATTACTATCAACATCAACGTCATTATCCTCATCATTATCACCAATTATTACATGTTATTACCCATAGCTCAACATGATCAACATGATCATCACCAGCATATACCATCACAAAAATCATCACTATTTTCATCATCATCATCATCATCATCATCTTTATTATATTCATCATCATCATCATCATCATCATCATTATTTTATTCCCTCTTGAGAATACTACAACAATTGACACTAACTATTTAACAAAAGAAAGTGGGCAATGCATTCTGGTATACTGGTAGTAAAATGATGCTATAACTGCAAATGGTCTACTTTCAATGCAGGCCCACGGTCTTCCGTCTTCAAAGGACTTGTTTGGAAGATTGTTATATCCCATCCATCATCAGTTCGGTCTCAGCTTCTACAGAGTTTATAGTAATGCTAATATAATATAGTTAGTTAGAAATTAGTAAGTAGTCCAGCCTTGACTGGGATCAATTGTTTCGTGGAACGCTCTATTATAGTTGCAGTCCGTACACTGCAAAAAAGGCTGTGTACATACAACTCAAAATTTTGAGTAAATTATTGCATTCAGGATGACACTTTGTAGTGAGTAAAAGTGAAATTAAACTCAATATGTTGAGTAAATTATGCTCAATGGCGCATCTACATTTGAATTTACTCTTAATAATGAGTTGGGTTTACTCACTATAAAGTGTCATCCCGAATGCATGATTTACTCAATATTTTGAGTTGTTTCTAGTTCTACTCGGCCGTTTTTGCAGTGTTGTACAAATCAAAGATAATAACTGAATTTGTACTTATCATTACAAATTAAAAAAATATACTTGTTTGATGTTTGTTATTGCTATTTATATCTA
The DNA here is from genome assembly GCA_949775045.1 of Metridium senile. Lineage (NCBI taxonomy): Eukaryota > Metazoa > Cnidaria > Anthozoa > Actiniaria > Metridiidae > Metridium > Metridium senile. Next base: position 9,039,829 of record OX459107.1, read on the forward strand.
AGTTTTACCGCAATGCTGGTTATTAAAATTTTTATTGCATAGCAGCAAATGTAAACGCCTACTGATACATTGGGTCCCAATCTAGCCTGGGTCCCATAGGTTATATCTTTTTAAATCTTGGTTAATCTGACGGTTTTTAAAGCAATTTTCAACGCACAGAACTTACAAACACTAAATCTAGAAAGCCACTCTGTTTTCTAGGTTAGTCCCAGCCTGCCTGTTTCTAGGTAACTATAGCAACACGATTCACACCTTAGAAAACGTTGCCCCATAAAGAAAATAACAAAGAGTTATATATTAGGAATTTTAAAATTACTATTACGTACTACAATAGCCAAGTGCGTTAAACCAGCAAATATCATTCTTCATTATCGCAGCTAAATTGCTGTATCAAAACTGAACCTTGTAAACTCGCACATCATGTTTTAACAGGTCTATTAAAACCACTTGGCTTCGCCTCGTAAAATCCTGACAACACTCCTGCTCGTTTTAATATAAACATTAGAAAATCTACACGAATCTACAGGCATGTACAGGGTTGCCCACGGAACATTGTACCACTCAGATATTTTGCTTCAGTATGCATGATTATGAATTCCTAACAACGCTTTTTTAATTTTAACTTTATTTTGGATAGCTTTAAAATATATATATTAGTTAAATAACGTAAATATCAATTTTGGTTATGAAAGGGAAAAAAATCAAACATTATCAATCCGTACCGTTTTGTTAGGCACACGAAAAACTCTCTAAATTTAGTTTGTACCATGCCGTGCTGTGTCCGTGCTGTTTGCACAGTCATACGAAATCCGCTCTATACTATCTGTCCCTGTCCATGTTGTTAGGGTTATTCCCTGAGCTGCACGTTTCACGTAAAATCATTTGGCCAATTCACGAATCATGCAAAATACCGAAATCGATAAAAAATGCTCCAATCACGTTTCACACAAAAATAAATAGGCCAATCACAATTCACGCAAAAGGTACGTATAGGGGACCCTCTAAATAAATACTTGGATGTTGTTAAAGGGGAAATTCTCAGAACTTTTGTATGGATCGAGTCATAGGGGATTAATAGGGCTCTCTCGACTGTGTTTCTCGAGAGTGGTACACAGTCTCTTGAATTGTGTTTTGACTTTTTTGTGTGTTTCATAAAATATTGTTGTGTTCTAGAAAAGAAATGTGTTACATTTTTTTATTTGTTGTGTTCTAAAAAACATGTGTTTCAACTTAAAAATAGTTTTGTTTGTCATTAATTATATTGTTGTGTTTCAGTTTTGAAATTATTTTGTGATTTGCCCTTGTGGGCCACCATAGAATTTCCTATATCTATGATACAGGTATTAATTGCCAATCATTTGTTGCAAGGAACTTTGCACATGATTTTTATGTGTGATATTTGTGTGATCTCCCATGATGAGCACAGCTCTTGGAGAAAACACAGAGTAAAATATATATGTTTTAAAATAAGAAAAACCCATGATTTTTATTATTTAAACATATTTATATATATATTTATACATTCCATTGTATTATGAAGGATGATAATGATACGATGATAATTTTCCATTTATCCATGATGAACAGGGAATTATGATGTGATTATTATTATTGTTGATTATATCATTTTATCCCATTAAAATGTTATGGTACCTAGACTAGTATGTATACATGAGTCGATTCAAAAAAAAAAGTCTACGCGACTAGACCGAAAGGTAGCATGGGTAGGAATCACCGAAGCGGCAAATTATTCATAATTATATTAGTTGATTGAGTACGAGTGCATGTGGTATTGCTTAGATACTGTGTGCATTTATCTGTTTCGGTGAATTCTACCCATGCTACCTTTCGGTCTAGTCGCATAGATTTGAAGCCTATTGACGACAATGTTTTTTGAATTGACTGTATGACCAAAGTTGTTTGCTATACCTTAATGGCATGTGCATGGTCATTATCAAAACCATATAAGTAAGATATGTAATTTATAAGGTACATTTTGTCTTTTAATTTGTTGTTACTGGTAGATTAATAATGATAATAATATGATAATAGATCAATAAGTGCCTACATTTAGATCTATACAAAATGAAAAATTAGCCACCTATAGCTGTAGCAAAAACTTTGGTTTTATTGCATGACTAATCATATGTTCTAAGTAAATCTTTTGTAATCGAGCCTGCACGGTAGACCACAAGACTTGCTAGCATTGAGCATGTGCATATCTGCAGTGCGGCGACACTCAAAAAGTAAACAAGCTGTAATCCAAAGCTCTATTTGGCGACATAACTTTGCCCTAAAAACAGAGTAATTTTTGAAGTTTGTGTAATTAAACTTCAGAATTCACAAGCAATATAAATAAGGCAATTATTTTAGAACTGACAGATTTATTTTCCAATAGAAATTTTAGCGAACTTCTTTTGAACACAAATCAATTACGACTATGCAAATATCGTCTTATTCATTCAAAATTTATTTCAACTTTTTTAACAAGTAAGAACGATAAAATTTATCAAAAAACAGTTCATAGAAAAATACGTTTTCGAAGACCTGGTCCGTGTTGACGAATAGTATGGAAGAAACGGAATGAAGCGGAACCCCTCCAAATATCAAGCAATGGTCATGGGTAACTTAAGCTTAAGCTTCTTGGTGTAACTTTTGATGCAAAGCTAAAGTATGATAAACAAATAGCACAAATAACGAGGAAGGTTTCCAAACAGGTTGCTGTTCTAAAGTGCATGAAAAAGTTGCTACCTAAGAAAAGATATCTACCAATTGTTCAATGTACCTCACTTTGATTATGAGCGGAGTAATTCATCAGTTTTTTAGAGTTTCATCAATTGAATTCCAGCATTTTGTTCCCGAATATCTTATATTGAATTTCCCAAAATTACTTCTTACTTTTGGAAGCGAAAAGGAACACTTGGAAGCCAATCTAGTATTATAGTTATGTTTTTGCTTAACTTGGGTAAAAAAGGAAGAAAAACAGATCGGTAGATTTTCCATATGGAGATCATACATGAACAGACCAGTGTATAAATGAACAAGTTCTGGAAGTTTTAGGATTTTTAGTTTGAGAAACATAGGGTTAGTATGTGCCTTAGAGTCACTGAAAGTCATTATTCGTATCAATTTCTTTTGTAAGATAAGAAGTGGTTTAATGGTAGATTCGTATGTGTGACCCCATATATACAACAATGCCGTAAATAAGGTAAGGATAAACTAGAGAATAATATAAGGTGCACAAAATAGATAGATTTAGATAATGGCGTGCCTTACTAATAATCCCAATGCTCCCTTTGATTTTACTGCAAACAAGAGCAATGTGGGATTTCCAATAAAGGTGATTGTCTAAAACAATGCCTATAGATATTTAATGTTAGTCTCTTGTTTAAGACATTTGTTATTGATATATACATGCAGGTCATAAGATAGTTTCTTTTGCGGCGGATGAAAGATGACCAAGTTTGATTTCTCTATATTAAGAGAAAGTTTGTTTGCACAAAGCCAAGAGTGGAAGAAGCAGGTTCTTGAGTTTGACTGTGAGGGTTTGCCTTCTTTTACATGTTTTTTAGCTCCATTTTTTATTTCCAACAGTAAAGTTGTGGATCTTTTCTAAGTCTAAGCGATGGCTATTTTGTTTCTCTTAAATTGTTGCGTTTTTTTTCGCTTTTCTTCTCATAATGGAGGATGTTTTGGCTTTTGTAAACAAATACAGTTTAAATACTTTTTAAAGTTTCGAGCTTTAAAACAGATTTAAACCTAAAACTGACAGAGATTTCAAAGTAAAATCAGATAATTAAGAGCATTACTATTCTTGAGCCAATCAAAATTAGTGTCAAATCGCGATTGCATCAGCACGGAAATTAATTTGCAAGGTCGACAAAATAGATTTTTGCACAGCCAGGAGACCACTTTTATCGCATTGTAAAAGTACAAAGTTTGTTTAACGCAATTGAAAGACCTTTATATCGAGTTAACTTCAAATCTCAAGAGATAATTGGAATAATTAATTAATTCTTGTGGATATATAAATGCGATTTTTAAAATTTGAATTTCCCGCCATTTTCAAAAAAATCATATCTATCCACTGAAATCGATTATTTCAGTTAGTTTTCTCGTGTTTTCAACTGTCCATCGTGCAGCTAGAGTATAAAACACGGCTGAACCTTATAGTTTAATATTTTGTAATTATTCGCAATCAACTATGATTCGACCATGAGCTGTAGCTGTAGGATACATTGTGTTTGTTTGCGAATTATCAATAAAAAACAAGGTTTTCTAACGTCTCTTTTCTTACCTTTCGTGTTGAACTTTCATAATCCATTAATAGATAAATGCTGTGCTCGAAAAAGTTCTATTTGAAAGCGTATATCCAAAATAACAACTCGCTAATATAACCCAATGCTGTTCGTTTTACTGTTCGTATTAATTAAAATACGAATTTACCGCTCCACGGCTGCAAGGCCGCTTGGGTTATCAAGGCCCGGCTACCTTGTTTATCGAGGCTCGGCCACCTAGCAGGATAGAGCATGCTTCTTTCTGATAATCCCCCAAAACTATGGCCATGTGGTAAAATACAAGTCAAAATAACATGTGTTATACATGTATTATACTAGTCGTTTCTATCAAAAGTAAATTGCTGCGAGCTGTTTACATAATATTCCAAAGGCAGCCCAATCTTGGCTATTCAGTAAACGAATATGTAAGCATTATATTCAATAACTTGTCGAAATTGTACGTTTTTTAGTAATATTACATGCATGTGATTAGCGCTCGTGGAGTAGCGTGATCGAATCTTGAATACGGTTACTGCACTGGAATTCCATATTGCATGATTGCTGTGTATTAAACTGGCCATTATTAACTCGTTCGAAAAGTCGACTTAATATCTTGACTATCTTCTTTTAATAGCTTAAGAATTTGCCAGAAAATAGTCTCTAATTGCTAACAAATAGTAATATATTCTCATTGGCCATTGTCCCTCGGTCGATGATTAAGATATGGGAACAATAGGACTCCATTGTTCTAGGCTAAACAATGGAAATAGATCCGGAGGGACAAAGTGCCGGGGCAATATAAGTAGCAAAAGGTGGGGGGAAAATACTCGAGTATAGACTTTCTTTCTCAACACTACAGGATTATTCCCCGAGGCAATATAAGTAGGAAAAAGTGGGCGGGAGGGTGGGGGAAAAATGCTCGAGTAGACTTTCTTTCTCAACACCACAGGATTATTCCCCATAACATCCATCTGCCCCTTTCATCCTACTATCCGGTTTGATGTTGTTCGTCTCACTAGTTTGGGCAACTAAGAATGAGCTAATAGAGTACAAACACTAAAAGTGTGCAATACTTTGTACTATTTACCACTAAATAGTGTTGATTAAACAATAGAGAACAAAGGAATTTGCATAATTTAGCAGTATTTAGTGGTATTTATGTTGCACACTTTTAGTATTTGTACTCTACCAAATGCATTGTTTATATAGTCTTGCATATCATTCACCATCTCCCTTGGGAGTAGATGGTCAATGAGAATAGTGACAAATTGAATGACTTTCAACAAAGGAGCTGAAGGAGAAGGATCTCTTTATTTACGTTTACTAATAATCAATACCATTGTTCACATTACAGTTTTTACAAAATTTAATAAACAAATGTAATAATTATAACTTAAGTGGCCCAGGGGTATTTATTTATGTAAAAACAATTTTTTTTGAACTTCAAATTTTGGCGCAAAAACTACTTCGATTGCTTTAAAAATTGGGATTATAACTAATCATTGTCTCTAGTTTATAGATATTTAAACGTTATCTTAAAAATACTGATGTCGTAAGAGCAATGCACTTGCAAACGCGAACTCGACTTTGAGATTTTATGGCTATTTCTAATTAAAGGCGCTCAAAGAGTGCATGTGGTTACTCTCAATTCTGTGTAAATTGTTATAGAAAATAGTAATAGAGTCATCACACAGTTTTTTAATTTGTTACAATATTGTAATGAGTATATGAATAAGAAACGAGTTACTATGTGAAATCAAAAATATGATATTGTTTCTAGAGTGCATTCAGTAAAAGCATGAAATACTAATTACAAAATTGTGCAAAATAGTGCTAGTTGAACAATAGAAAACAGTAGAATTAGCATAAAATAGTACAAAATAGAATTACTCGAGTTTCACGCTTTTACTAAATGCACTCTAGTTTATAAACAATGATTAATTATACCATTAGCATCATGACCATGTAGCTATAGTGTGTCAGGTTTAATTGAGATCAGGTCTGTCCAAATGAAACAGTAGTAGGCACTGTTGTTATGTTTTGGTGGAATAACTGGTTAGAAGCAAGAGACTTTTCAACTTTCCCTTTGAGTGATTTTTTGTTTAGCATATTCTCCATGTTGAATGTTGACTTTTTAATCTACAACTTGATAAGTTAAGCGGCATGTACATTATCTTTGATGTACTGTTGTAATTGTTCTTCCTCTGTTACTGCAAATGCTCTATTATTATGAACACCCACTATCAAAAAACTATTCTTATCTAATAGTTTAGCCATTTCGAATCTCTAACAAATGCCCCATGTCTAATAAACGCCCCCTCCCATAAACAAGGGGTATAACAGATTCAGATAATGAAAAGGCATGCGATGAAAATACCCCAGAGTATGGTGCTTGACAATGCCCGGACTCGGATGTGGACATTGAATTATGAAACTTGATAACATTAATGATTTTTAAATGATTTTAATATACTTATCAGCAGATGGACTGTTGACAGTTTGCCAACGGAGCTTTGTCGCATATATGATGTAAGTGCATAGTATGTTTTAGTTTTGAAAATAAATGCCCCTGTCTTTTACTACTTTGTAATCTTCTTTACTTGGACATCTGAATGTTGAGTCATTATATGAATTGGATTCTATAAAAGAAAATATGATGAAAAACATTATTTACATAATTGCATTATTGAGCATACTGGTATATATTAAGTAATATTAATCTATTGGTTTATAATCATGCTATCAACATTAAACTGATAATAAAGTGCATTCCATATATCAGTGAAATGATTCCTAACTACTGGTATTTAATTATCCACTATTTAGTTTTCAACTAGTAAAGATTTTGCTCAGGCATGAAGTCGTACAAATAAACACAAAGGCAGCTAATCATGTGACTATTGTTCTTTGTATTGTTCCACTTTAGTGTTATGAACTAGTTTGTACAAAATAGTGCAGTGCAATTCAATAATACATATCAAGTTCTAATTCACGGATATATGGCATGCAGTTTATTATTTTACTCATATCTAATAAGAGTCAAACAGCATTTCATCATTTTTATAATTCTAATGTTTATGATACGAATTAAGATTAAAATAACTGATGGATATTGTTTATATTGCAATGCAAATAATTGTGCATGTTAAATCGATTGTTTCTATTTTTTAGTGATTTTTAATAACTGAAATCAATTTTTTTGCTTTGTCTATGAAAAGCATTTGATTAAAGCATAGATTGCTTTGTGGTCTGAAAAATATGTCTCCAAGACATTAAATGAAATTAAGGACTCGGGAATATTATATTATATGAAATATTATATGTGATCAATACAAGTTTTGTTATCTGTTGTTCGCATTCTACATAATAGGGATCATTTAGTTGATATATCATCTTTATAAGAGGTTCAAATGACCCGCAATGGGGTTTAATGAGTTTGTTTTTTGTTTGTTTTCGATAGATAATTATTATTTGTTGGTATTTTGTTTGTTTTTTGGTGGTTTGCATCACGGAAATGAGTTGTTGGGGTTTGCGTTGGTTGTTGATGGTCGTCATCGAGTGTGGATATATTTTGAAATAGCGCTATAAAGATCGGCCTAAAACTTCAAAAATACTTAAAAAGGTGTTCCTCACTACAAGGAATAGATAAGAATAAAAGCTGTGATAGATAAGGAGCAACAATTCTCTCTCAAAAAGAATTATACTTACCGAATACGAAGAGAGCGAATGAAACACATGTAATCTTGCATCTCGAGCCAGCGCTTTTGCTGACCAGCGTCGTTGTCGTGGCAAGGGTGAGTACTTCGTGTATGCCTTATTATACTGTATCTGTCTCTGTATCTCTATCTGTATCTGTATCTGTATCCAGGTATCACGTCCTTCAAAAGGTGAAGCTTAACCAACTTTCAAAACCAAGGCGCGGATCCCAAGGCCTATGTTGCTCTGTTCGAAATGCGATAGACTGGAAACTAGAATATTTAAACATGGATGGTATAAACAAATGATCATAAACTATTAGATAAAGAAATGAAAAAACGGTCAAGTACTCCACGTATTGTAAATTTAAACGAGACTAGAGGACGATATGACTTGTGTAATTTGCCAAGAAAGAAAACAAACAGAAAATCAAGTTCTTTCACAAGAGGAAAAAGTGAAACTAGTTCAAACGAGTGCTTTCTGACGTCGACTCCTTCACTACAAGTTGAAAGTGCCCATGTAGAAGAATCTGCTGCACTACTAGGCTCTGCAGACGCTATTTTGGCAGTCGCGCATTCAATGGAGACATTGGATGCGTATAAGATTGAGATCAAACGTACAAATGGCTTTGTATTTCTTTCTTGTAGCCCTTACGAACTTGTAGCGGCTATACAGGATTTTGACAGCACATTGGGTATTATGAAGGTAAATATAAATAGGAATTAAAATGGCAAATGAATATATCGTGTTTTTATTTTAAATAACTTAATCAACTCTTTAACTCCGACGAATTAAAGGACTAATTAGCTCGAAACGTCAGTAAAGTTAAGACAACGTTTTTTATGGTGTTACAAATTTCATTATATTTACCTAGCTATATCATTTAATTTGTTTATTTGTTTATTTGTTTAATTTTTTATATTATAAACACCGACGCAGCCTTTTACTAGTTTACTCGCTAGTTTCCATATTATATTTATTTACAAATGAATTATGTATTATTTTTCATTCATTCATTTATAATTATTTATTCATTTGTTTATTTTTTTGTTTATTTCATAATAGTCCTTTATTCTATCTGAATCGGCATGTGCTTTGTCTCTGAACTTTTTCCTTCCTTTATTACTAGCTTTTATAAATAATTATATATCATGTTTATTTTTTTTATTCTTAGGCCAACAAGTTCCACACAGTAGACAATGTGCAAAAATCCTTCATAGATGGTTATTTTTGGGTGGCTTCATGCACCTGTTGCCCTAGAGAACAGGAACTTTTTTCTTCTCTTCCATTCAAAGTAGCTCAGACATATGAAGGTTTGTCATCTATTTATGTATGAATGTGAACAATTTAATTAAATTGTTGCAGGGCTTGTTTTGAAACAGACTGGTTGGTGATATGCGGGTGAACACATTTTGCCATCCCTGGCCTCCACATATTCTTAAAATAAATATCTGCATTTATTGATTCACCTGAATCAACTATTGCATGGTATATTAATTGATTGAATTACAAATTCAATATCAATTATCTCTGCATCTTATATACTCATTTTAAGAGTACCAGGTTGTTTTAACATAATATTGTATGAGAATAACATTTAAGTGTAATAATATTTGTAGAATTTAATTTACATGCATATAGAAATATCTTGATATCTAAACAACATCACATTAATATCAATGACAAATAACTATATAAAGATAACAGGTCATAAACTCATTCTTGCACACCCCAAGCTCATTACATTGGTTATCATGTTCATGTACTAAGCAATTATTGGATGAGGTTGAGCATGGTATCGTAAATTATCAAGACCGAGGTCTGTGTTATCTGCCGAAGCCTCCTGGCTGAGGCAGATAATACTGACTCGAGGTCATGATAATTTATGATACCATGCGAAAACCGAATTCAATAATTTTTATTTATTATAGATTTTTTAAAGTAAAAGTACAATTATTATAATCAGGCAAAATAGACAACAACAAGCAAATCTTGCTGACATTTTCACATCAACAGAGAGAGCCTGTGCTCTCGGCCAATCAGATTGAATGTAGTTAGTAAAATGTATATATATATATAAAATAATAGTATTTGTCAGAAATCAACTATAAAACAATAATTAGAGTATGTTACATTTTGATTATCAATATAATTATGATATGCGAAGAATCAGTATCATTTAAAATTAATTATATAAGCACTAATGTAACTTAATTAATTTACTGCTATTTTTTTCTCCAATATTTTTTTTTTAGAATTTAAAACAGCTTTTCCAGTTTGCATTCATGTACAAGCAACAAAACATTTTCTTGACAATTTACAAGCTTATAATGCTTTGCACCTTTCATCTTTTCAAAATTTGCAAGGTATGTTAATGAAATTTGTTTAAATATTTGCAATTAATTGTAACTTATTTTTAATTAATTGTACCTTAAATGTATTGTTATGTCAATCTTTAGAGTGATCTGTACACAATATATTATGGTATTAAATTAGTACAGTAAACACCCCCATGTATATATATTAAGAACCTGCATGTTTTTTAAGAAGCAGTTTAATTGGCTTTAAATAAGTTTACCTATTTTAGCCTAAAATTTAAAAGCAGCTAGGTTCTTATAATTTTTAAAATGTATCTTTATTATAATTAATTTATCTATTTATTATCATTTTAGTTTGAATCTGATGAAAATAGCTATTACAAGGGTCTACAAAGATCACAAAAAATACATTTTTTTAAAGAGAATTTGAAGCTCTAGCTTAATATTTTACATATATATATATTGCAATTTTTGATCTCCCACAATGAGCACAGCTCTTGGAGAAAACTCAGAGTAAAATATGTTTAAATAAAATATATAGATATAACAGGTTCCCATATAAATCTGTACTTTCCCATTTAAATCTGTACTTATGCAAATTGTGTTGATGTGTGCTAAACACACAGATCAACCAATCAGAGAAGTTCACTTCAGAAATAATATACTTTGATTGGTTGATCTGTGTGTTTAGCACACATCAACACAATTTGCATAGTACAGATTTAAATGGGAAAGTACAGATTTAAATGGGAACCTGTTAATTATATAAAAAAATATCCTGACGAGTGAGCCTCACAACTCACGAAACAGGCTTGTCGAGATGAATTTGTAGTTGTATTTACTCCTATCCTAACATATATATATATATATATATATATATATATATATATATATATATATATAATTAAATTCACTTCTGTATAAACTGTTCATGCAATCACAGTTTTTTTTTACTTGAGGGTTAGGGTTATTGCACGTGGGTGTTCACTGTACTTAAGCTATATAGTAAAAAATATATATAATAATATACAATATACATTACACTTATATTAATTAACACTGGTCATAATAATCTCTACAATTATAATTAAAATGTCTATGTATAGTTTAGTAAATGAACAGGAGTGTTTTAATTATCAGGATTTAAACCATGCGGTGAAGCCAATAAAACATAATCTGCAAGTTTATTGAATGGTTTAAAAAACTCCAACCTATGTTTTGTGTTTTTGTAAAAAATTAATCAAGCATTTATGAAAGTTTATTAGAGAAAATTCAGGTTAAAGATTATGTATATTAGGGTGAATCTTTATCAGGATTTAAAACACTCGTCATGGTTACGATTTCTTTTATCAATTTGGACAAAATATATAATCAATGAATTATTAATGAGTTTTTTGAATATTATAGTCATATATTATATTGCTTATTGTGATTGACTGTCATCATACTCACTGCCATACATCTATCTATCTATATATATATGTATATATATGTATGAGTGATACTTATATTAGATAGATCTATGTTCTAATATGAAGTTCTTTTTTTTCTAGGTGATCACAACTATGTGGTAAGATAATTTTCAATAATAATAATAATAATGATGATGATGATGATGATGATGATGATGATGATGATTATGATTGGAAAAAAATAATATAATAAAGCATTTTATTTTAATAGGGTACTATATAGCTAGAATTACACAAGTGGCTTTCCTCTAGACCCTACATGTAATTATTACATGCATAGTTTACATATACACATAGTACATAAACATCCAATAAGAAAGATAAACAAGTAAATGAAAATGTTAAAATTACAAAACAGTTTAAAAATTCCTTAGTTGAAAAAAGTACAACCTAAGATAAGTTCAAGCTTTTTGAAAGACATTAGACGTTTAGATAATTATAGATTTGAATGACGAGAGTGATGTAAATGACTTGATAATATAGGGAAGTAAGTTCCATTCACTAGAGGGCAGATAAAAAAAAGTTCATAAATGTTAGTGTATAAAATAATGTAATATATTTTTTTTTTGGAGTTGACATAGATTTCTACTTTAGCATTATGCATAGCTCACTCCCACACGGGTTAGAGCACTATGGAACTATGTCTCTTCAAGCTCACTTCTTCGGATGTGTTCTATAACTGCACTGATGAGCTGTAATACAGCGAAACACGTGTCTGCAGATTGAATAGCTCTCCCACTTTGGTGGAATCGAGCACTTTTTTTGGAGTTGACATAGATTTCTACTTTAGCATTATGCATAGCTCACTCCCACATGGGTTAGAGCACTATGGAACTATGTCTCTTCAAGCTCACTTCTTCGGATGTGTTCTATAACTGCACTGATGAGCTGTAATACAGCGAAACACGTGTCTGCAGATATATATATATATACACCTACTTGCAGTAAGGTTGTCATACAAAAATATACATTTGTTATAAAGAAAATAGAACATTTGTGATTTAGTACGATAGGAATTGATTAAAAGACAAAAGAAGATCACTCAAGCTGAACTCTCTCTTTTGTCTTTTAATTAATTCCTTTCGCACTAAATCACAAATGTTTTATTTTCTTTGTGACAAATGTTCTATTTTGTATGACAACCTTACTGCAAGTAGGTGTATATATATATTTTATATATATATATATATATTAATGTAAATATATATTGTTTCCTATTGAGTATTAATCATGTTTTATATTGACCTAATGGATATTTTTTGTGCTTGAAAGGCTAATTTAGAAATTCATGAAATAAATGCTGATGTGGTCTGTGTTAATGCTGGTAGTTTTGGATCCAAGAACTATGGTTATGTTGGAATCATACAAGACAAAATGGAATGTTTGTCATGTAGATATGATAACCATAGCTGTCTCCACATGAAGACTATTGAAGATGCTATTTCAAAATCAGATCCAAGTTTACCTTCTACTATCTTCAATATGATTGCCAAGACAAAAAGGGAACCTCTACAGATGGGGAGTACTAGTGCTACTGGTCCTTTGACACATTCTCACCATGCCATTCCTTTTGTTGTCCCTGTTTATCTTCAGAGAATTTTACGGGATGGACTGTTGCAAGAATGTTTCTTGCAACCTACCTTATATTGCATGTTTCCTCCTGTTGTTGCTGGCCATGTTTGTTCTGTCTGTGGATCTCCATGGAGTTCTCAAAATCCTGTACACATGAATTGGGTTGATAAAAGGCCTATTGTATTTACCTCAAACACAATATTTCACTGTTCAGGTACACAAGCTTGCAGCATTATATATATTTGTGTTACTTATAATTCTTCAAAATGTCATTTAACTGGTTGTTTTTCCCACTATATGCATTTTGCAGGACCTATAGCCATGTGAACTTGTCAATCAATAAATATAAGAGAATAGCCAGCTAGTAGAAAATATATTGCTAAGACGAATAGGCATTTTGACTTTTAAATATCACATGTTTATAAACACATGCAGACAATATGTTAATTTTTTTTTCATTTAGTTTATTTTAGGAAATGTTCAAATCCTGAATGTTCAAGTGTCCTTCATTTAGATGGGAAAGAATATGGTGTTTTATGGATTGGAAAGCGAATGATAAGCTATGAAGTTCTCAGGGATTTCATGCACCTGTTTCTTAGCTCTGGGTTTGTGATGTCAATTCCATATATTTATACTGTACTTGGAAAATAGTTCTAATACCTTTCATTATTCGTCTCATATAGAATCACTCTTCATACATATTTTGAAATCTGGGGGCAGCGTCACCTTGACTGTGGGAACTCTTTTAATTCTTACATCGATTACAATTCTTGGAGATTCGCATGGTTTGCATTTCTAGATCTTCTAGATGTGGATTATAATGAAGGTGCATTACTCTAGAGTTTGATTTGTATCATTCAAAATTTTATTTGTATTATTCAAGATTTTTTATTCAATTTTTAATTTGTATTATTGTCTCCAAACAGGTTGGATGTGTCCCATTTGTGGAAAAGAACCACAAACTGTTATATGTGATGCCACAAGTATTGCATTTCAAAGCAGATTTTTTGCTTTGAAATGTGATACATTTGGACTAAATACTGATCTTGAAGCTATACCACAAACAAGATAAGTAAAAAAGCTGCGATTTTGAGCATCTTATAATTTCATTGTCATAAATATATGCCTAAAGTCACATAACGTTCCCATAAAGTTAACTTTAAATGTATGACACAGGTTACTTTATATTAATTTACCTACTGCGGTATGATGTATTCCTTTAAATTTATGTGCTTTTCTCCTTTTGTCTCCAATAGTCACAATAAGCGGGTCATGATCCCAAATAGTGAGACAAGAAAACTTTTGCAGGCCTATGTCAAGAATGACAATTTTGACAATGCTGCAAAACATCATCTTTACGCCCTTCTTAGGGTACATTGTCCTTCCCTATGCAATTTCCTCCATTGGGTTGATAAGGAGAAGAACACCACAGGAGAGTTAGAACCACAAATTGCAGCCTTGCTCAATGCAATAAGCTGCAATTCTCCTCTATGTGCTCTCATACATCCTGATGAAGAGCTCCTTTCCATTCTGAGAGAATTGACCTTGGAAGATTGTGGAAGGAGTGTGTTTGCAAATCCCAGCAAAATGAAGACCCTTCAGAACATGTGCCCAATTCTTTTCCGCTTTGTTACAATTCTCGATCAGTCCATACCTGAGCCATGTAAATATTTGTTGGAAGATATGATTAGTAAAGCAAAATCACCATTCATATCATCAACACTTCCAGCACCACCACAACCACCCAGCTCCACATTGGAAAAGGAAGCACACCCATTGTCATACTTTCCAGGTCTTCCTCTCCGTCGTAAGAGAGCTACATTTGTAGTTGATGCTAAAAGGGCTGCAGAAGGAGCTGCTTGTACTAAACTCTCCCGTGGCCACCCGAGCCTATTGCCAGGAATATTTACCATTTTCTGTCAACATGGTGGGTGTTTCATGACGTTACTTGCTGTTATATAATTACATTATGTGTGTTGCATTGTTTTGAATGAAGGTAAAAGTAAAAAAAAATTGTATAGTCGATTAAATATTTCTATTTTTGCTTACTGTAGGAATATGTTATGGATTTGAGGTGATGGTATTCCATGAGTCTCCGAATGTACCCTTCACTATTTTATGGACACGCTTTGAGAGGGGTAAAAAATATATAGTATAAATACACAAGTGATTATAGAGAATCGCGCGCGGTGATTGGTCAACCCATTTTTCTTCAAAAAAGGCTGGTTAATTTCAAGTTTTGAAATACGCACTTTTGTATTTATACTAAAACAATTATCCACAGGTACTATACCTCAGGTTCAGTAAATAATAACCTTGACTCCGCCTCGGCTATTATTCACCGACTATTCAATTTGCCTTTGGAGAATAATTGCTAATTTGAAATATTACTTGATGAATACTTTACCGAGATTTTAATGAACAATTTCTTTTCATTACAGCCCCTAGAGTTTTCATATATGACAATGCCTGTAATTTCCAAAAGTACTGCTTAAATAGAGATCCAAATTTCTTCAAAGATTGCTGGTGCTTAGTAGATCGTTTCCATTGGAAAAATCATAAAGGTATTTAATTACCTTCGTTATATTGTCTTATGTATATTTAAAATTAGAATAGCTTGTTATTGTATATCTTGACTATAACATGTCCTTACACGGTCTTACAATTTTTTTTAGGTTGTTCTGACGGTTATAAGATGTCGTTGTACCCACAGTTTGACTCTCTCAACAGCCAAATTAATGAACAGCGAAATTCGTCTCTCAAAAAGCTTAAGTCTTCCCTCTCCTATATGAACTCAAAGAACTTCATGAACCATGTCAAATTCTTCTTATGGAATCTTAACAGAAAAGCAATCTCTAAGTTGTCTATCCCCACCAGCTAATTATATATAACTTATATAAATAATTAAAGTGTTTAAAATAATTTCTTGATACACCTACTTGCAATAAGGTTGTCATACAAAAATATACATTTGTTATAAAGAAAATAGAACATTAGGATTTATTACGATAGGAATTGATTAAAAGACAAAAGAAGATCACTCAAGCTGAACTCTCTCTTTTGTCTTTTAATTTATTCCTTTCGCACTAAATCACAAATGTTCTATTTTCTTTGTGACAAATGTTCTATTTTGTATGACAACCTTACTGCAAGTATAGGTGTATACATGACAAACATATATGATGATCGCCGTCAGTAATCTCAGTAAGCAATATTGCTTTCGAGAAGCCTGTAACAACCCCTGGACTTCAACGAGATTCAAACCCAAACAGAAATATTTATGTCAATGTTTCGTATATTGTTGGATTGGATCGGATATGTTACTCCACAAGATATGTAATTCCAGCAATTTGAATCCTTTTAATATTTAGATTCTATCCAGCTGTTTTTTTTTAAGTTGCTACCCTACCCTGAATCCAAAATTAATCGCACATATGTGCCACTACGTTGTATTTGACAATAGAGCAGATACATTTATGTAAATATAGTGAATAACAACACAATATTTTTTTACCTTCAGATAAATATTAAATTCTCAGAAATAGCGAAGCTAATCTAGCTGAGCAACTATTCATGTTTGACCATATTTGCAAACAAGACTAACTATGAATATATACAGTAACTGGAATTGAAGAATATGTAATTAATAAGAGCTAATAAGGTAGCATTTGAATCAATAGATCTCTGAAATATACAAATCTGAATGTACAATGAAAGAAAAAAGAAGAAGAATACAATAGAAAGTGAGGCAGTATATTAGAGTGAAGTCATACATCCCTTGGTTATTAGGGTAAACGGTAAAAGGTGTAGCAGTATAACCAAGGGATGTATGACGACGGTACCTTGGTTATACTGCTTCACATTTTCAGCCCTAATAACCAAGGCATGTATGACGAAGGTACCTTGGTTATACTGCTTCACATTTTGAGCCCTAATAACCAAGGCATGTATGACGACGGTACCTTGGTTATACTGCTTCACATTTTGAGCCCTAATAACCAAGGCATGTATGACGACGGTACCTTGGTTATACTGCTTCACAATTTCAGCCCTAATAACCAAGGCATGTATGACGAAGGTACCTTGGTTATACTGCTTCACAATTTCAGCCCTAATAACCAAGGCATGTATGACGAAGGTACCTTGGTTATACTGCTTCACATTTTGAGCCCCAATAACCAAGGCATGTATGACGAAGGTACCTTGGTTATACTGCTTCACAATTTCAGCCCTAATAACCAAGGCATGTATGACGAAGGTACCTTGGTTATACTGCTTCACATTTTGAGCCCCAATAACCAAGGCATGTATGACGAAGGTACCTTGGTTATACTGCTTCACATTTTGAGCCCTAATAACCAAGGCATGTATGACGACGGTACCTTGGTTATACTGCTTCACATTTTGAGCCCCAATAACCAAGGCATGTATGACGAAGGTACCTTGGTTATACTGCTTCACATTTTGAGCCCTAATAACCAAGGCATGTATGACGACGGTACCTTGGTTATACTGCTTCACATTTTGAGCCCTAATAACCAAGGCATGTATGACGACGGTACCTTGGTTTTACGGCTTCACATTTTGAGCCCTAATAAACAAGGCATGTATGACGATGCACGCCATAAAGTTAACCCTAACCCTACTAAGGGTTTGAGAAAATGTACATTTCCTATATAAGACCAGCTAGGGTTTAAAATGACAGCTTTAATGAAAAAATCCAATTTTGAAAATAATTGTCGAATGTGAATACAAATGGTATCATTTGAAAGATATCGACGAGACATATTAAAAAATATGACTGACATGATCAGGAACCGCGCCCTAGTCAAGTTATGACGTCATAAATCGTTTGCCAGTTTCGGTAAAACCCGTGTAGCTTTTGAACTATAGGTAATATCAAAGTCATATGTGCACCATCAACTAGAAAAAGCTGTCAGCTTTAGGGCAATAACATTTTTATACCAATCGAAGCCCCTTCAAAATTGAGTTGATTGACAGATCTGGCATCATAACACGTGATGGGCGTGGTCAATCGAAAAACCAAGAACATCCCTGTGTATGTCGTAGCAAGAGCTGTCAGCTGATATGAATTTTGTGTTGCATGGCATGCTTTTTAACCATCCGTAAAGTTAACCCTAACCCTAGAGCTACTATATACATTTCCTATATAAGACCAGCTAGGGTTTATAATGACAAAAAATAAAAAATCCAATTTTGAAAATAATTGTCGAATGCGAATACAAGTGGTATTATTTGAAAGATATCGACGAGACAAAAAGTGAAGCATGCAGTATACGGCCGCAAGGTACCGTCGTCATACATGCCTTGGCTATTAGTGCTAAAAATGTGAAGCAGTATAACCAAGGTACCGTCGTCATACATGCCTTGGTTATTAGCGCTAAAAATGTGAAGCAGTATAACCAAGGTACCTTCGTCATACATGCCTTGGTTATTAGCGCTAAAAATGTGAAGCAGTATAACCAAGGTACCTTCGTCATACATGCCTTGGTTATTAGCGCTAAAAATGTGAAGCAGTATAACCAAGGTACCGTCGTCATACATGCCTTGGTTATTAGCGCTAAAAATGTGAAGCAGTATAACCAAGGTACCTTCGTCATACATGGCTTGGTTATTAGCGCTAAAAATGTGAAGCAGTATAACCAAGGTACCGTCGTCATACATGGCTTGGTTATTAGCGCTAAAAATGTGAAGCAGTATAACCAAGGTACCGTCGTCATACATCCCTTGGTTATTAGGGCTCAAAATGTGAAGCAGTATAACCAAGGTACCTTCGTCGTACATGCCTTGGTTATTAGGGATGAAAATATGAAGCAGTATAACCAAGGTACCTTCGTCATACATGCCTTGGTTATTATGGATGAAAATATGAAGCTTGGTTATTAGGGCTCAAAATGTGAAGCGGTATAAGCACATACACAACACATCTTACGAAAACCAGACAAAGCAAAATCATAATCTTAATCCTTTTTAGCACACTTTACAGTAAAGATACACCAAGTGCTAAGCCTTTGATGAACTTACTGGATATCCTTGCAGTAACAAAACGTTTACTATACTTGCATGTCCTAAAATCTATGCACTTATGGGCACTATAGGGCGCTCCCTAGCATCTTTAACACTATGTTTGATTATGCTGGAGATATGCACAATTACAATAGATGTGCAAGTGACCGTAAGTTATATAAATAGAAAGTTAGAAAAATATTGGCACACAATCGATTTCGTTCATATTTTGAACAGTATTCCAATTGAACGTAAATATCTTGTGAAAAACATATTCTTTCTCAAAAAAACTTCACACAGTATTTACTTGATCAAGATTTTATTGAATGTAATGTATTAATGTATACTACAATTATGCACTCATATATTATATATTATTTTCCAAACTATATCAATCAAATTATCTAATTCTATTACATATATCCATTGTATACATTCTTTAAACCTGAATTACTTTTTTAACTAATAGACTGGAGGCTAATTCTGAAAACCTAACAGATGATTTAGCACCAGGCTCTTCTTATATTAAAACAAAATTAAACTGTAAATCAAAATTGTAAATCATATTCGGTATTACTAATTCTATGTATGAATTGTAATATTTATAGAGAACAAATAAACTAAGCTGTACTTTAACCAAGGTACCTTCGTCAAACATCCCTTGGTTATTAGGGCTCAAAATGTGAAGCAGTATAACCAAGGTACCGTCGTCATACATGCCTTGGTTATTAGGGCTCAAAATGTGAAGCAGTATAACCAAGGTACCGTCGTCATACATGCCTTGGTTATTAGGGCTCAAAATGTGAAGCAGTATAACCAAGGTACCTTCGTCATGCATCATTTGGTTATTGGGGCTCACTAATGTACAAACGTTTTCAATATGTTGAGTAAATGTCTTTTTGTTAGTTGCGGGCACTAGAGAACAGTAAACTCTCAGAAGTACGTCGGTTTGTGTTAGTCAATTGACCAATAATCCACACAGTGGTCTGCGAATAAAAAATAATATAATATCAGATTTGAGTGGTTTGTTTACCAGGATGTTTTTGGTGAAGGGAGAGATACCTCGGTGACAAGTACCAGATTTTTGAAATTTTCGTTTCGTCTTGGATCTTCTCGAGTCGATTCTGGGAAGAGTGTTGTCAGCTGTGAAAACAGTTTACTTTTAAACTCACCAGAGCGGTGTACAATCTATAAGTGAATGGAATAAATAAAATTAATCACGATTTTAAGGTGTTAGTCTTATAACCAGATACAAGTGCCTACATACTAATTTGGGAGACTGAGACCCACAACTTCCACATTAGTTATTTAACACACAACATTGATCATTCAAAATGGTTGAGCAGAGACCATTACCCGATGATTAATGCTAATTGAAATAGGTAGATATTCCCACATGTAAATATGCGTTCAAAATTTTTAATCCTTCGAAAATAATTTGTAAATTATATAGATACCGTGTCTTCTTTTCCTGGTCCAAACCGTTGCAAATTCTGGAGGTGTCTACCCGCTACTGTCGCTCTGGATGGATTGCGCTTATATAGCGCCAGACGCTTACACGGCAAGACACCGGTTAGCACATTTTTCAAGTACTCCTGAATATGTAGATGAGTTAGATGTAGATGATTAAAAAAATTTAATTTTATATAAAATCACGTCGAACGTAATAGCACAGTTAGGTATATAATCTTACAAGGAGAGCCTTATTGTTGAAAAATCGTCTCAAAACCTTCTTGTCTTGTATTTCCTGTAACCTAATTTGAAAGAAAAAAGACCATTATCAACTTGGCGCCAATAATCTGAGTAACGATTACTCAATACGCACCAACGCGGGTCCACGTAGTCAGCACAGCCACACGAAAATAGTCTTTGTGTGCGAGACACGATGAACTGGCAGCATTTAGGGTGATACCAAATTAAACAGTGGCGGCATTGTGCTAGCTCTGCATTACCGATAATGGCTTTATCATGTTCGTCCCATTGGCAATCACCACATATAAACCCGTCCACTTTGGTATCACAGAATGTGTTGAATGCTTTAAATAAGGGATAAATGAATTTTTTGATTAGTTGGCATATCATCCATTTTGCACGACTGATCCAGCATAGTGACATGATTTTGTATGACTGACAAAAGTTAGTGCCGTGTGCGTGTCGCGACGGTTTTCAGTATTTGACGCGCCTTGTAGTGTCTTGCATTGACCGCGTTCGTGCCGGGAGCTGGCTTTTCACAGTCATACGAAACTGCTGTAACTAACATAGGCGCCTGAAGCTGAAATTATAAATGATATATATAAAGAATCGATATATAATATATATATATAAAAAGATCAATCTGTTAACTAATTTATGTTGGTAGGTTATATAATGAAATTTGTAATACCGTAAAAAATGTTGACTTTAATTTATGTTGGTGTAAACCATAGATCGACCTTGTGAGGCCGGTCCCGTTTTCATCAACACTTTTTGGAGGGTCAGTGGCCCTTCGTTCTAGCTCCCAGTTGCGCAAAAAAATAAAAATCAAAGATTTCTTACCAGTACTGCTCTCTTTACAATACATAAGAGGGCAAAAATGGTTGGCAACTACGGTGTCCTCCGTGCTTCTGCACCACAAAAGGTGCACAGGCTGTTCTTGTACCAGAGGACTAACCGGTTGCACAGTACCATCGTAGGCTTCATAGCCCCGCTCTGTACAGTGCATAATAATTGGCACGCCAATAAAGTTGCAGGCCATCTGTACTTGTAGCAATCCTGTTCATGACAAAATGTGTAACAAGTATATTAAGAGTATTATAATCGTGTTGCAAAGTATAGGAGAACATTATCGATAAATCGCTTTAGGAAATAGTTACTTAATTGCAAAATTATTATATGTCAATCGTTGGTACAGGCATTTCATAGGAAAAATTATACATGTATAATAATCATTTAAAAAGCTAATCATGAGCATTCATGAGCATTAATACATTAATTTATTTTAAGTTTGGGTTACTTTTTACCTTTATTCATAGTCGCCTGGAGATGAGATCATTGAATAAATGTAACTATTGATTTCCATATATGGCCGGTAATGCGGAAAAGGCCGAGCAAAATTTGTATGTGCACGTTAATATATAGAACTAGCTAAAAAAACCCTGAATATCTTCCATCCTTGATGGTTTCCATGACCTCCCGTCGAAATAAAGCTTTTGCTCTATCAATGCCAGTTAATTGCTGGGATATAGAGGAAGTGACGTCGTCGGTCGTGATTGAAAGGAGAAATTGTTCTGGCTCCTCGTGGTTCATTATCTACCAAATAAGTTGCACCAAAAATTAATATTATTATTTAAAACGGTTCGAAGATCAAACGTACATGTATGTTAAACACAGTTGGCATGCAAACAAGTCTCTATTCGTCTGCATGGCTTCAAATATCAGCTAAATAAAATGCAATCTCAGCTTTGTACCCTATAGTTGCAAGTCATTATCAATTTACCTTATCAAGGTGGAAGGACTCATTTACACAACCGTCCACGATTGACCCGAGTTTTATCAGGGCCCAGTCCTGTTCCGCATAATTCGTGAACAGTACAGCTAGAGAATGGAACAAACAATTTCCATCCTTTGCCACTTGGGCTGGCTCCATCCCCTTTTTAAGAAGTTCTCCTGGTACACTGTGGCGGACGCTTGAAATTAAAATAGAATAACAATGAAAGACGAAATTTTCAATGAATCAATCAATAAGTTATCCATTACTATAACATACTAAAATACTGTGAATAACGGCCTCACATTTTAATATATTAAACATTTCAAACAATGGTGATTAATAAATTATTGCTACTTTAATACATACAGACTCGTGTTTACACCTTTTACATGTATTAAAAGCTGGACAGTAAAAATTAGTATAGTTATTCAAATCGGCCACCTTGATTCGATTTGATGTATGAATACCTCATTTCCACTTGGTATGTCTTTACACCTTTGTTGTGCACAATCTTGATGTTTGAACAAATCTGTGAACGAATGTACTTGCACAGCTTACTGAACAAGTTCCATTCGTTCACAGATTTAAGGACTTCCATTATCTTATCACATTCTGTTGGGGTGAATAGTGCAACCTGAAAGTAAATTAAACATTTTCACTTCTACATCTTTTAAGAGTGTTTATAATAAATTCAAAGCAAATCCATTTCGTCTCATGAGTTAGAAGGGCGTCAAATTAAATGATTGGGTCTCAAATATATATGTGGGTCTTAAATGTTATACATCTTCATAATAAATTTCGAAAACACATACATTGCATCAAAGCTTTTAAATTTGAGCAATTTATTACCTCGTTCATAATAGTTTCCAAGATGGCCATTTCTCTACATAAAGGGACCGGATTTGATGGAATGGCTGTTGGTTCAGCCGTTTGGTTTACTGCTATAGAAGCTTTGGTTTGCACTGTGAAAGAATAATGTGTTGGCTCTTCATTAAAACGGCGTGTGTCTACTGATATATACTGTGCAGGATTAATAAGCTAGGAGCTGTAGAGCAAGAGAGCTAGGAGTGGTAATAAAAACAAAAGCAAAATGTGTGCATGGCTAAATATTTTTTTTAACTTTTCAAATGCTCTACAGCTTCCAAGGCGTTAATTGACGCAAGCGGCCGGACTTTCTATATATTCCTTACGTGAAATTATAAGTCTAGTAAATAAATCTAAACCATACCTTGTTTTTGATATGCAGTTTCATATGCATTAATCACAGCATTGAGCTCCCACAACTTCATTTTAGGTTTTCCGTTGTTGGGATCTCTGAAAGTGATGCTCTTCGGCCACCAATGGGGAACAGCATCACTTCCATTCCATTTTGCCCTCTTTACTTCTGCGGAATGGCATGTAAATTTTCATGAATTGATGTTTTTGGATTGCTGAAGTTGCGTATAATTTGTGATAACGATGATCATAAAAAAACATTACGTTTACCTCACCATTCCTTCATCTCATTATCTATTTGACCTCTTATTACATTCTATTTTTCAGTACTTTTCAATCGTTTTCTTTAATTTGTTTTGTAAGTATAATTCTTGAATACAAGTGAAGCTGATGACCTCATCAGGCCCATTTGATTATATCCAATTATTGAAAATCTATGAATACTAACGGTTTTTTGTGGTTAAGGCAATGACAAGCTGCCTCTTGCCATATATGTTTAAGGACCGCCAGTCCTCAATATCCGTCAATGCAATATCATCAGGATTGTTGCTTTTTTCTGCAAACGTATAATGTTTAAAGACAAGAATACATAAACATCATTATAATTAGTCTGTGCGCATTGAGGAAATTTAAAATTATATATCTTACCGCTTAAAACATTGGCTTCAGGCTGCAAAGTAGCCTGCATGAAAGTGCTGATTACAGCACTATCTCTTCCAAATGCTTCCATGTGTGGAGGTCCTTACGTGTAATCGAGGAAAAAAAGCATTAATTAATAAAAAAAATAAACGCCATCGTGCGCGGTACGGATGGGCAGAATCGAGAAACGTCTTTCTCGAGTATTCTGACAGTCCGATCCACGCCACAAGTGCTTTATAACAGCACACGATACAACATGCAATATTTCCTTTACTAATACTATTTCTAAGAATTAGAATATAATAAAATAATATTCACATATTTGATAAACATACAAAAGCGCTTGGTGTGTACTCTCATAAAGCACACCTCAACTTGCGCTGTTTCTAATAGCTGTTTTCATAAATTGTCGATAGACCACTGAGTGAGAAAAATATGGCAATATGTGACGATTGGGATCGCGTCTTACCAGCAAAATATATCTGGCCACTTGAATAGGCCAAAAAAACCATTGGGCACTTCGTTTTCTGGTACCACTTGCTTAGCTGAAATTTTTTTTATAACCATATGTCTTTATTTAAACAATGAACAAATAAAACCAGTCACATATCATATTTGAACTTTTCTGAAAATTGAGTAGTTTATTCAAACTTGATACAAAATTTTACAAACAATGGTTACTGTGTGATAATATGAACTTTACTTGAAAAAAAAAAACCCTCCAAGGAGGCTCGAAATGGTTTCTGCATACATCTATATACTTACTTTATATTGCATGTTATGCAGCATTATTGTGAAACTACACAGTTAACCGATATATCATTTTAAAGCTTATGGATCTAGAAAATCAATTTGTTTTAACTTATTGCGTTGTCATGACAGGGCCTGAAATTCCTTTATTAAAGCTGATATCTCAAAATCCTTTAGGTGAAAGTTTTTTTGAACTTGTACATGTCTAGTTCCTTACCTGTTCTTGCAACTGAGGAAACTTTTAAAATATATAAAAAATGATTTTTTTCTAGATATAAATGGATTTTCATTACAGGATTAATGGATTTTTCTTAAACTGGATCTACTAAATCTAAACCTTAATTGGAACAAATTGCCAAAAAATAAAAAACATCTACCACAGAGGGGTCTTGTAAAATTGGCGATATTGCGCGCGCGCTCAAAAAAACATTTCGAGCCTCCTTAAGGAGGCTCGAAATGGTTTTTTGACCGAGCGCGCAATATCGCCAATTTTACAAGACCCCTCTGACGCGTACAAAATGTATTTCTATTAATATCAACACAATTAAATGGTAGATTTTTTTAATTTTTTGGCATTTTGTTCCAATTAATGTTTAGATTTAGTAGGTCTTTTTTAAGAAAAATCTGTAATGAAAAACCATTTATATCTAGCAAAAAATCATTTTTTAAATATTTTAAAGGTTTCGCATTACAGATTTTTTTTATTTTTCCTCAGTTGCAAGAACATGTAGGGAACTAGACATGTACAAGTTTTAAAAAACTTTCACCAAAAGGATTTGGAGATATCAGCTTTAATAAAAGAATTTAAGGTCTTTTTTACAGCAGCCTGCTGTTGTCATGACAACGTCAAACGCAATAATTTAAAACAAATTGATTTTCTAGATCCATAAGCTTTAAAATGATATATGGGTTAACTGTATAGTTTCACAATAATGCTGCATAACATGCAATATAAAGTAGGTATATAGTTATATACAGAAACCATTTCGAGCCTCCTTAAACAACTCGTTAGTTTACAGACAGCCTAACTGGGTTCCTTGAAGGTTGTATAGAATTTACATACAAACCATATAATATGTTTTAGGGTTTTTTGAAATGTGTTTTATAGGAAAGAGAAATTTAAATGACTCAAAAATGAAATTCAGAATTACAATGTACCTTATTCTTTATACTTTTCAAGTTTCGCCTGTCATACTGGGCTCTGATTTTAGGGTTTTGAATAAACCCAGTCTTAGTACTCTAAAGAAAATTGATTATAATTAAGTTATCTTTAATACTGTAAATTAAGAATAGCAAAGGGTAACTTGAGGGAGCATAGGGTAATAAGAGCTGCATACACAAATATGATAAAGAGGATATTACATGGGCGCGCAGAGATACAAATTTTATCTTCGAGTGTTTAAATGAGATTTTCAACATGAGAAGATAAAATTTGTATCTCCAAGCGACGAGCGACCATGTAATGTTCTGTTTATTATATAATTAATATTATCAATGAAAATAAATTAAAAAATTTTTTGAGACAAGAAGTTTCTGTAAAGCTTGTAACCATAGTGATGATATTTATATACATATATATTCACAATAAAAATATCCACCATTGTTACTATTATAATCATCATTTTCATTTTATTGAATTGTGTGCTCATTTCAGGTTAAAATTACAACTGACAATATAACTGATCTCAATATGGTTGGCAGTTTTGGATCATAATTTACATCATTTATATACATTGTGTGGAATTATCATTATTGATTTGTTTAAGTTGAGTAGCTACAACATGAAAAAAAAACAAAGTGTTTTACAAATAAAACAATGTGTATCTGGACTATTAACATAAGACTCAATAAAACTGGCTTCTATGCTGCAATGATAAGTGGTCATGTGACAGATGTAATTTACAAAAACTGTCAACCTTTTAAAACTAACCATGCATATAAGTATATACTTAAACTGCAGAAAGGATGTAATAGATAATTATACAAATATATCTGATAAGATGCAAAACACACTTTCAACCTTTATTTGGGTTCATTGCATGCAATGATTGCCAAAAATAATTTTATGCCTTCTAGAAAAAAATAGAATTGTATAATTTATTGTGAGTTGCAACCTTTCTGCAATTGAGTCCTTTATAATCATCACTTTTATTATTATCATTATCTTCACATATATAGCTACAAATTAAATATTTCGCGTAGCCTAAAGATATAAGTTAACTTGCTTAACAAATTAGAGTTTCATTATCCATTATTATTACTGTCTATTTCAAATTTGGTTTTATACAGTTCACAAAGAGTATTGCAGAAAAAATTCTGGGCAATAGTCTAAGCCCTCTAATTTGAGGATTATGTACAAACCATAATGTAATTATTATAATGATTATTATAACTATTCTTTATAATTATCATAGAGTACAAACATTAAAAGTGTGCAACATAAATACCACTAAATACTGCTAAATTATGCAAATTCTTTTGTTCTCTATTGTTTAATCAACACTATTTAGTGGTAAATAGTACAAAGTATTGCACACTTTTATTGTTTGTACTCTAATTGTTATTACTATTAATTTAAATTATGATCAACTTTTTTATTTATATTGTCATTGTTAATATCAAATCTACTATATATAAGTGTATTATACAATTGAATGTCAATATTGAATATCTACACTAATATTCCAGAGTCTGTCAAGAGTACAATGTACCTCTTCCAACTTGTCAGCTGGAGTAGTATCCATGTCATGGTCACTGTCCTGTTTAATAAAGAAAGAGGAATAAATGAAAAGATAAAAGATATGTACATGCATTTTTAACTTTGCATGTTTAGATAAAACTCAGCCTTCAATATACTCTGAATTATGATTATTTTATTCTATTAGAAGTCTGTTTGTTTGTAGAAAAAAAAAAAAACACAATACAATAATTTTATTGCTCATTCATATATTTTTTATAAGATTTTTATTACACTATTAAAGATTGAAGCAAAATATTTAAATAATAACTATATAAGGATAAATAGATATGTAAATCTGATTAAATAATATAAAGATTAACAATTTAAGTGAAAAAGTAAGAAAGGAATAAAGATCGAGAGATTATATTGAGTAATTGTCAAATAAAGTCAGGGCAGTGTTCTTGTGATTCGGTGTATACGCTTTACTGATATCGCTTCTGATATTCATGGCAGATGTCGAGAGCAAAAGCACAAAGATATGTATCCAAATGCAAGAAATAATTAATTAATAATATATTTGTAATGTATTATATATATATTTGATGTGAGCTCCCTAATTAAGCTGTTACTGCTGAATACGCTTGAATAAATAAATAAAAACAATTCCCGTACATAAAACAGTACGTATCTAACTTTATTATAATCTACCATTAACAAATTTATCGAGGCTAAAACTAATCAAAGACTAGAGAAAATTGCTGAAGATAGTATTATAATCATAATTGTAGAAAGTAAGGCGTTTAGATTTGTTGTTACCTTATTCGAACGTCGAAGAGAGCGACAATTACGACATAATTATAATTATCTATATTTTAAAGTAGATCATACAGTATATACTATCCAAACTTACATCTATCTCTTCATTGGAATAATCGATATCATTTACTTCGTCCGCCATCTTGAAATTTTGTTCCCAGTACCTGCTCGGTTTTATCATCTCACTTGGGATCCGCGCCTTGGTTTTGAAAGTTGGTTAAGCTTCACTTTTCGAAGGACGTGCTACTGTATCTGTATCTGTATATATATTATCTCCCAAGCTATGCATCCTCATGCATTTCAGTGTATCCACATGCATCCCAGTGTATCCCTGTGTATCCCACTGTATCCCACTGTATCCCCGTGTATCCCCGTGTATCCCCGTGTATCCCTGTGTATACCTGTGTATCCCTGTGTATCCCCGTGTATCCCAGTGTATCCCACTATATCCCAGTGCATCCCAGTGTATCCTCTTGTATCCCCGTGTATCCCCGTGTATCCCTGTGTATCCCACTGTATCCCACTGTATCCCTGTGTATCCCTGTGTGTATCCCACTGTATCCCACTGTATCCCACTGTATCCCTGTGTATCCCACTGTATCCCTTGTATCCCCTTGTATCCCCTTGTATCCCCTTGTATCCCACTGTATCCCACTGTATCCCTGTGTATCCCACAGCATCCCTGTGTATCCCTGTGTATCCCTGTGTATCCCTGTGTATCCCTGTGTATCCATGTGTATCCCCGTGTATCCCCGTGTATCCCAGTGTATCCCAGTGTATCCCCTTGTATCCCCTTGTATCCCCTTGTATCCCCTTGTATCCCCTTGTATCCCACTGTATCCCACTGTATCCCTGTGTATCCCACAGCATCCCTGTGTATCCCTGTGTATCCCTGTGTATCCCTGTGTATCCCTGTGTATCCCTGTGTATCCCCGTGTATCCCCGTGTATCCCAGTGTATCCCAGTGTATCCCCGTGTATCCCCGTGTATCCCCGTGTATCCCAGTGTATCCCCGTGTATCCCTGTGTATCCCAGTGTATCCCACTGTATCCCACTGTATCCCTGTGTATCCCACTGTATCCCTGTGTATCCCCGTGTATCCCTGTGTATCCCCTTGTATCCCCTTGTATCCCCTTGTATCCCCTTGTATCCCCTTGTATCCCACTGTATCCCACTGTATCCCTGTGTATCCCGCAGCATCCCTGTGTATCCCTGTGTATCCCACTGTATCCCACAGCATCCTTGTGTATCCCTGTGTATCCCAGTGTATCCCCGTGTATCCCCGTGTATCCCACTGTATCCCTGTGTATCCCTGTGTATCCCCTTGTATCCCCTTGTATCCCAGTGTATCCCCGTGTATCCCAGTGTATCCCCGTGTATCCCTGTGCATCCCCGTGTATCCCAGTTTATCCCCGTGTATCCCACTGTATCCCACTGTATCCCACTGTATCCCACTGTATCCCACTGTATCCCACTGTATCCCACAGCATCCCTATGTATCCCCATGTATCCCACTGTATCCCCGTGTATCCACTGTATCCCCGTGTATCCCCGTGTATCCCCTTGTATCCCAATGTATCCCACTGTATCCCCGTGTATCCCAGTGTATCCCAGTGTATCCCCGTGTATCCCCGTGTATCCCAATGTATCCCACTGCATCTCTGTCTATCCCCGTGCATCCCAATGTATTTCTGGGTATCTCAGTGTATTCCACTGAATCCCTGTCTTAATCCCCATGCATCCCAGTATATCCTTCTCCATCCCAGTGTGTCCAAATGCATCCCAGTGCATCAGCAAAGAGGGAGGGCGGATTTATTTGCTTTTTGACATAAAAGCATGTAATATTGCCAACAATTAAAGAAAAATGTTTACTGGTCTAGAAAAGCAAAACAATATGTAATAACATTTATGCATGCAAGTAATTACAAAAAACATTGTCAATGTCACATTCAATTTTATTAAAAATCATGTTCTGCGTATGAAAAGACACTTGATAAAGATTATCCACCTGGCTAGCAATCACCTGGCTTGCAATTATATACTAACAAAACAATTAATTGTATTGTACATTAAACATGTTCAGTACCATGGTTTCTGTCAATTGATATATTATTGTAATTTATGCCAATTAGAATTTTTCTGTCAGTGGTATATGAAAGTTTGGCACTACATCTTATTAAAAACTAAAACAGATATCAATTTGACTCTCACATACTAAACATGCATGCACTTTGTGACTCATTGTACTTTAGTCACTTACAAAAACTTTTGATTAATTGTTTGACATTATTTTGACATTTTTTCATCTCAATCGGACCAATCTCAGACATCAAAATTTCTAAAGTCTCTGCCTCTGATCAATATTAACTCTGCCTCTCGATATAAACTCTGCCTCTTGATATAAATGTGTATCTCATTGGTCCGATTGGATGCACCACTTACAGACATCAAAGTTTATTAAGTCTCCGCTTCTGATCAATATAAATTCAGTCTCTCGATATAAACTCTGCCTCTCCATATAAACGTGTATCTGATTGGTCCGATTGATATGAAAAAATGTCAAAATAATGTCAACAATTCATCATAAGTTTTTGTAAGTGACTACGGTACTGAGAGTCTCACAGTAAGCCTTCTCATTAAACTAATTAATGAAATTAATTATAAGTTTGTCATTTAAAAATTTAAAAACCTAAACTTGTGTATTAGAATTGAGTACTTCAATTATTTTTCAAAATGGTTATTGTTTCAAGAAATTTGCCAACAAAGTGTAATGTATAGTGTATGTATGTATAGACAAATGCAGGACCCCAAACAGGCAAAATCACCGAACTTCACTGATGTGTCAATATAATTATAACAATAACAATAGTAATGTAATTCTTAATAATATTGTTTTCACAAATTTTAATTTAACCATAGGAGGGAATTGCGAGATGCTTCATCACCTGTGCAAATTTTTAACAGATGAATGAATGACAAGTTTTCAATAAAATTATTTCTGCCTCATTGCACATGACATTTTATCAGTATATGCTTCAGACTGTCATTTTCAATGTTTGCAATGAGATGCATTCATGCATGCAGCTTCTTGCAACCCTCCTACTGGAGAATTTTTAGAAGACAGAAATTTTAATTATGTGTTTTGATCACATGCAAATAGTTTATTTTGAAAAAAATATTTATGTTCAATATGATTGTATATAACTTAATGGAATTTTGTATGAAACAGTAACGAAGAATATTCATATTTTTATATACATAAAGTTTTTCTTTGGGAAAGTGAATAAGAACTACAGCAATCCCCACACAGTTATGTGGAAAATATAAGCAAATATCTCACCTTCCAAACAAAATGAAACCAAAACAATATTTCTTTCCACAAAAAAAAATAGATTGTCAGACTGCAAATTTAGACTTTCATTATACATTATTGGTTTAAGAAAGTATTTGGTTTGAAAACATTTTGCATCCACTTTTAGAATTGTTCACAAATTACTTCAGGAATCAGCTCTGAAACATCCAAATCCATCAAAGACTCAAATACAAAATGTTTTGACTTTAGAAAAGATAATTTCCCCGCTACATTTTAAATAACTTTTAAAAGATATGGAGAGGCCTATTTCGCTTGCTTTGGTTGAGCAAGCAACAAAGTTGTAAAGTTGAGAAATAGCTTTACAGTCTAAATGAACATTAACTTAATTGAGTTCAATGATTTCTATTATAACTAAGAGAGTGACTGTCTCTAGTGATGTCCATGGACCTTCTTTTACCTGAAAACCTTTTTCAGATAAGTAGTCCACACCTTTGGAGCGCTGAAGATTGTCATGCTTCGCTCTCGGCTTCTTCTTGCTTTTCCCTTTGGAGTATACGTAGTTGATGCTGAATTACTGCCATAGTGATTATTGCAGTTATTACACTGACAAGTATCTGTGCAGCCACTTTGCTGATCAAGACAGGGACATTACATACATACATACATACATACATACTTTATTAGGTTTTCCAAACAGGCTTTTCAAAACCTATTACATGAATATATAATAATCTATAATGATGTCTAAAACATATATAATACAGGGTCTAAAGAATATAAAAATCTAGTTATAAAGTTTGTCTAGTAGTTTGTACTTTAAAGTGTTTTTAAATTTTCTTAACGACTTAAGTTCCTTTAGTTCTGAATCCAATGAGTTCCAAATCTTAACAGCTCTATAATTAAATGTTCTTTGTCCAGAAGCTGAGGTGTACTTAGGAATTTGAAGTTGTTCACGGTTGCGGGTGTGGCGGCCATGAATCGAGGCACGGTTACAAAATTTGTTGCAGAGATAAGGAGGTGCCATCTCATTCATACATTTGTAAGTCATGATAGTGTCACGGTATAATAAGTGTTCCTTAACAGGGAGCCAGTTTAGTTCTCCATTGCTGGGGTTATGTGATCGTACTTCCGTGTCTTTGTTGTAATTCTGCATGCAAAGTTTTGTA
The DNA here is from genome assembly GCA_949775045.1 of Metridium senile. Classification (NCBI taxonomy): domain Eukaryota; kingdom Metazoa; phylum Cnidaria; class Anthozoa; order Actiniaria; family Metridiidae; genus Metridium; species Metridium senile. The sequence continues at coordinate 9,073,239 of OX459107.1, forward strand.
CCGCTTGAAGCTTTTTCACATTCTTTGTTGAAGTATTCGACCAAACGGAAGAACGGTAAAGAAGCTTGCTCATGACAAGAGTAGAAACCATTAGGCATAATGAATCTTTATCGAAGCTATCCTTCACGCGATTTATTTGGCACAGTTTAGCCATGCATGACTTAACGATGGTATTTATATGATCATCATAAGTGAGGTGAGAATCAATGACAATACCCAACATTTTGATTTCCTTGTTGGCAAATCAATACAGGCTTTGTATGTTGGGTCCCCCTTGTTTGAAATGCAAATATGAATACTCAAAATAGAACACACAAATGTATAGCTTATAAAGAATTGAACAGAGACGCACAATAAAATCATTGCTTTCGAAATCGTTACTCACCACTATGTTGTACAATGCTTTCCCAGTCTGAAGGCCAAATTTTAGTGAAATTGACGTACTGTGTGCAGCACTATCACGACTGATAAAAAACACATATCGATGCATTATTCAAAATGGCTATATAATCTAATTTTTGCTCAGTATTAACTTAAATGGTAATTCTAGTGATTCTCAAAAACACAGGATGTAAACAAATCATTGTAAAAGTACCTTCCAAAGTTTGAGCGTGTTCCATTCATACGGTTTGGAGAAATGGAGAAGTAAAGTTGACCGTATATAAATCTTGGCGACAACGCCGAGTTGCAGTTGCAGTTAAAAGCCATCATATGCTTTTGTTGATGCATGAAAAATTTGCAATATATTTTTTTAAAGTCCCGCGAGGGATATCCCGTTGGGACCAATTACTGAACTAATATAAGTTGAGAAAATAATATTGCAAGAGCAAATAACTAATACTCGCTATACTATATAATGTGTCATTTTTATTTATCAGTTCTTTCAGCAGAAAAAGTGTTTGTAAATCCAAATATACACGAAAATCAAGCATAAACAATTCATATGCATATTTACAAACTATATATCTTAATTTTTTGCTCTTGCAATATTATATTCTCAACGTATATTTGTTCAGAGATTGGTCCCAAAGGGATATCCCTCGCGGGACTTTAAACAATATTGCAAATTTTACATGCATCAACAAAAGTACTTGCTGGCTTTTCACTGCAACTGCACTTCGGCGGTGTCGTCAAGATTTATAGACGGTCAACTTTCCTTCTCCATTTCTCCAAACCGTATGAATGGAACGCGCTCAAACTTTGTAAGGTACTTTTACAATTATTTGTTTACATCTTGTGTTTTTGAGAATCGCTAGAATTGCCATTTAAGTGAATATTGAGCAAAAATTAGATTATCTAGCTATTTTAAATAATGCATCGATAAATTTGCTTTTTTATCAGTCGTGATAGTGCTGCACACAGTACGTCAAATTCACTAAAATTTGGCCTTCAGACTGGGAAAGCATTGTACAACATAGTGGTGAGTACCGATTTCGAAAGCAATGATTTTATTGTGCGTCTCTGTTAGATTCTTTATAAGCTATACATTTGTATGTTCTATTTTGAATACTCATATTTCCTAAACTTGCAAGGTCTCGATTAATTTGGCCATTTATCACGTAAAAGTATTGAAGTACATGAGTCCATAGACGCAAAATCGAGTGGTTTCGTCTTTCAGATTTTTAGAAATAGCCATAAAATATCAAAGTCGAGTTCGCGTTTGCAAGCGCATTGCTCTTACGACATCAGTATTTTTAAAATAACGTTTAAATATATATAAACTAGAGACAATGATTAGTTATAATCCCGAATTTTACTGCAATCGAAGAAGTTTTTGGGCCAAAATTTGAAGTTCAAAAAAAATTGTTTTTACGTAAATAAATACCCCTGGGCCACCTTAAAAAAAATATTGCCTCGGTTCTATGCGAAAGAGCATTATGGGATTTGTTGACAGAGATATTTTTTGTTGAATGTGATCGTTACTGTTGAATGTGAAAATTGTTGAATGTGATTGCAGTCCTTGAATGTGATCGAAATTTATTTGTTGAATGTAAAATTTGTGTTGAATGTGATAAATTTCCTTGAATGTGATCGAGATTTATGTTGAATGTGATAAAAATTTGTTGTTGAATGTGATCGAAATTCATTTGTTGAATTTTGCACTAATCCGCTTTCCATAATCAGCAGCTCAAAAGCAATTTACAAAAAAAGCCTTCTAATGACATATTTTTTATCATGGTGTCTTCACAAGTAATGCTAAAACTAGTGGAATATAACAAAAATATTTGTACATTGAATACAAGTAGCTGTATACAACCATCCCTCCTCCTCCCTCTGCGGAGAAGAATATTGGGGGAATGTCCCCTTTTCCCACGCATTGGAGGGGTAAGGATAGCTTTACACAAACTAAATGCAAAATACAATTCAAAGTCAAATCTTTCACTTTTTTAATTTTTCTTCTACAATATATATATATACATTTTTTATATTTTTTGTTGTTTTTAGCGTTTCACTTTTTTCTTTTTGTTTACATAAAGTATTAGTTTTAGTTTTACAAATCACAAAACGAATGCCCGTAATAAACAATTGAAAACATTAATTAGTTTGACTAACTAAATATTTTTCTGATAAGATAGCATTTAAAATTGTCCCTTGATTGACAAAATCAGCTTCCTGTCGATCTCGTTTACATGTTGCCTATACGATTGTCATTTAGAGCGCAAACACTATATCCATGAAATAGAGCAGTTCTGGTGTTGTTCGAGCAGATTTCGTATGACTGGAAGGCTCACGAACGCGGACAAGGCATAACAAGGCATCATTAGAATTCTAGATACATCACTGTCGAGGCAAGGCATGCACACGGCACTGAACCTTTTCAATCATATGAAATCTGCTCTAAGTATGTGACTATCACACTTTAACTATAGTACACTTTGTTTCACAGGAAGTGAGAACAGCTCTAAAATTTTCAGAAATAGATTTTTTGAAAATCATGTTTTCTAAAACATCCAAAATGATACTTATTAAAAATAACAAACATTTCAGATTCTTATAAAATTGGAATAGGCGGACGTACAGTGACGTATTTTGTTATGGTTTTGTCATAGAGAGAGGAGGTATGAGAAGGTCGAGGTTAGTTTTCCTTATTTCACATCGATCTCAAGGGACAAGGCAGCCGCGGATCCAGAAATTTATCAGGGGATGTCCCAATTGTATATGAAGGGCTCTTGTGGTGTTCGGGGGGGGGGGGGGGGGGGGGGGGGTGTACGGTCCCTAAATGTCTTCAATGAAATAGGGGTAATTACGGTGCTAGGAGGATGTCCCGTGCCACTAGGCACACCCCCTAGATTCGCCCCTGGAAGTGTGGTACCATAGTAATAAATATATCCAGTTTCAGCTTCTGATTTACTCTGCTTTGTGTTTGGAGCTGTCCTTCACGTCGACTAGTATCTTCTTGTAGGTATCACTGACACGAATCTCAGTAGCTGTGGGACGACTTTTGGGACTGTCTGCCAGCATCCATTCTACTAACTGTGCCTATAAAGATAGAATAATCAAAAAGAGTTACAAATGTACAAATGTAGTAACCTTCGCTATAAAACAAATTCAAGTTTTTTAAAAGGATGTGTCTGGTCACTCGATGGGCGAAGCAGATCGGGCTATTAACTGACAGGGTGATTTATTCATTTTTAAACTGACAATAATGAATCTCAACCCACAAAAGGTTAATAATGAATCTCAACCCACAAAAGGTTATCATCGTTATCATCATCAGCACCACAATCATCATTATCATCATCATCTGATCATCATACTATTATCTTAAATTACCTGAAGATTCATTTCTTGAATAAATTCCTCTGGGATATTCTTCTTCCTTACTTCACTCATGGTCTGAAAATTAATACAATCGCCGACAATAAACAACACATGTTATGTTTGTAAATGTTTTTGTTACTCGGTATGAATATAAATTGTAAAATATGTTTCTTTGAGTGTGAATAATCCGAAATTGTTCCGAAGAAAAATTCGGATCTCAGCTGGGTTTGAGGTCACGGGTTCAAACCCAGCTGAGATCCGAATTTTTCTTCGGAAAAATTTCGGATTATTCACACTCGAAGAAACATACTTTACAATTTAAACACGTTATGTTATGTCACATGTTACATTAGGTCACGTGTTATGTTATGCCAAGTCATTTCACGTAATGTCATATGTACTGTCAAGTCGTCATGTCATGCAACGTAGTGTTATTTCAAGTCATCCTGCGTAATGTTAAGTCATGTAATGTTATGTCACGTGTCACATTATGCCACGTGTTATGTTATATCACGTGTTATACTATGTCACGTAATGTTATGTCACGTAATGTCATATGTACTGTCAAGTCATCATGTCATGCAACGTAATGTTATTTCAAGTCATCCTGCGTAATGTAGTCATGTAATGTTGTCACGTGTCACAATATGTCACGTGTTATGTCACGTGTTACATTATGTCACGTAATGTCATATGTACTGTTAAATCGACATGTCATGCAATGTAGTATTATTTCAAGTCATTCCGCGTAATGTAAAGTCATGTAATATGTCACGCAATGACATTTATGTTATGTCAAGTTGTCATGTCATTCTATGTCACATGTTATGTTACGTCAAGTCAAATCAGGAATGTTAGAACAGATTTTCGTTTGAATATGAAAAGCTCACGGCACGAACGCAGTCAAGGCACGGCAAAACAAGTCAAAATTGTAGAAACATCATGGTCACTAAACCTTTCAGTCATACGAATTCTACTGTATAGCTTGTTGCATGGATATGATAGTGCACTTACCTTGATTCTCTCCATCTCGGTGCTGAACGACTGAAATAACTCAAAGAAGATTAGACCCAGAGAGAAAACATCGACTTTGTATGAGTATGCACGGCCTTCTATTTGCTCTGGGCTCATGTATAGATGGGTACCAACTTGACCTGTATGATTGGCATCGACAAAACCATTCTTGGCTGGAATGAAGGACATTAAATTTCAATGGATTTATTCAAAGTGTATCCAGCCATAGATTCATTCATTCAGTTCTCATTGATCATCTTTTCATTCAAACATCCATTCAATCAATCATTCATTCATTCGATCATTCATTGAATCGTTTAGTATATTTTTGCTTGATCCTTTGTTCGTTCGTTCATTTCTATTTATTTTCGTTCAATCATTTATTCATTTTCTATCCATCCATCCATTTACAATCATTCATTCATTCATTCCGACATTCAATTTTTTATTCGTTTATCCATTCATATATCAATTCATCCACTGATTTATTCATTCACTCATTTATCCATTCATTCATCCATCACTCATTCGTTCATTCATCCACTTATTCTATCATTCATGGTCACAATATGAGATACCTTTCATAGTATTGTCTGCTGGTTCTTGCACACTTGCAGTTACTAAACCAAAGTCACCTACTTTGACAGATCCATCCAAAGAGAAAAATATATTGGACGGCTAAGAAAAACAGAAAATCTTTTCAATATACAGTCAATGTCATGAACTTTGTCCACGTAAAGTAGAGATTAACACTACAACAAGTGACACTTGATTCTTTATTTATTTGTCAAAGCATAAATCTAAACATACTAATACTTCTTTTTAATATACGGTCAATGTCATTAGCGTTGTCCACGTAAAATAGAGATTAACACTACAACAAGTGACACATGATTAAATCAAAGTTATGAAATCTATATTCACAATTATTGCTTGTTTTGAGCTTTTAGAGCAAACCTATGTGGTGTCATGTGACATTTCTTTTTCTGTTAATTTCTTTTTTTGGTAGACAATGTGAATGACATAACTGTATATCCTTTTCAAAAATCTTTGTCAGAGCCGGAACAACACTCCTAAGGCTGCACAGGATGTCGTTTGTGTCTCTTGTTTACATGTTCTCCAAATGATTTGTTAGTTGTATGTGTTTATGACTATATTATCATGGCAAGCTGTTGCAATGGTAGGTGTTACAAGGTTACAAAGGATGTCGGTATTTTGTCTCTTGTTTACAGGTTCTCCAAATGATTTGCTAGTTGTATGTGTTTATGACTATATTATCATGGCAAGCTGTTGCAGTGGTAGGTGTTACAAGGCTGCAAAGGATGTCGGTATTTTATCTCTGGTTTACAGGTTCTTCAAATGATTTGTTAGTTGTATGTGTTTATGACTATATTATCATGGCAAGCTGTTGCAGTGGTAGGTGTTACAAGGCTGCAAAGCATGTCAGTATTTTATCTCTTGTTTACAGGTTCTTCAAATAATTTATTAGTTGTATGTGTTTAAGACTATATTATCATGGCAAGCTGTTGCAGTGGTAGGTGTCATAAGGCAGCAAAGGATGTCGGTATTTTATCTCTTGTTTAAATGTTCTTCAAATGATTTGTTAGTTGTATGTGTTTATGATATATCATCATGGCAAGCTGTTGCAGTGGTAGGTGTTACAAGGCTGCAAAGGATGTCGGTATTTTATCTCTGGTTTACAGGTTCTTCAAATGATTTATTAGTTGTGTGTGTTTATGACTATATTATCATAGCAAGCTGTTGCAGTGGTAGGTGTTACAAGGCTGCAAAGGATGTCGGTATTTTGTCTCTTGTTTACAGGTTCTTCAAATGATTTATTAGTTGTATGTGTTTATGATATATCATCATAGCAAGCTGTTGCAGTGGTAAGTGTTGAACAGAATATCTCGGAAAGAAATTATATAAATTATAAATTATTTCTCTATTTCAAATACCTTCAGGTCTCTGTGCATCATTCCTCTTCCATGGAAATACTCAACAGCATGAACAATCTAAAGATACACATGAAATATTAAGAGAATAATCTATATTACAGAGGAAAGATGGATGGATGAATGAACAAATAAATGAACAAATAGATGAATGAATGAATGAATGAGTGGATAAATGAACAAATAGATGGATGAATAAACAAATAAATGAAGAAATAAATGAAGAAATGAATGAATGAACAAATTATATAATGAATGAATGAAATGATGAATTAATGAGCAAATAGATTCATGAATGAACAAATGAATGGATGAATGAATGAAAGAGTTCATGAAGGAAAGATTCATGAATGGATGGATAGATGGATGAAATTTGAATGAATTGATGGATGGAAAGATCAATGAATTAATAAATGGATGGATAAACAAATGAATGAATAAACAGACAAGTAAACAGACAAACAAATGCAGGATGATCCTCTTAAATGAATAAACAATTGAAAAATATTTACACAAATAATTAATCAATAAATATACAAAATGAATACATAAAGAATCATGAAAGTTTTTTCATATCACCAACCTGCTCAAATATGTCTAAACACTTTAAATGATTTCTTTGTGTGTTAGTCTTCAGCCAGTCCTTCAAACTTTCCCTTTGGCACAATTGCATCTGGATAAATAGATATAGCGGTGCTTGTAGAGTGTCCTGGGTGCACTTCTCACTTTTACATTTGTGATGTTTACCTAAAGAACCACAATACATTATGAAATAATAATTAGTATTCATGCATTCTGATGGTTTGAGTCGCATGCTTTATGTAAACACACAGCATAAGTGTTTGCATGTTGATCAAATATGTCAAAAGTCCCCTTCGCAGTTCCCTGTGCTGACTTGAAAAGTAGTGGGCCATTTGAATCAAGACCAAGATTGAGCTTGCAATAATAGAGACCTTTTAACACCTTGCAGGACAATTATTCATGTGTCTCTATCATTGCAAGCTTAACGTTTGTCACCCTTGGATGCAAAGGCCCAGCTTCCTTTCAAGACGGTGCAGGGAACTGTGAACTATTGTCGGTGAAAAATGTCTCAAAGTGCTGTGTCGCTGTGATGTAAATGCCTCCAGTGTGCAATGCGGTGTTGCTGCGTTGTCATTGAATTTTAAAGCTGTGTTCTTCATAATGTTTGGTGAGAAATATAGTGTTGTTCAATTTTTTTTGCAGTATTGCAGTGTTGAGGACCCCCTTCCTCCGCTATGTCCTCCTTTAATATGGGATCATATTACTTACCAGATAATAATGACTGCCCAGATGTAGTAAATGATGCACATAATTCATTAGATGATTTACTGTTTTTAGTGCCATTTGTTGCTCCATCTTCTGAAACCTGACAATAATAAACCAATATGAATATTATACTTGGTCTAATCATTGAACATCATAATATTAAAACGCTAAGCGAAAAATGTCTGCATCTTATTCCAAGTCGGGTACCCCGACTAGTAAATATAATTGTTACTGATAATTTCAATATTTACCTCATGTGAATGGCTAAATATAATCCCACCATCAGACTCTGTTAAGTCAACTTTATTCAAGTCCATTAATAAACCATTTTGACTTCTATGACTTTTGCTTGTATCAGCAAACTCAACACCAAATGAACCACTGGTGTCCTCTTCAGGTAGAAATGCTTCATTCTCAAGATTGCTGAAAGAACAAAACAGGAAAACAATTAATATCATTTTTGAGTCTTGAACAAAATGATTACAGTCAAAACAACTGGATCGTGAAAACGTAGAACTCATTTTTGAGTTTAGTTTTCGAAATTTGTTTCCATTGATCGATTTGAACTTGGAATATTGAAAACGAAGATTTCATTATTCAAAACAAAAATAGTTTGAAAGTTCGATTGTTGGTTGAACATAATAAAACACCCGATTCTCCTAATATGGAAACACAGGGAGCCTGCCTTTGATAAGTTTTTTGCCGCTATTGTGTTTCCATTGTAGGAAAATGAGTTCTACATGTTTGACACGATTCAGGTGTTTTGACTGTAAAGATAAAGACAGCTTGTCTCCCAAGGGGGAGAGGTACGTACTCCCATATGTTTAACTAATGGCTTTTGAGTTAAAAGTTACCAACACTGGGTATGCATTTCAGTTCAAATTGCAAATAAAAAAATAGCAATAATTACAGTAATGTTACACAGCTGTGCATGTTTAGAAGTGTTGGTATTGTGGTGCTAATTTGTCAACCATTTCTAATGATACAAAACACTATAGTGGTGTACATCCTGATTTGTATAAGCCATAACTTGAAAATTCTTGGCAAGATCTACTTTTATCTTGAACATTTTGGTAATAAAAATATATGACAGGGTGGTGCCTAGCGGTGAGAGAGCTGGCCTTTCACCACTGTGACCTGGGTTCGATTCCCGGCTTGGGCAACTAGTGAATAGAGTTTGTTTAATGTGTTGTTCTCTCTCATGCCATAAGGGTTTACTCCAGCTTATCCGGTTTTCCTCCCTCAGCAAAAAACAACATGTGAGCAGAGTTGTGTGTTGTAAATATTGAATGCAGTGTTAGTGAATGTAAGCGACCCTCACGGAAAAGCTCCAACAGGGAGTGATGGTTGTAAATATACGTTTTAAAGGACTGACACAGAAGTTTTATAAGTCTTTTACAACATTTGTATCTTTGATGTGTCGGCTATACATTCACATGGCTTGTGATTATATCTGCCTGTACAACATGGCAGCTAATGTTGTAAACATTACATACAACACTAACAATCACCTGATATCAAAAGGCTCACTAAGGTCTTCTTCTCCTTGTATCAATGTAGTGCGTCGTTCACCTACGCCTTCCTCAGTAAAGTTATCAGAATGTCTAGATTTGGTGCTTGAACTTGTTGTCTTTCTTCTTCTGATAACCATGTCTTTATTATGTGAAATTCCTGATATCAAAAAATAAAAAAATATTCATTAACAAACAATCAAAATCTAGTAAGCGAGAAATGAGCGGATTCACATTCAGGAAAAGTTCAGGAATAAAAAGCAACGCCAGAAAAAGCAAGTTCAAGGTTTTTAGTAATTTTGCTGAAAAGCAAAGGGTGTGCAATCATGATGCCAGATTATAAATCATGGTGACCAGTGATTTTGATCCAGGTCAGTTCTATTCATTATTTACAGTCACATAACAGGTTCCCATTTAAATCTGTACTTTCCTATTTAAATCTGTGCTTATGCAAATTGTGTTGATGTGTGCTTAACACACAGATCAACCAATCAGAGAAGTTCACTTCAGAAATAATATACTCTGATTGGTTGATCTATGTGTTTAGCACACATTAACACAATTTGCATAAGTACAGATTTAAATGGAAAAGTACAGATTCATATGGGAACCTGTTACATTTGATCCACATCTAAGGTAAGTTCAACCATATACGTCTTTGTGGATGATCATTCTAATAAATACTTACCATTAATGTTGCTTATGCTGGTTTCTGAATCAAGCTCCAAATTGCTAGCAGTCCTACAATGTAGAAAAAAAAATTCATTAAATATTCATTTTATCACATATACTAGTAACTATGTTTAATAATAGTTGAGTTCTTGAGTGTTACATGTACGTCATGCTACCATGGAAACATAAAATTTTCCTTTCCAAGCAATTTGTGTCAATTATTAATTTTATGCTTACTATGATAACAATTGAGTACTCAAAGGCGATGGCACGTTACCATGGCAACACAATTTTCTGGTTCAAGCAATTTGTGCCCCCTTATTCATACGAACGTGAAGGAGTATTGTTTCGGGGATTGCATAGACTCTGCTCACAGAGTACATATTTCTTGTAAAACACATTCTTTGTTTGGTTCAGAATAAAGGTTACCTTGACAACATATATCATCACTTGCGATTTCTATATCATATGGCATAATGGCAACCAAACCTTGCTTATAATTTTTTTGCTGTGTTTCACATAATTTATTGCATAAAATTTTAAAAATATCAAGACAGCTCTGTATTGTTTTTGGATTTAATCACCCCCTCCACCACCCCCTTCATATCAAGTGGTCTGTCCCTAAGTTTTCACTCACCTATCTTCCAGGAATGCTTTTTCATTATCTTCTAGCCAACCAACGGGAGGTGCCTCAAACCATGAGTTATAGTATCGTACAATAGATGGGTGTTCCAGTTTGGCCAACGCTTTGACTTCCCGCATCACCTTCTCTCTTGCTTGGTCACTAATCAAACACAATGATAATCATAAACCAATCATGTTTACTAACAAATTCACTTAACTGTTCACAAAATAAAGATTTTTTTAAATAACATTATTTATCCAGCATAAGGTGAATCACATTTACTGTTTAATAATTAACATTATAGAACATTTGATATAAATTGCGCACTCTGTTTGGCTGTTCTCTATAACTCAACAAAGCACAGAATGTCAATTTGTTTGATTTTACCTACTGGATATTTTATAAAAGAAATAGAAAAGCACTGCTCTATCTAGTTTATAGAGCACTTGGGGAAGACTTGAGAAGTGCTGAGAGAAGCACTCTGCTACGGCACTCAGCTATGTGTCATGCTTCTCTTAACGCTTCTCTCGTCTTCTTAAAATTCCCACATGCAGCATGCTACCTTGTTTTCTATTTCTTCAATAATTACTGTTTAATAATTAGCATAAAAACACAGTCGATTATTTCAAAAATAAATGACTTGTTACTTTAAAAGAAACACTATCAATTTCATATTGTTTAAAGCAAAAACACTGTCAACAATTCTTGAGCAATAACCCAAAGTAATCAACCAAACAGTAAAATTCTTACCAGTTTGGTAATCTTATTCTCTTGATTGCATACTGACAGTCATCCACTTTATTTTTTGCTTGGAAAACCACTCCAAAGCCGCCTTTACCCAGACACAACTCATGCTCAAAATCTGTCAAATACCTGAAAGAACAAACCGGTACATGTATTACAAAATAAGGAAAATACTAACAATAACATTGAACAACAAAATGTGTGCTTTTGTGATCAGGAAAAGAAAACAATGCTTTACCTTGATATAAAGAAATTTGTCAGTGAAGCTGATGATGAAGAGGATACAATGGACTGTTCACGTTGCTGTAAAAAAATATATACATCAAAGCATTAGTCACTTGCAACTTCTAAAAGTTAATGTTTTATTTCTAAGGTGGCCCACAACACCACAAAAAAGTGGAATTTATTTGTAAATTGCGATGTATTGTTATCATTAATGATCAAAACTCTTGGTTCTCAGCTATTATTTTACAGTGCGTTTATCATAACTTTTCACTGCAGGTTCTGAAAGTAGTTCCAAAGTTTGTATCATACTTTGGAAGTTAACAACGATCTTTGTTGCTGAACTTTAAACTTACTTTCCAATGTAAATTCACTAATTCTGTTAGATTAAGATTGTCATTCTTGTATATTCTGTTTGAAAAGTTGACAACAGTCCTTTAGCTCGATCCTCTGTGGAACTGTCCATTGCTACCGAGCTAGCTGAAGTTTAAACCCAGATTTTTTTGAATTATCAAACTTATGGGGGAAGTAAAAAGTTGAAAGTTCAGACCAGTTGAAAGTTCACTAATGAAGTTTGTTGTGAGCTTGCCAAGTATGATACAACTTCCAAATGAATTTGCAGTTAAAAGTTAAGTGAAATGCACTGTAATGTGAAAATGCACATCTTCAAGACATAGCAAGCCAAATAAAGCTTGAAAACTGAAGAAGCTACTTACTAGGTCTGTTTGTGATGAATGGGTAGTTATTGTGGAAGTACTAGAAGGCAACCTTTGTAGTTCTGGGGCCTGTAAAATATATCATAATGATTGAGTCAAACAGTAGATTATTTTATAATTGTCTTAAATAGTATATAAATTAATATAACTACAGATGAAAATAAAGAACTAGTGAACTAGATCTACTATTGTTTTAATCTTTACGGTTGATCAACCACACGCGTACTTAGAACATGTAAATATTTAATCATTTAGTCTCTGATGATGCCGTTGACGGTGAAAGGCCTCACTCGATCACTCATTTAATTGAAAATAAAGATCTTAAATCAATGATCAAGATTTGTGTGGCAAAAATTATCAAATAGATAAACTTTTTTTTTATACAATGTACCTAAATTTGTATTTGTAATTAAAAATAGTCATTGTTTACCTTTCGAGGCAGTAGAAACCTAAATATATAGTTTGCAACTGCAACCAAGAGTACGACCACAAACACAGCACCTTTCCTGTAAAAAAATAACAATTTATATCATTTAAAATTTGATCAAAAAATAAATAAAAAAATATCAAATAAGTAATATTTCAACTAGAAAGAAATGTACAGGTAATATTACAAGTATACAAAAAAAATTTCACCAGCTGAACATCATTACTGGATGAAGGTGACTGGCTATTTTTGGAAATAATTATAATTTTTTTTAAACTACAAAAATCTATTTTTTTGCATGTTACAAATAATAATCAAATTTTTTTTTGTTATAACATAGATTTTTTAAGGTTCTTTCAAATAGGCGTAATAATGTATTATAAAGCATTGTTAAGTTAAGAATATATCTCTAGATCAAATTATATATTTCTCTTTAAGAACCTCAATGAGAATATATTATATGTCTTTTGATCATAAGCCATTTTCCACTTACCAGTACTCTATTGATAACATTGATGGGTCGGTTACTTTGTCATCTTTGTTTGTCTTGTTGACTGTTTTGTTTCCCATATCTTTAATTCTATTTTGATGCTCTGGGACAACTGGCTGCACATCTCCAAAGAAAAAATATCCATTGTCTGAAAGGAAAGAACAGTCTTTTATCACACTGCACACACCTGGATAATCACATTAATTCACCATCATCACTAACACCTGGGTTCAAACCAATCAAACATCAGACACCAACACTATCAGTCCTTTTCAAAATTAAAAAAAACAAACAATGACCACAATTCACCATCATCACCAATACACCTGGGTTCAAACCATTTAAACATCAGACACTAACAACAACAGTCTTTCTCAAGACTCCACACACCCAGATGATCACAATTCACCATCAGCACTTACACCTGGGTTCAAACCATTTAACATCAGACACTAACAACAACTGTCTTTCTCAAGACTACACACACCCAGATAATCACAATTCACCATCATCACTTACACTTGGGTTCAAACCATTCAAGTGTCAAACACTATGACTAACAACAACAGTCTTTCTCAAGACTCCACACACCCAGATGATCACAATTCACCATCATCACTAACACCTGGGTTCAAACCATTCAAATATCAGACACCAACACCACCAGTCTTTCTCAAGACTACACATACCCAGATGATCCCAATTCACCATCATCACTTACACCTGGGTTCAAACCATTCAAATATCAGACACTAACAACAACAGTCTTTCTCAAGACTACACACACCCAGATGATCACAATCATCAATCACACCTAGGTTAAAAATAATATTTATTGATTTCTTACCAAATGGATATTCCACAGGATTCCAAACAGCAATTTCCTTAGAGACTACGGTAGGGGTACGAGATGCTGATGTAGCTAGTTTTGGTTGCCAAGCAATAGCCCTTGGTCGCCTACCAACCTCTTTGGTACCATCTTTGGCTTGTACCTTGATAGGAGCTTCTATATAAGGGATGGGAACCTTGGAATTTTGAATGTAGACTTGTCCATCATGAGAACCTTTAGGAAAGATGATATTTTATCTATTAATTCACGCTATAGCGTACTCAAACGATGTACCTTGTAACACATTTCCCAATATCAGTAGAACATCAAAAAAGAAGTTTATGTATACACCAAATTTGACAAGTAAGATATATATTGAATAAATTACTTCCCCATACAAATCACTTTATTTCCAGTTTGGTTCATAACTTAATACAGTGATTGATATGTGAAAATTATATATTCAAGTAGCCATATCTCAGCTAGTATTTGAAAGATTCTCATCAAATTTCAAAAAATGTTTTTTGATTGTTTATAAAAATTAAGAATTTTTAAAGCCCAAATTTATTGTTAATTCATGACATCACATGTTTATAGTACTCTATTAAGAACCACTCTAATCAACTCACCCATGTACATAAGAGGTCTAGTACTAGCACCATTGTCAGGGATCCCATCTCTTAAACCAGGCATTACATCTTCACTAAATAAATCCACAGACTTTAGATAACTCCCATGTAACATCCACACTGCAGCTACTGGCGACTCAAACTTATGACTCCACAAAACAATATCATTTCTACTACCAGACATGTCGTTGAGATTGACGGCAGCGATCAGTCCATCAGGAATTGATACTCTTAATTTCCACTCAACTATATCATCCATGTCATCGACTGGACATTTTTGTTCCCCATTATTGGATGGTGCATCCAGGAATACCACATCTTGTTGGCCAACAGAAAAATTCCATCTGAACGAAAAACATTCAGTATAATTAAAATAGAGTTGTCACAATCTATGATTATTATTATTATTATTCCTGCTTGACCCAGTTCCCTCTCTGTTACCTATATTTACTATATAATGTAATGTAATGTGATATGTAATGTCATGTAATGCAACATAATGTAAATAAGCTTATCACCCCTCTCCTTTGCAGGAGAAGTGCTCAATTATGAGGGGAGCAGCTCAACATGGTAGAGTTTGAGGTATACACAATATAGTTTTCACATGTGAGAGGCTAGCCTTAAGAACAATAGTTATTCAAATTGGCTCCTTTTTTCCAATTGACGTACATCTATATTGACTGTTCATTCAGTTTTATAGGTAAAATGTTATATGCATGTGCTATAGATAAATTAATCATGACTTAGCATGTTTCCTATTACATTGCAGCTGTACCTTTCACTTCCTGTCCTCTGATCAACAGCTCTAATCGTCTGCTGTGTTCTCTTCACTACAAAGATGTCACTGTCTTGTACATGTCCTTCATTGTCTTCATCAGTGAGTTTACATCCATCAGCTGAGCACCTGTATCTCAGCTGCACATAAACAATGTACAAAGTCAGTACAATCTTTTCAATACTGTAAACAATTTCACTGTTCTTTTCATATATATTAAGACAATGAATGCAAAATGGTAGATATTGAACACTTCAAAGTATTTTTGGATCAAATTCAGTTTCAATAGACCTATTATCACAGTTCACATCCACAACCTCTGCCTTGATAGCGTTCAATAAATTATTTACAATTTGACTACAGCCTGTGGAATTTTGGAGTGTTTCAATTCCTTAAATTGCCATGAGCTGTTATCAAATTGTAAAAAATATATTACACGCTATTGAGGCTTAGGTTGTAGATGTGAACCATGAAAAGTTATATAGCATGTAAGATATCTTTATAAATTGTCATGAACAGCATCTCTTCAATTGACCAATTCACAGTTCTTGCTGTTCAACATCAGCGTTTTATGTATTCTTCCTTGATAGCATGCTATATATTCTTCCTTAATAGCATGTAATATATATTTTTTAGAATTTGACTACACACCTTTCCTGTTTTGGGGTCAATACCACATGATATTGCCTCTTTCCCTCCTACTAGCATGGATCCATCTTGCAGCTTAAAGAATGATCCTAGTAGATTGTCTGCGGTGTAAGGAATTGGCTACAAACAAACAGAGACTGAAAATATATCTAGAAAACTATATTATAAAATATTTGAGATACTATGCATGCTCTGATTGGCTGGCTGCTATATTTACAACAAAGGACAGAGACAAAATCAGCAAAAAAGTTCAAAATTATCTTATAAATTAAAGCAATACAAAATGTCCACTTTCATTGATATAAACATGCTGAAAGCTGTTTTAAAAATATTTTTTACAGCCAAACCTACTGTCAAAGTGTTCCTATCGAGGTTAGAACATTCAATTTGTTTATCGAAATTTGATTTCAAATTTGTATAAATGAATCGATTCTTGTAAGTTTCAAAAACCACTTCAAATCAAAACATTACTTTCAATGTTTTTTTGGACAACAGAAACTTGCTAAACCCAGTCTGCTTACATAAATATTGTTATAAATGCTTACTAAAGTATTCTATTACAATAGAATTATCAGTTATTGACCACAAATTGTGATTTCGGGACCATTATCAGTTGACGGTTGAAGTCTGCATTTTGAAATTTACAATTATATCAGTTTCGTTTTTGCAAGTTTAAAAACAAATTTAAAATCAAGTTTGGAAGAATAAATCGAGCCTTCCATCCTCGACAGGAATGCTTCAGTAGGTTTGGCTGTAAAAGAAATATAAAACGGCCACTTATGTATATGTACTGTAAGTGATATAAAAACTCTAGGAGCTGTAGAGCTACGCCTCATGTTGCTTTACGACTTCTCTTTTGCTCTACAGTTCCCAGCATGTCTATATGACGACACACATGCTGTTTTATATTCCTTAAATATATCATTCATGAGAAATTAACAAAAGATATCAGAACTGTGACATAATTATCAACACTATGATTATTACCATATCTATTCTTAAAACATGAAATAATTTATTATTATTTTCATATAAATATATTACCATTGTTTATTATTATATTATATCCAGCATAGAAAGTAAATAAATACCTCAATTTTGTCGCCATTTATTTGATAAAGTCCTCCGTCCAATGAAGGAACAATTCGTACTTGCTTGCCACCCTAGAATGAATGAATATTAAATAATATTGAACAAATAGATAAACAAATAAATACATCAAAAATAAAAAATAAATAAATATTAGTATAATAACAATAAATTAATGAATAAAATAATAAATTAATGGATAGATGATTAAATTAATTAATATAAATAATATTAATATCACATCTAAAAAAAATACTCAATTCCGATTGGCTGACGAACTGTGAATTTTTTTCTTACCATGCAATTAATTAATTGCACACATCCGGGAACTTAAATTGTGCTTTCAAATTGATTCATTGCCCTGCACTTTTATTCTCAGAAACTCACATTTTTTATATATGTGATATCAAAAGGAAATTACACCTATGTTCTCAAAGAATTCATGAAAAATACCGCTTGTATTCTCGGTTTGCATTTACGTCATCAAAAATATTTCAGGCAGTTTCAGAGACCTCAACATAATAAAAGTATATTCACGGGAAAGAGTGGGTAAAACTATGTAATTTTACAAAAATTATAGTCAAACTGAGTTTTTGCTGCCAAGATATTAACAATTTCATATGTAATTTTTTTGCAAGAATGTATGGAGTCACCATGTTTGTGTACAGCTTGTGTACACCAACATGGCGGACAAAAGTTCAGGCATCGAAATTACAATTTAACTCAAACCAAAATGCTTTAGAGGTGAAAAGTTTAAACAACAAACAATTTTGTTTATGTACCAGCCAAAAAAGGTGACATTTGTGGTTAATTTATATCTTTTTACGGCTCTAGAAAACGTCTGACAATGTTGCGTGACGCGAATCTCAATTCCAATATGTCAAGAATGAAACAACAAAAAAACAACCAAACTTTCAGGAATAATATCTTTCAAACACATCTACAAATTATTAGAGGACCAGCCTCCTGCGATTTATAGTTTAGATTTTAGCGTTCTGATGACATAACATGAAAACCGAGAATTTGATGAAAGTGAATTAATACCATTCATGCTACACACTGTGGTATTAATTCACTTTTATCAAATATGTGTGGTATTTTTCATTAATTCGTCTCAAATGGTGTAATTTCCTATGCAAATTATAGAACAAATTAAATTAAATGTAATAAATATCAATAAATAAAGCCAATAAGTGAATGAATAAATAAATAGATTAACTCCTTCACCACCAGCATCTGGCAATCACATATTAATAAATATATCAAAAAAAATCAAAATCAAAAAACGAATGAATGGATGGATGAATCAATCAAAAAACTACATTTTTGTAAGTAAATAAATAAAAGATTGAAGGAATGAATAAATAAATTTATATATAATCACAATTAAAAAGGATATAATTTAAACAATAGTAACGGCGTTAATTGGAATTTTATTTGGTATGACCCACACATTACAAACAGGGTTCTGTTTACATAATCCAAGCCGATCAACAAACAGATCCTCTTGCATATTTTACTAGTTGTTTTGATTTTTGTATTAATGTCTAAAAACCTACAAATACAGCAATAATATATAATAACACTAAAAGAAGTACTAACCTGCAAAGAGCTTAAGCTCGACGATAGTAAGGGTCCAGAAAAAGCCGGCAAACTCCAGCGAATTCGACCATTTTGTCTTGCATCTAGCGCAGAAAGTTTACCATCCAAAGTGCTGACAATAATAATCGAACTAGGACAGAAAAATAACTCAAACGTTACGCGAAATAACCCAACTATCTGCAAATTCATTGTATGAGGTATTTGAGGTGTTAATTTACCATGAATCCAAAGGTTTTGTAAGTTCTTTCTCGCCATTGTTCAGTACATCGTTCTGAGTGTCTTCTGTGCTGTTCGAACCTACCAATTCCACTAAGGTAGCCATGAATGCTACGAACTTTACCAGGGATATATAATCCAAACTTCTCATCGTAATTTCACACGACTCATGGTTTAATTAAGTCCAAAAATGGCAAGAGTTTAAACTCTCTCCATGATTAAAACGAGCTACAAGTTAACGTCCATTTCCGAACGACTAGTCCGCCATTTTTGTTGTGAGCTGATGGTGAAATGTGTTTTGATTGGTTGGCAAGTTACACGATGTGAAAACGACGTCATTGATTTATTTTTAGCCATTTTGAAAGGTAACCACGCCGAACCACGCCGTTTTTTCGACGTGGCGGTCTGGGTGTCGGGAAAACACGGATACGGACCGTCCGTCTGCGGACCAACGGACCAACGGACCAACGGACCGACGGACCATTTGGGAAAACGCGGACCAAAAAATTAATAAAACGCGGACCAAAAAAAAATAAAACGCGGACCAAAAAAAAAAAACGCGGACCAAAAACAAAAATAAATAAATAATAATAATAATAATAAAAACAAAGATAAAAAAAAATAAAAAAAAAAATAGAAAAAAATAAAAAAATTAATAAATAGTATATAGCACGTTTTAAGTATTTCACTGTTTCATTAGGTAATTTAATTTGTTGTCCCAATCAATTGAACTCTATTTTTTCAACTTTTCCAAGAACTTGAGAAACCAGAACGAAAGAAAACAATCAAAAAGTAATATTTCAGATGTGATTTTTATTGAAATAAGGGGGGGATCTTTGAAAAGAATATGTTTATTGTGGGCCCTCAACAAAAAAGGTGCCTTTGCTAATGAATCACCCACCCCCTCCCCCACATAACTAATGAACGGTCCATAGCTTGACTTAAATCAATAAAAATCTAAAAGTAATAGTTTAAGCTTACAACATACTTTATCCTTTTTGTTGAAACTTTGAAACAGAAAAATTAGTCTCAATCGGTAATGAACAAAAATTGGAGTATATAGTATTATAAGCTGATTAGATTTGTATTTGATTTCATGCGTATCATACTTTGGCCTATTGTTCGGTGTCCATTTCGAGGTGATAATAGTTATAAATCTAGAATTATTTTGTGATATGTTACAAGTACTTTATCGTTCACTAGTCATTTATGGGCATTTATTTGGCCTTTTTTCGTCCGACGCAGGCTTCAATTAAAATATATACATCAAGAAGCAACTCAAGAATGTGTTGTGGTTGAGAACGCGAATGTTATCACTGGCGCCCATCACTTCGTTCGCATCACCGAAACGAATTATTTCCAGTTGAATTCATATATATATATTTTTTTGTGTGGCATTTACTACTAAAGTTAAGTTACCATCAAATATTTACATACTTTGTTTGACTTTGATAAAAAGTATTTATTAAAACCCAATGTATAAATAGTTTGACTTATCTGTTTGCAGTTACTTTACATTTATCAGTTGTGTCATCAAAAGCTTTTATAAACAGAACTTGTTGACCTCCCACCTTGAAATGGCTTTGAATCTGAGGATACGAATCTCAGGCCAACTTCACTTTGGGCAATAAATGGGCTACTATAATGTTCGCTTGTTAAAATCCATTGATCTCAGCATTATGAATGTGTTATCAAATTCGTTGAGTAATCAATATTCAATCGATCAACATTCTTATTTTAAGACTTATTATTACGTATTTGGTGTGTTAGAAATTGTATTGATCGGTACTGAGAGAATGACGTGCGTGTCTTATCAAGTGATGACTGACATTATACACATTCGACATCACGAGTTGATTCGTACTCTGTTCTTGTCGTTTCGATTGTTGCAGTTTAAGAAAACAAAATCTCAGAAAAAGTTTCTCAGTATAATTCGAGTATCCCGATTCCTCGAGTCGCATCGAGAAACACACTAATAGGACACTCACTAATAGGTTAAATCTTCTGAATTGTTGAGGGTTTTTTCGGGTAAAGAAACATTTTATAAGTATTTGCAAGTTTTTTTACCGTTTTATCTTCTTTTTCATTTTCATTTTTGTTTTCATTTGTATTTTTTTTTTATTTTTTTTTTATCTTTTTTTTTTTATTATTATTATTATTATTTTTTTTTTTTTGGTCCGCGTTTTATTTTTTTTTTGGTCCGCGTTTTTTTTTTTTTGGTCCGCGTTTTATTTTTTTTTGGTCCGCGTTTTATTAATTTTTTGGTCCGCGTTTTCCCAAATGGTCCGTCGGTCCGTTGGTCCGTTGGTCCGTTGGTCCGCAGACGGACGGTCCGTATCCGTGTTTTCCCGACACCCGTGGCGGTCTGTCATTTAAATTTCAGTTTAATCAATCAATTTATTTAACGATTATATCAAAGTAATCGATACGATTGTCATTCTAGATGAAATTAAAACCACAATAAGGATTACATGTTCTAGAACATTTTTTTCGACGGAAGTGTATAATTACTTCCGGTTGAATGACTCAGCACATGATTAATTTTGAAAATGAAGAGAAAAAAGTGTTTATTATTCTTTTTTTCGATACTATTCTCATTTCAAATTCAATTTATAAAGCATTCCCCAAAAAAATTACTTTTTGTCTCCCATAAATTTTATTGTTCAATTTCATATTTTTTTCTCACATTCAATTAACTACTGTTTCTCCTAAACGTAGAGAACAGTAGCTTTGATTCTTTCATTGATATCACAAAATTCCTATAAAATTAAAAGAGTTCGTTTTAATTTGGCAGTGAAAAAAATACATAGTGTGGGCTTTCTGTGCTTTATTTATTAATGAGCCCGCATTTGTTCAGTTCAGAGGTTATTTTCCCGCGCTATTCAACACTCGATAGCATTGACTATCGACAATTTTTCGCCATTTTACCCTTAAAATGGTGGATTAAGACGTATTTGTTTAGAAGTATACATGGCGAACAATTGCCCTACATCTCCAAGCTTGAAAACATCAAGTTTTTATAGCTCAAAGCCGTCAAAAAGGTAAAACGGTCTCTACTACCTTCCAGGTTGTGTTTTTTACGTCATTTTTTCTGCGTTTGTATTTGTGAATATATTGAGTTTGTTGAATAAATCGCTTGACAACAAAGGAATTATTTTGAGGACAGGTATAAAGTCCCTATTCTAAACCTTTTACTCCGACGAAGGGCTAAAGCTCGAAACGTCAATAATGTTATTATATTATAAAGGCAACATTTTTTAACGGTGTTATAAATTTCATTATATTACCTATCGTTTATATAAATGGAAACTAGCGAGTAAACTAGAATAGGCTGCGTCGGTGTTTGATATAAATGATAGGTAATATAATGAAATTTGTAACACCGTAAAAAGTGTTGACTTAACTTTACTAACGTTTCGAGCTTTAGCCCTTCGTCGGAGTAAAAGAGTTAGACTAAATAATCATATCAAATTATATCAAACACCGACGCAGCCTATACTAATTTACTCGCTAGTTTCCATTTATATTCTAAACTCTGATATCAGAGCTTTCAATATATTTTAAATAAATTGATAAAATATCAAAATAAATATGATAACAAATTATCGAAATATTGTAAAATTTTGTTTTGTCTTGGTTTTGCTAGTTCTAAAGCCTGGCTTGAAAAGCAAGCAAAATGGGAAACTAAGTGTGAAGAATTTAAGAAAAAGCCCATACCTACACCAAGACTACTAAGGTAAATTATATACCCAGTTTAGCATCTTGTTAAGATCTTGTAATATCTGGTGAGTCAGATCATCCAAGATCTTGCTAAAACCTTGGCAGAATCTTTGGAAGATCTTGATTAAATCTTGGCAGAAACTCAAAGGTTCATGCAAGTTCTTGCAGATTGAGTATTACATGCTAAGATCTTGTAAGATAATGCCTGGATCTTGCATGATCTCGCTCGTTAAATTTTCAGTTGATTGGGGTTCCTGTGTTTTTCGAAAATAATATCGGCCGAGACTTTTCCGAAGCTAATCTTGAGAAAGGAGAGAGAAAGAGAAAGCTCTCGGCCGATATGATTTTTGGAAAACACAGGAACCCCAATCAACTGAAAATTCAACGAGCGAGACATGGAGCAAGTCTACAAGATGCTCAACCTGGGTTATTATCAACCCTTTTCTTTTCCAGGCTTGATGACCCTATACCAGTGTTTCAGCGTTTTCCTTTACAGCAGTTTGCTTTTGAATTTGCAAAATCATGTAGCAAGGTATTGTAAAATATATATTTTTCGATTGTGTTGATTGTGTTGTTATACCAGATGCATGTCTTACATCCTAACTGGCACAGGCAACCCAAATCTCTATATTTCCCATTTTATTTATACTCTACAAAATTACTTGATTCTGATTGGACAAGAGGACTGAAATTATATTGTAAATTGTACTCTGCAGAGTACCATTAAGTTAATTTAAGTTTTTCAGTATCTTTAAAATAAAAATTCAAACAATCTTCTTGTTCAATTCGTAGTTAATAAATACTCATAATGTTTTGAAAGTTATCAAATTGGACTTGTCTAAAGGATCATTGAATTTTGCAAACTTTCAAAACATCACTTTTTTCTTGACTAGGATGTTCATATCTTTTCTGAAGAGATTGAATCAGATGGCAAAAGAAGATACCTTGTCAGCACAGTTGATCAGTTTTGGCAGTTCTACAGGTAAAACAGATATTGGGGCAGGGGCATTCTAAGCTGCACAATGAATAAAACTGCATCAAAAATTTCTTAAATATATATATATATAATAAATAAATGTATAAATCTTGGACAAAACAAAACAACCAGAAGTGAAAATATCTGAATTATATTATTTTACTGTAGAAAAAATGTTTTTTCACAAAATGTTTATCATCATCATTGTACAATCACTGACATTGATGTCATCATACTTGCATCACTATCATCATTATCTTTGTTGTCATCATCATCATTCCTGAACATTATAATCACCATTATCGTCATGTTATCTAGATCATTATTATTGTATCTTGTACCAAAATGTTACTCCTATTTGTATTAATCATTATTAATCATACGCTTATGCAGGGGCCGCGAAGCGTGTTGGAAAGTGGGTGGGCTGAGCCTTTAATATAGATCACATGAGTGATTTTTAAGTGAATAAAAAAAACACTGCGAGACTGTGAGAAAAAAGGGGAAGGGCTTAACCCCACCCCTCCAGCCCTTCCCCTTCTGCAGCCCCTGTTATGACTTTGTGAATGATGCCAGATTACTTTCTGTTGCTCCAAAGGAAGTTGGAGCCAGAGCAGAAACATTTCTATGAAGTGATAACTGAAGGTAACCATAGTGTAAAATTTTACATTTCAAAAACTCATGAATAATTATTGAGAAATTTACAATTAAAAAAATCATGACCATGATGAGAGTTTTATATTTGATACAACACTAGTGTTGCATGTATATCCTGATTTGCATAATTTTGTTATTGAAATTTCTTGACGAGATAAGTTTAATTACTTTAATCTTGAAAATTTAAAAGTTGTTTACATCATTTCAATCCAGCTCATCATTGAAGTAGATTTACATTGCTATATCATCGTTGTCAATGTTTTCTAGGATCAGCCTGTAAGCTGTATTTTGATCTCATCATTGTCGATGCTTTCTAGGATCAGCCTGTAAGCTGTATTTTGATCTCATCATTGTCAATGTTTTCTAGGATCAGCCTGTAAGCTGTATTTTGATCTCATCATTGTCAATGTTTTCTAGGATCAGCCTGTAAGCTGTATTTTGATCTCATCATTGTCAATGTTTTCTAGGATCAGCCTGTAAGCTGTATTTTGATCTCATCATTGTCAATGTTTTCTAGGATCAGCCTGTAAGCTGTATTTTGATCTGGAATTCAAGAAGGAATTTAACCAAGATAGCAATGGAGAAGAAATGCTTGATATTTGGATTAAGGTTTGTTCATATTACAAGAGCAACATATATTACATATGTACAATGCAAATACACAGTAGGCTTTTAAAGCTAGGAGATTGTGGTGCTGTATATCCTTTACATACTCACACAGGCGCATATGAACAATATGTGCCATATAAATACATAGAAGATATATTATTATATTACTCCTCATTACATTTAAATATTATATGCTCTCTACTTTCAACTCACATGGTGTGCTGTGCTGTGCTGTGCTGTGCTGTGCTGTGCTGTGCTGTGCTGTGCTGTGCTGTGCTGTGCTGTGCTGTGCTGTGCTGTGCTGTGCTGTGCTGTGCTGTGCTGTGCTGTGCTGTGCTGTGCTGTGCTGTGCTGTGCTGTGCTGTGCTGTGCTGTGCTGTGCTGTGCTGTGCTGACAACCAGATAACCCAACAAAAAACCCTTGTGGCATGAGAGTTTGAACAATACATTAAACAAACTCTATTCACTTGTTGTCCGAGCCAAGAATCAAACTCTGGTCATACTGCTGAAAGGCCAGCACTCTCACCACTAGGCCAACCATGTGACCCGTTGAATGTTGTATTGTTTTTAAAAGAGATTGAAGTAGATAAATAAGAGTGGTGAGTTGTTAACCACACCCCTCACCTTGCACCTCTCATCCAGGTTCGAGTCTTGGCTCGGGCATGGATTATATGTGAGTTGAGTTTGTTTGATGCCACAAGGATTTTTCTCCAGGTTATCCGGTTTCCTCCCGCCGCAAAAATTGTTGTTGTGTGCTAAAATATTCTAAGTAGGGGTAGTGAATGTGAGTCTGGGTCTCCCCAATAGGTAGGGCACTTGTGTCTGGTTAGAAGATGGAGGAGTTAAAAAAGTGATTTATTATTATCATCATCATCATCATCATCATCATCATCATCATCATCATCATCATCATCATCATCATCATCATCATCATCATCATCATCATCATCATCATCATCATCATCATCATTATTATTATCATTATTATTATCATTATTATTATTATTATCCACTCGGGCTGTCTCTTAAACAGAAATTATTATTATTATTATTATTATTATTTTATTATAAAGAGAAATTAATGCTGAGTGTGTTAATTATTGTTTTAACTATGACAAAGTTTTTTATATTACTGTTGTATATATTGAAACAGATGATGTTGTATTACACGTTTAGCATCACTGACTGAATTTTTTAATCTTTCAGTATGTCTGTTCTCATATCAAGCAACATTTTGCCATTAATTGTGACAGAAAACACATCATTGACTTGGATTCAAGGTATGTAAAAGCACAGGCAAACGGCTTCAACATTTGCTTCAACATTGGTTTCGATTTTGTTGAACGCTGTAGAATGGTTATTGAATGATTTTGAATGTAAGGGGCAAACTGTTTCAACAATGTTGAAATGAGGTGGCAAACGCCTTCAACATTGCCATACACAAAAATCAAATGGTCTTCCCTTAGCAAACCTTTCTAATCATTGTTTTTATTAATTAGCACTGACAGCAAGTTTTCAAGACATCTTATTTTTTGTCTGCCTGGAGCTGTCTTCAAGGACAATATACATGTTGGTAAGACAATTTGAATTTTATGAATTTTTTAAATTTTTTGACGGATGAATAAATGGTTTGGTTTGGTTGGTTTGTTTGTTGGTGTTTATTGTTTGTTGGTAGGTTTTTTGATGCTGGTTGGTTGGTTGTAGCCTGTGTTACAGCCGGAACTTTTCTCTTGAAAGAAAAATCCCGGCTGTAACACAGGCTAGTTGGTTGGTTTGTTGCTTAATAGGTTGGTTGATGAGTATATCGTTAATACTTTACAGGTAACTTTGTTAACCACATTTGTGGCAGTCTTCTTAACCTCGTCCACAATTGTGACGCTGAAGATGACGAAAACCGCATCTCAGAGAACCAGATTGCAGAAGGTCCTAGTCCAAAAATACCCAAGATGTCTGAAAAATGCTTTTCAGATGGTAAATTTTTGTTATTATTAAAATCGTCACAATCATAAACATTGTTACTAAATCATCATAATGGTAATCATCATCACCATACTTATTATAATCAGCATCAGCATTAGCAGCATGATCATCATCGTTTGTGAACTTCCTCCTCCTCATGATCATATTATTATTATTAATATCAACATGATACTCATCACTCTCATTATCATACAAATAAAAAATCAAACATAGTTATCATACATACATACCATCATAATGGTAATCATCATCACCATACTTAATCAGCATCATCAACATCATGATCATCATCATTTGTGAACTTCGTCATCATTATCATTATCAACATGATATCAATACAAATAAAAATCAAAAATAGTTATCACACATTTTTACTTCAATCGTTTGCTTAACAACAGTGACGCAGTCCAGACTAGTTTAACTACTAGTTAACCTTAGTATATTTTTACTGTTTTTGAGAAACTCCGACACAGCCCACACTAGTGTAATTTCTAGATATCGTACAATTGTACTTCAATTAATTTCTTAGAAACACCAATGCAGTCAACACTAGTTTAACCGCTTGATATCGTACATTTGTACTTCAACTGTTTCTTAAGAAACACTAATGCAGTCAACACTAGTCCTCTAGTTATCGTACAATTATTTCCGTACATTGACGTAGTTTTTGTTTTCAGTATCTGTACAAGAATTGAAGAAACTTCTCGTTAAAAACAGCAAAGGAGAGATTGGGACGTTCTGCGATCAAGGTAGGTGGTAGAAATGATTGATGTTCATAAGTGTCCCGTTCATCCCGGAAAATAGGTTGATAAAGAGATGGGCGTTGGTCTAACCTTTAACAATATTGTCATTCTCATCATCATCATAATCTTTCTCATCCTTGTCGTGATCATCATTATTATAACCATCTTTGTCATTAAAAAAATAAATCACTTTTCAGTTTTAACGTCTCAATCTTCTAGATGGACATGTATCATGTGCCCTACTAATCGGGGAGACTCACTCACACTTACTACAGTAGTACCTCTATTAAGCGGTCACCCATTAAGCGGTCACCCTCTATTAGGCGGCCACAATAAAAAGTCCCAAATTTTTTCTCACTAAATTACTGTATTTGGTTCCTCTATTAAGCGGCCACCTTTATTAAATGGCCACGGCCACCTTTTGGCGGCCCCAAAGCTTGTTTTCTATTGTTCTAAACCTCCATTAATAATTTTTAAATGGATCTATTTGCAATATTGTTACATGATGACAGCTAAAGCGCTGAAAATAGAAAGATTATGACTAGTAATGCTAATTAACACTACTGATATAAAGTGACAAGCCGTCGTTATCAACTTATATTTAATAAATTTTACAACCATCACTCCTCATCGGGGCTCTACTCAAATATAATCCAGCCTGAGACAGAACAACATGGATAACAAACAGTAAAACAACAGCGGTCCTCATCATCATCATCATTATAACTTTCATCATCATCATCATCATCATCATCATCAACATCATCATCATTATCAGCAGCATTATTTCTAATATAATTTACCTTTTATTTCATTTGTTTGTTTAGGTGTTTATACGAAGAATCGAAATTTTCGTCTCTTCAAATCTACAAAATACGGAAAAAATTCCACGTTAGAGCTTGCTAAAGAAAACCTCTTTAAGGTAATGACAGTTGTTACTTCCTTGCCGCTCTGTTACTTTTTGAGGTTTTGCTATGCATCCACTTATCTATCCATCCATCTGTCCATCCTCTCTCGCTCCTTTCTCTCGCTCCTTTCTAACCAGTTGTTTTCAAGGATTTTCACTAATTGGAGTTTTGTATGTTCCAATTGTATTTTTAGCCTGACTTGAGAAATCGAACAGGAAGCTTCAGCCGCGACCAAAACTACCTCCTTTTTCTGGACTCTTTGATTTGTAATGTCAGGTAGGTACAATCAACCAATCAATCAATAACTTTATTAAAGTCTTCTAGCGTTAGGGACGGACACTATATATTTGAGGGAGCGGCTGGGCAATCGATTTTGGTGCAGGATATTGTTTTTGCCTTCGAGGCTGTGCAGGATTTTCCACCATATTTCTTTCAATATTTTTTTCAATGAGGATGGTGGCGATGCGTGATGATGATAATGATGAAGACAATTGTCATGATTGTCATGAAGATAATGCTGCAGCTGCTGCTGTGATGATGATGCTGATTGTCATGGTGATGATGATGATGATTGTCATGGTGATGATGATGCTGCCACTGATGATGCTGCTGCTGCTGCTTGTCATGATAATGATGTTGATGAAGATGATTGTCATGATGATGATAATGCTGCCGCTTATGATGCTGATTGTCATGAGGATGATGATAATGACCATCATGATGATAGCGATGATGGTAATGTTTCATTTCTTTTCCCATCAGTTATAGCGATAGTAACAATCATGATGTTAAAATATTGACGTTTGAATGCGAAACATCAAAGCATGGAAAACGCACAAGATCACAAGGGACAGTTTCTAGTAAGTTACTAATAGAATAGATTTTGCCATGTAACTGTGAAAAGTACATTGTCGTGAGCGTGCCTTGCCGCGACCGTGATGTTTCTAGAATTGTGATAAGCTCGAATCATTCTGTGTTTCAAACTCATTTTGCACTCATTTTGATGGTTATATTTTATGTTGTTTTGTCAGGTTCTCAAGATCTAACACCATCTGGTTACGAACACTCCCCTTACCCACAAATCGACGAGTTCATCACATCAGTCATTGATAAGGGCGAAGTCCAGGGTAAAATACGGAGATGGGTCTATTTCTCACAAGGTACGCCAATTGATTAAAAAACATAGACGTGTTTTAGTTCTCCTTTAAAGACCCATGGTCACTTACCAGCATGCACCTCACCAAAGGCTGAATTTCGTGGATCATGAAAATCACACATTCAGACATTTTTATATATTTTACGATGTGAGTGAGTATTTACGCTCTAGCTAAATCATTTAGCGATTTGTTGTATTTGTTTTCTCGTAATACGACTGACTGCGAATGAATTATCACACTCAAATAAAACTAAACAACGCAAAGCATGACGGGAAGTGACCATGGGTCTTTAACAATTTGTCTCTAGACACGAGGTGTTTTGCTCAGTCCGGGAGCATGCTCCTGGGTCATTTTGCTCCCTCTTGTGCATGTACCAACGATTTCCCTCAAAACATGTTTTCGCTGGAGCAGATTTTTTTCTCCCAGCCAGGAGCCCATTACTCATCCGATGGGCTCTTGTCCCAGCTCATGCTTCCTGTTATTAAACTGGTTCAATAACAAAGAGCACCCTTCCGCGACAACATTTTTTGTATGAAATCGTTGATAGACATGAGGGAGTCCATTCAGGACTTATTATCGCAACGTATTTTGCAGGCAAAATTCTCATGTTCGACATCGACAGGAACCGATGGTGTGAGAATATTGGCAGACCACACAAAAGCAATCATATCATGTAAGTATCTACCCTCCTGTGCTGTGCTGTGCTGTGCTGTGCTGTGCTGTGCTGTGCTGTGCTGTGCTGTGCTGTGCTGTGCTGTGCTGTGCTGTGCTGTGCTGTGCTGTGCTGTGCTGTGCTGTGCTGTGCTGTGCTGTGCTGTGC
The DNA here is from genome assembly GCA_949775045.1 of Metridium senile. Lineage (NCBI taxonomy): Eukaryota > Metazoa > Cnidaria > Anthozoa > Actiniaria > Metridiidae > Metridium > Metridium senile. The sequence goes on from OX459107.1 coordinate 9,104,016, forward strand.
TGTGCTGTGCTGTGCTGTGCTGTGCTGTGCTGTGCTGTGCTGTGCTGTGCTGTGCTGTGCTGTGCTGTGCTGTGCTGTGCTGTGCTGTGCTGTGCTGTGCTGTGCTGTGCTGTGCTGTGCTGTGCTGTCATGCCTTGTATTCTCTTCCATTTCTTTTCTCCCTTTGATCTATGCTTTGATTGTCTGATGGTTATTGTCTTTTTTAGAATGGTCGCTGATATGAAACAAGGTGTTTACTACCAGAAATGCCACGATCCTGAATGCAAGAGAATCAACTACAAATCACAAGGTACAGTATAAAAGTACAAGCTTATATTAAAGGGTTTAGAAGGTCTACCCTTTTTATATTAGAACCATTGATTTATCAATTGCCATGGGTGGCATTCTTTTAACTTTTATCTTATTAAGTTGCAGCTCATGCATGCAAACTAATCGATTTTTTACTCTCTATTTGTGGTTTTGACAGAAAAAGCGATTCCAGAAGAAATAAACCCATTCCTTCAGGAGAAAGATTTCTTAGACTCGGTAGGGCATTCATCCATCCATCCATCCATTCATCCATTTTTTATATATTCATCCATTTATTCATCTATATATGCATCCATTTTCTCACTCATTCATTTATTCATTCATAGATCCATCCATTCATTCAGTCATTTATTCAGCTATTGATCTATTTTTTTTATAGGGTATTTGGGAAAACGACCAATTAGATGACGACATTTTGTGTCAAGCTGCAACAGACTTAGAAAACAACGAAGCAGAACAACAAATCGGAAAACAAGTTAACGCTGAAAACAAAGAAAATTGTACGGAAAATCAGCGTTCACATAATAAATCCAAAGAGAATGACAACGAAAGAGAAGTTCCACAAAAAGAAAGTAAAGAAACTTTCAGCGAGAAGAAAGTGTCTCAAAATAAGTGCAACAAAAATGTCAAAGATAAACAGGATCCACTCAATGACAACGGAACTGACAACGATACTGAGTTCGCGCTGTTTTTGCCGGAAGATGATGACTGGGAACCTTGGAAAGATCTTCCGACATGTGACAAATAGAGTCGCTCAAACACCAACGCTATATCTTGAAGGGCTTTTTAACAAATTTAAATTTTACTGATACCAATATTCAGTGTTGCTTTTAACATTTTTAAATGTCACTTTTCTAAATCGATAGCACATAATGTCTACATATATATATAACAGTAGACAAAAAAAAACACTGTTAAAAATGTAAAGTTTCAATTGCTAATATTTAATTATGTAATGTGTGCTTATATATATTGTGGCGTTTTTTACATCGTTTTAATGAGCTTTAAAGACCCACAATCGACCGTGATGCTTTGCGCGCCTCGACCTAATTTCATGTATCACGAAATTATCAAAATGGTCTGTACTAGGTACCCTCTTGCTCCCAAAATTATAAAATACATCCAATCAAATGCTTGAAAGCCGTTGTATTTTTGGCCGTATTCAACTGCTTCTTCCCATGAGACATTGCGGGTTCTCTTTATTTTATATCATGTGGGATAAAAACTAGTATATAAGGGAACGAATATTTAATCACACTGCAGCCATACGGCTTTGATAGTAAAACTTCCTTATAAACGTATTTCCATTTACTTAATAATCACACATGGCAGCCATACGGCTTACAACCATTAAAATGTAATAAATGTGCACATTTATTGATATGATTTGGTCTTTTTCAACAAACAAAATCCCTGTATAAATGTTTATACTTGTAGTGAGTCTTTCCATAGATAATAGAGGGGAATGGTTATGAAACCCGGCGAACTTCAAGAAGGGGCGCTCTTTTGTTTTCGATTTGATGTTGTACGTACTATCACGTGACCACGGCCCTGCACAGCTGATTTCAATCCAAGACAGTGGAGCTTCCTTAGCTGGAGAAGATTTAGAAGCTATTTTAGACATTCTAGAAGCCGATGAACAGATTGAAGAAGAGTTTATTAATGAAGTCGAAAATGTAAGTAACAAAAATGCTTTAATTGCTTATCATTTTGGGGAATATAGCGGATAATAACACAGAAACTAACTTGGTCTTTCAGTTTCCCGCCTTATAATATACTGTACAAAATTACTCGATTCTGATTGGACGAGAGGAGTACATTTAAATCGTAAATTGTACTCTGCAGAGTACCAATTAGTTTTTCAGTATATTATAAATAAAAAATCGCACGATCTTTTCGTACAATTCGTAATTAATATATACTCGTGATGTTTTAAAAGTTATCAAATTGGACTCGCCTAAAGGCTCGTCCAATTTTGAAAACTTTTAAAACATCACTCGTACCTATTAATTTACGAATTGTACTCAAGATCGTGCGATTTCCTATACAAAAACTGGAGCGGACGTGTCACTGCAAGCTCTCCAAAAGCACAAAACATTGAACAAATTCAACAAAAACTTAAGATTCTGCATGACTGACACAGTCGTTTTCTAAAACTTTTAATTTGATTAATTACTGATTTTTTACCTTTTTCAATTTCCCGCCAAAAAAAGTCACGATGAGAAAGGTGACGTGTTTTTATTCACGAATGCACTTGAAGGATGAAGACAAAATTATAAAACGCTGGAAAAGCTGCCCAAACAAGGCATTATTGTGTAGCTTTTAGCAGAGAGGTTAGTTTACAAAATAATTTTCTATTTTATAATGCGTTTAGGGTATAAAAAGGCTTTTTTCGTCGTGAAAAAGGCTTTCTGAGAATCCTTTGCGTGTACACATTAGCTGGCCGTCAAAGTTTTTATGAAACTTAATTGGAAAAGGGTAAGGAATGCACGATTATTTCGTCTTATTCGTATAAAGTAAACTTTTGAACATCTAGATAGCAAGTTTTAGGTATTTCACTTTACTTTTTACAAATAAAATTATTGACGCTGTTTACATGTAATACATGTTGAATCTGTCACGAAGCTATATAATATAAATAAGTCCTTTTTGTCACGTTCATAGATACATTCATTTAAATTTGCAAACATTTACTGCATTTTTCATACATTATGAAATTCTTATCGTATCTTAACTGCTTTGGATGTCTAACAAATATCCGTTGGCATTAATTATGGTATGATTTGCTATTTTTCGCCATTGCTAAATTCATTTCACGAAGGTGATGTGTTGATATTCTTTCTTGTTCTGTGAAATAAAATGTCCTCAAGTCCTCTTCATGTGGCAACTTATCATTTTTTTTGTCCACTGGGTCTTATTTTTGAGAATCACAACATTGTTCTAGGCAATTTTGTTCATCAAAACATCATAAAGCCTGCATACAGCCAATTTGACGGCCAGACTTGGATCGAGGCCAGCTGCGTGACGTCAAGAAAAAAGAAAAATTCTAGAAAACCTCTTATTCTGACAAACACTCGTAGTAGATAGCATCATAGTTAATTTTAAGAAGTACTCTACATGGCGAACAATTCCTCTCCAAGCTTGAAACGGGGGCTTATTCTATCATCAAATATGAGGTAAAAGAATGTTCTCGTCTGAACAGAACAAAAATATTGATCGGTTTCATGTGAACAGCATGTCCAGGTCGATCTTTTAACTATAGTCAAAAATTTGTCTGGTACCATGTAAAAGTAGCCTTAAAAAGCATCTTGGTTAATTCTTTTAAATTACCAAACTTTTACCAAGATTAAAGTAAATCTATGACAAAGTTAAAACTTAATATGCAGTTCAGGATATACACGACAAGTGTTGTGTGTCATGATTTCTTTTGTAGATCTCTTATTTATTATTCATGAGTTTTTTAAATAAAAATACCTACAGTTGTCATTAAACTTATTGTTAATTCCAGGATTGGTGGTTCTTTACCAGAGTTTGAAGATTGTTTCCCTACACAGCAACAAGCTTTTGAGTTTGCAAAATCATGTAGCGAGGTATTGTAAAATAGTTATTTTTCGATTGTGTTGTTATACTATATATGCTGTTACTGTGCATACCTTACCACCTATATTGATGTCACCTATGTATATCTAGGCACGTTTTTAAAAGAAATGCATAAAAAATGTATTTATTAATTAAACAATGAAATGGTAGATTTTTTTAATTTTTTGGCAATTTTTCCAATTAAGGTTTAGCTTAGTAGATCAATTTTAAGAAAAATCTGTAATGAAAAACCATTTATATCTAGAAAAAAATCATTCTTTTAATATTTTAAGGTTTCGTATTACAGATTTTTTTATTTTTCCTCAGTTGCAAGAAAAGGTAGGGAACTATGTACAAGTTTAAAAATGTACAAGTAATGTACAAACTTTCACCTAAAGGATTTGGAGATATCAGCTTTAATAAAGGAATTTCAGGTCCTTTTTACAGTGGCCTGTTGTTGTCATGACAATGTCAAATGCAATATTTAAAAAAATTTATATCCTAGATCCATAAGCTTTAAAATGATATATCAGTTAAATGTGTAGTTTCACAATAATGCTGCATAAACATGCAATATATAGTAGGTATATAGATATATACAGAAACCATTTCGAGCCTCCTTAAAGAGGCAGTGTCACACGGTAATGAAATACATCAAATTTGCTATTTAATACAGTAGTGAATATTCTACATTACTGGCTAGTGTATGGTTTCATTTAATAAAACAGTGATGCATATTGACCTCATTTACAGAAACAATTTTAAGAACCTCAATTACGAAAGAACCTGTTCATTAGTATTTGCCCAAATTGGTTTCTTTATGCATGGTTAATAAGCACTGTTTAACCTTTTTTTTTTTTTGACCAGGATGTTCATATCTTTTCTGAAGAGATTGAATCAGGTGGAAAAAGAAGATACCTTGTCAGCACAGTTGATCAGTTTTGGCAGTTCTACAGGTAAAACATGTGGGGGGGGGGGGGGGGGGGGTTAAGGGGTGGGGATTCAAAATCACACAAAAATATGAATAAAACTGCAAAACCGCACCAAAATATACTAAAAATCACAACTGTAATAAATATATAAACCTTGAACAAAACAAAACAGCCAGAAGTTAAAGGATCTAAATGATCATAATTTTCTCACAGTAGAAAATTATCATTGTTGCTATTATCATGATCATTAGGGGGCTTTCATTCATTAGTGTATGGGGGGGGGGGGGGGGGGGGTGCAAAGTCACCTGTTGTCTGTTCCAAATATTATACCCAATCCTCCCTTGACAGCATACAATTTGTAACAACCCCTCTATATAGCTTCTGAAAATAATGATGATGATGATGATGATGATGAACTTTATTGGACAGGGTGACACCATTACCATGAATGTCATCATCATTATCTTGTTGTCATCTTCATCATTACCACTAATGTCATTATCATCATCACTATTATCTTTAATGTTATCTATTTCATTATTATTGGATCTTGAACCAAAATGTTACTCATATTTTAAATTATAATTAAAATATCTTGTTATTATTTATCATAAGATTATGACTCTGTGAGTGTCTTGATTACTTTCTGTTTCTTCAAAGTGAGTTGAAGCCAGAAGATAAACATTTCTACGAAATCATTCCTGAAGGTAACCATGGTGTAACTATATTTATGTGCAAAGATCATAATTGTCATCAATATATACAATATCATCATTACCATTATAATCTTTAAAATTTTAACATTTTCTTATGAATGACATTATTATATATTGAATTGAAATATGGCGACCTGGTGTTCACATTAGTCTAGAGCATAATAGAGTGTCCACATGTTTAAGAGGCAAGCCAGTCAAGAAGAATTGTTATTCCAATTGGTTGCAATTTTTGAGGCTACAGTGTCCATATAATTTTGAGAATTCGAAAGAATAGCTTTGAATGATCTGTCTAAAGAAAGTTAACTTTTAATGTGTATTTATATATCATGAAGTTTTTTAGGTTTAATAAGACGGTTAATACCGTGAAAAGGGATGATTTGTTTTGACAACAAAAGCATTAGCCCGGCATCACACACCGATTGAAGTGCCCTTCGATTTTTGGCATTTTTAAGGTCAGATAAACATATTTAGTCAAGGATCTCACATTTAACTGTATGTTTGTCACTCTTCAAATACAAAATGAGCTTTAAAATTATTCTAAGAATGAGCTTTTGACAAATGTTTTTGTATTGTAAAATTGGTGCGAATAGCTGCCAAACAACATTCGCTATAAATGTAATAGATACACAAATATTGTACAATATTACCGGAAATATTGCTTTGCTCTACAAACTGGCAGTTTTATTATTGTTCTGCAAATTTTGACTGCACAAATACATATTGTTCTCTTAGACTTCCTGCCGATTATTTCATGATTTTTGTACATTGATTTTTCAGTTATATCTGTTTCAAGCAGTTAAGCCTTATGCAGTCTTAGACTGCCTATATTTTGGTTCAGTATATCTCCTTCAAAAATTCATACATAATTAATGAGCTATTATACCAATTAGATTAGCCTATTTGGTCACATGCATGGACCTTTATATAAAGAATACTAATAAGGATGACCTTTTTTAGATATAAAGGTCCATCATACTAGCAAAGGTCTCAGTTTTAACAACTCATCATTGACCTTTACTAGAGGCATCATCCAAAACAATGCTATCAAGCTCCTACTATATTATACACAACCTTTCTCAAATGTGGGATGCCAAATGTGGTGGTGCGTGGTGTGATATGAGAATGCGCTGTGTACCTTGCAAATAAAGTTTGTCTCCAACTTGCACTTTTCTTCAAGAAACTTTTATAATTTAGTTTTAAATAAGTGTTGGAGTTTTTGAAGCCCTTCAATAAACTCGCAGATCGTGTTTTATCAGGTTTTAAAACACTCCTGTTCTTTTATTAAACAGTACATCAAAATAATGATAATTATTTAACCATCATCAACAACTTTTTTATCACAACCATCATATTCATTATCATTATTATCAACACTGTTATAATCAATTTCATCAGTTATCCCATTGTTTTTGTGATTATGATTATCATTTATATCATTTAACAGCACCATCATCACATCCAATAATTTGCATCATCATCATCATCATATTTATTTTATCATGATCATGATCATTATCATGATGATGATGATGATCATTATCATCATGATCATTATCATCATAACTTGCTGATTTCAATCCATCTTATCCATCTGGCATAAGATTCAATCCGATCATCATTGAAGTAGATTTACATTGCTATAATTTATCATCATTGTTAATGTTTTCTAGGATCAGCCTGTAAGCTGTATTTTGATCTGGAATTCCAGAAAGAATTTAACCAAAAAAGCAATGGAGAAGAAATGCTTGATATTTGGATTAAGGTTTGTTCATATTACAAGAGCAATATATATTACCATTAAATAAATTGTTTTGTACTATATACAATATGAGTGGCCAATCTGTATGAGATATACAGTGGCGAGTCAAAGAATTCTTTTGTCAATTGCTCATGAATTATTCATGAATTTTATAAATATATATACATTGCCGGATTTCAAGCCGACAGGGGCTGGGGCGAATTGCCTTACACTTTGTTAAAGAAGATTTGATTTACATAATCAGAGAAACCTTGTCAAGCTTTACAAAATCCTGAAGTTTGGTGTTGATTGGTTTAATATTGTGTGAAATAAAGCCATTCAAAAACTTGAAAATCTACGAAGAAATGTATGGAAAACCGGACAAGTTAGTCTAAGTTGTCCGGTTTTTGTGGCTACTGCATTCTGGGAATGCCAGAATATACCACAGGAAGCCCACTTCGCACCGGGTAGTGGTACATTGATCTTGTAATCGTTTCCAGCGGCTTTTAAAATGGCGTTTTGTGCAGTCGTTTCGGCGAATGTTGAGAGAGCTTACGGCCCAATACCGTTTGCTAGTTTGAAGAAATTAGCATGGATTAATTGCCGAACAACCCCTCTATGGCTCTGCGAAGTAATTTTCTCATCGCAATTCTTTTTCGTTGAAACAAAAGCGTCTGAATTGGCCGATATTTGAAGTGATTTTGGTCTTGTCATTTATGATTTACGAAAGTAAGTTATGAAAAACTCATGACAAACATAAAAAAATACATGAAAATACATTCTATGTTAGAAATGGAAGTTTTCTTAAAGTAAGATTATTACTTTAAAAAAATATTATATTCAAAAACCTCAAAAAGCTTGGGCTACCTGTGATTCTATATGCAAACAATTCATTGAGTTTCTATTTCTATTCAGTATAGCCACATGCGCTCATTGAGAGTCTATTTTTGACATTTCCCATACATTTCTTTACAAACGTCAATGGCTGTATCTCATGCAATATTAAACCAATCAACATCAAAATTCAAGACATTGTAAAGCTTGACAAGGTTTCTCTGATTATGTAAATAAAATGTTTGACAAAGTATAAGGCAATTCGCCCCAGCCCCTAACGGCTTGAAATCCGGCAATGGTAGGCTTTTAATGCTTGAAGGTTGTGTTGCTGTATATCCTATACACATTCCTTATTACATTTGAATGTTCTATACTCTCAACTCACATGTTGATTTTTATGGAGGGAGGACACCCAGATAGCCCAAAGAAAAACCCTTGTGGCATGGGAGTGAACAAACTCTGTTTGCTAATGTGTTACCTAAGCTACCCAGGCCACAGTGCATGGTGAAATTAATGCCAATGCTCTCACTGCGTGCTAGGCCACAGATGCCATCCAAGTGTTGATTGTGAAGATTTTTAAAATAGGTGTATATTATTGTTATAAATGATAGGTAATGAATGAAATTTATAACACCATAAAAATTGTTGACTTAACTTTACTGACGTTTCGAGCTTTATAGCCCTTCTTCGGAGTCACTCCCACGAAGGGCTAAATTAAGTCAACATTTTTTACGGTGTCACAAATTTCATTATATTACCTATCATTTATATCCAACACCGACGCAGCCTGTACTAGTTTACTCGCTAGTTTCCATTTATTATTGTTACAGTGTATATATACATATATCAATAATATTACATGTTTAGCATCACTGACTCAAGGTTTTGATCTTTCAGTATGTTTGTTCTCAAATCAAGCAACATTTTTACATCAATTGTGACAGAAAACACATCATTGACTTGGATTCAAGGTATGTAATACCTTGTATGGTGGTGAGAGTACTGATGCATGATGCATGTTGATGATGTACATATTCGGCAACACTTTTCATAATCATGCAGTCATGGAAGATCTGACAACAATGTGTAAAAGACATTTTTAACTGCTGTCAATAAGGCATCAACTGATTTTTTGAATGACGGCAGTGTAAACTGCCTTTTTTGTGTTGGCATTTGATCAGTGGTCAAGTAATTGTGAAAGGCGCTATAAATATGTTATGATGAATGAACCAGTGGTTGATCTACAATGCCACTGTCCTTACCAAGCCTTTCTAATCATTGTTTTTATTAATTAGCACTGACAGCAAGTTTTCAAGACATCTTATTTTTTGTCTGCCTGGAGCTGTCTTCAATGACAATATACATGTTGGTAAGACAATTTGAAGGTATAAAAACAGGTAGATAGATGAATAATTAAAAAAATGATTTGGTTTGTTGAGTTGTTGGTTGTTTGGGTCGTTTGTTGGTTGATTGTTAGTTTGGTATTTTTTTAGATGTTGGTTTGTTGGTTGCAATATGGTTGGGTTTTTTGGTAGTTTGGTATTTTTTTAGATGTTGGTTTGTTGGTTGCAATATGGTTGAGTTGTTGGTTGTTTGATAATTGTTGGTTGGTTGGGTTGGGTTGGTTGGTAGTTTTTTAGATGTTGGTTGGTCGGATAGTTGAGTTGTTTGTTGAATAGTTGGGTTGTTGGTTGGATAGTTGAGTTGTTTGTTGAATAGTTGGGTTGTTGGTTGGATAGTTGAGTTGTTGGTTGAATAGTTGGGTTGTTGGTTGGATAGTTGGTTGGATAGTTGTGTTGTTGGTTGGATAGTTGGGTTGTTGGTTGAATAGTTGTGTTGTTGGTTGAATAGTTGAGTTGTTGGTTGAATAGTTGGGTTGTTAGTTGAATAGTTGGGTTGTTGGTTGGGTTGTTGGTTGACTGGTTGTGTTGTTGGTTAAATAGTTGGGTTGTTGGTTGGGTTGTTGGTTGAATAGTTGAGTTGTTGGTTGAATAGTTGTGTTGTTGGTTGAATAGTTGGGTTGTTGAGTTGTTGGTTGAATAGTTGAGTTGTTGGTTGAATAGTTGGGTTGTTGGTTGGTTTGTTGGTTGGATAGTTGGGTTGTTGGTTGGATAGTTGGGTTGTTGGTTGAATAGTTGAGTTGTTGGTTGAATAGTTGGGTTGTTGAGTTGTTGGTTGGATAGTTGGGTTGTTGGTTGAATAGTTGAGTTGTTGGTTGAATAGTTTGGGTTGTTGAGTTGCTGGTTGGATAGTTGGGTTGTTGGTTGAATAGTTGAGTTGGTTGAATAGTTGAGTTGTTGGTTGAATAGTTGGTTTGTTGGTTTGTTGGTTGTATGGATGGTTTGTTGGTTGTATGGATGGTTTGTTGGTTGTATGGATGGTTTGTTGGTTGTATGGATGGTTTGTTGGTTGAATGGATTTAAAGATGGATGATTAAATGGATGGTGTTATATCGTTAATACTTTACAGGTAATTTTGTTAAGCACATTTGTGGCAGTCTTCCAAACTCTGTCCATGATTGTGACACTGAAGATGAAGAAACAAGCATCTCAGAGAACCAGATTGCAGAAGGTCCTAGTCCAAAAATACCCAAGATGTCATATGGTAAATGAGTACATGTTCAGTATTTTGTTATTATCAATGTTATGGCAATCATTAAGATTGTTAAATCATCATCACCATTCTCTACTTTCACATAACCACAATGCCTTCTGTTTTCGGGGGGTAGATATTGTAATTCAAATTTTTTTGACTTGAATTACAATATCTACCCCCAAAAACAAGGCATTATGGTTATTGTGAAAGTAGAGAATACTTTTCATAATCAGCAGCAGCATCATCAACAGCATGATCATCATTATTTGTGAACTTCATCATCATCAATATGATACTCATCACTATCATCATCATACAAAAAAATAGTTATCATACATTTTTAATTCAATTGCTTGCTTAGCAACACCAACACAGCCTTTACTAGTGTAATTGCCAGATATCGTACATTCGTACACCAACGCAGTCCACACTAGTCCTGTAGTTATCGTACAATTGATGTAGATGAGGCATGATCGTCCGGGGTGGTGTAGTCTTGAGAAAGACTGATGGTGTTGATGTCTGACGTTTCGAAAACCTGAGCGGAAATCATCTTCAGAGTTCGTTTTCTTTACTCTGAAGATGACTTCCGCTCAGGTTTTCGAAACGTCAGACATCAACACCATCAGTCTTTCTCAAGACTACACCACCCGGACGATAATGCCTCATCTACATTGATTACACCTGGGATCAGACCATTCACTCTTATCGTACAATTGTTTCCGTACATTGACGTAGTTTTTGTTTTTAGTATCTGTACAAGAATTGAAGAAGCTTCTTGTTACCAACAGCAAAGGAAAGATTGTGACGTTCTGCGATCAAGGTAGGTAGTAGAAATGATTGATGTTCGTGTTCATTAGTGTCCCTGCATCTATTATCCCAGGGCACGGGCTGATCTAGAGATGGGGGACGTTAGTCTTTATCATCATCATCAACATCAGCAGCACCAATATTACTATTATAACTATTATTAAACTATTTATCTAAATATATTGTCTCTTTATTTTTGTTTAGGTGTTTATACGAGAAATCGAAATTTTCGCCTCTTGAAATCCACAAAATACGGGAAAAAATCTACATTAGAGATTGCTAAAGAAAATATCTATGAGGTAATGACAACCAGCAGCTGGGACATTCGTCTGCGCATGCGCCAACCAAAGTGCGTGGAATCAAAGTGCGTGGGGTCCTGGAAATTAAAGAAAATAAAAATGGCAACCGTTTTTTCGAGTCTAAATGTTGTTTCCCTTCTTTCTCTTTAATAAATATACTGTTTTTCTTTTCTCCAACAAATGATAATAGAAATAGTGTAGTGTATAAACTGAGCAAAAAACATAATTCAATGAGAGAAAGTTCAGTTCAGTTCAGTTCCTTTCCCTCCCATTCTCCTCCTCCCTCCCTTCCTTCCACCACCCCTAACTTTCCTTCTTCCTTGCTTGCATTCTGACTTAAATATTTACACACACACACTCCCTCCTTCCTTTCCCTCCCTTTCTCCTCCCCCTCCCTTCCTTCCACCACCCATAACTTTCCTTCTTCCTTGCTTGCATTCTGACTTAAATAATTACACACACAAACTCCCTCCTTCCTTTCCCTCCCTTTCTCCTCCTCCCTCTCTTCCTTCCACCACCCCTAACTTTCCTTCTTCCTTGCTTGAATTCTGACTTAAACACTTTCACACACACACTCCCTCCTTCATCCCTTCAGCATTTCAGAATTATTTTCGAGGATTTTCACTTGTTGAAATATTACTATAACGTATTGGTACCAATTGCGTTTCTGTATTTTCAGCCTCGCTCGAGAAAAGGAATTAGCCGCGACAAAACCTACCTCCTTTTTCTGGACTCTCTGATTTGTAATGTTAGGTAGGTACCATCAATCAATCAATCAATAACTTTATTAAAGTCTCTAAATCTTCTAGCGTTACACGAGTCTGTGTATACAACTAATCGGGTAGACTGCGGGGGTATGTTGGTTTTACTAGTAAGAAAATTTGGGATGCAATGCAGGCTAGTTGGTTTAAAATATTAACACCGTTCACTTTTTCATTATTTACAATGGAAAGGTATTTTGAAAAAAGTTAACTGCAAACTTTAGTGATAAAATATAACAAGTCAAAAACAAGATAATGAAACCCATAATGCACTCAATAAACAATAATGATGATGATCATATAATGATGATGATTTTCATGACAGTGGTGATGATGTTGCTGCTGATGACGACGGTGGTGATGATACTGATGACGACAGTGGTGATGATGCTGATTTTCATGACGCTGATGATGATGCTGCTGCTGATGACGACGGTGGTGATGATGATTTTCATGACGGTGGTGATGATGCTGCTGATGATGACGACGGTTGTGATGATGATGTGATGATGATTTTCATGACGGTGGTGATGATGCTGATGATGATGATGACGACGGTGGTGATGATGATGTGATGATGATTTTCATGACGGTGGTGATGATGCTGCTGCTGCTGATGACGACGGTGGTGATGATGATTTTCATGACGGTGGTGATGATGCTGCTGCTGATGACGTCGGTGGTGATGTTGATGTGATGATTTTCATGACAGTGGTGATGATGCTGCTGCTGATGACGACGGTGGTGATGATACTGATGACGACAGTGGTGATGATGATGATTTTCATGACGGTGGTGATGATGATGTTGCTGCTGATGACGACGGTGGTGATGATGATGATTTTCATGACAGTGGTGATGATGCTGATGATGATGACGACAGTGGTGATGATGATGTGATGATGATTTTCATGACGGTGGTGATGATGCTGATGATGATGATGATGACGACGGTGGTGATGATGATGTGATGATGATTTTCATGACGGTGGTGATGATGATGCTGCTGCTGATGACGACGGTGGTGATGATGATGATTTTCATGACAGTGGTGATGATGATGATGATGATGATGACGACGGTGGTGATGATGATGTGATGATGATTTTCATGACGGTGGTGATGATGCTGATGATGATGACGACGGTGGTGATGTTGATGTGATGATTTTCATGACAGTGGTGATGATGCTGCTGATGATGACGATGGTGGTGATGATACTGATGACGACAGTGGTGATGATGATGATTTTCATGACGGTGGTGATGATGCTGCTGCTGATGACGGCGACGGTGGTGATGATGATGATTTTCATGACAGTGGTGATGATGCTGCTGCTGATGACGACGGTGGTGATGATACTGATGACGACAGTGGTGATGATGATGATTTTCATGACGGTGGTGATGATGCTGCTGCTGATGACGACGGTGGTGATGATGATGTGATGATAATTTTCATGACGGTGGTGATGCTGCTACTGATGACGACGATGGTGATGATGATGATCATATGATGATGATTTTCATGACGCTGATGATGATGCTGATGAAAACGGTGGTGATGATGATGTGATGATTTTCATGACGGTGGTGATGATACTGCTGCTGATGACGACGACGGTGGTGATGTTGATGTGATGATTTTCATGACAGTGGTGATGATGTTGCTGATTTCATTCATACTATATATCCATATTTATTGTAATTATTATTATTCTCACAAATATTCTAGTATATTGTAAATAGTTGTCACTTAATTAATATTAATTTTTCTTCAAAGAGCGAAATAAACTCATTCATTCATTTTTTTCCCCGTCATCGATAGTAACAATCCTGATGTTAAAATCTTGACGTTTGAATGCAAAACATCAAAGCGTGGAAAACGCACAAGATCACAAGGGGCAGTTTCCAGTAAGTTACTTAATAATCAAAAGGACGTTGATGTTATTACAGTTGAGCCCGCGAATGAAATTGCCTATTGTTTCGAGAATCACTCTGTGTTTCATACTCATTTGATACAGTTATATTTGATGGTTGTATTTTATGTTGATTTGTCAGGTTCTCAAGCTCTAACACTATCTGGTGACGAAAATTCCCCTTACCCACAAATCGACGACTTCATCACATCAGTCATTAATAAAGGCGGAGTCCAGGGTAAAATACGGAAATGTGCCTATTTCCAAAAAAGTAAGCCAATTGATTAAAAAACATAGATGTGTTTTAGTTCTCCTTTCAAGACCAATGGTCACTTACCAGCATGCACCGCGCGAAAGACGGAATGAATTTCGTGGACCATGAAAATCGCACATTCAGACATTGTGTCTTTTGCGATGTGAGTGGGCATTTACGCTCTTACTAAATCGTTTAGCGTTTTGTTTTATTTGTTTTCTCGTAATATGACAGACTGCGAATAAATTATAACGCTCAAATCAAAATAAACAACGCAAAGCATGCCGGTAAGTGACCATGGGTCTTTATTTTAGGTGCTAGATAGCCTGCGTTGCATCCGGAATTTTCTTCGACTTTACAAAGAAAATTCCGGATGTAACGCAGGCTAGTGCTAGAGAGACCCGAGGTGTTTTGCTCAGTCCAGGAGCATGCTCACGGGTCATTTTGCTTCCTCGTGTGCATGTACCAACAATTTCAAGCAAAAATCTTTTGGCGGTAGGATAATTGTGCTTCCGACTGATACTAAACTGGTTAAATACCAAGGAGCACGCTCCCGTGATAACATATTTTGTATTAAATCGCTGGCCCACATGAGGGTGTCCAATAGGGAGCTAACTAATGGCCGGCAGGAAAACTGTATAAAGACTGTTATTTTGCAGGCGAATGTCTTTCTTTTGACATCGAGAAGAACCGATGGTGTGATAATATTGGCAGACCACACGAGAGCAATCATATCATGTTAGTATCTACCTTTGTATTCTCTTGTTTTATCTGTGTTCACTTGTGTTCTCTTCACTTCTCTACTCGTCTCTACTCTTCTCTTGATCTATGCGTTGATTGTCTGATAGTTATAAGTTATTGTCTTCTTTAGGATGGTCGTTGATTTGAAGCAAGGTGTTTACTATCAAAAATGCCACGATCCTGAATGCAAGGAAATCAATTACAAATCAGAAAGTACAGTATAAAAGTCACTTGCTTGTAGAACAAGCTTATAAGAGCTTATAAGGTTTAACCTTTTTATATTAGAACCATTTATTTATCAATTGCCATGGGTGGCATTCGTTTAACTGTTATCTTATTACGTTGCAGGTCATGCATGTAAACTAATCGATTTTTTATTCTCTTTTTTGGTTACATTCATTTGACAGAAAACCCGATTCCAGAAGAAATACTCTTAGACGCGGTAGGTGCATTCTGGATTCTATATTCATTCATTCATTCATTTATTCATTCATTCATTCATTCATTCATTCATTCATTCATTCATTCATTCATTCATTCATTCATTCATTCATTCATTCATTCATCCATCCATTCATTCATTCATTCATTCATTCATTCATTCATTCATTCATTCATTCATTTAATTATTCACTCATCCATCCATTTATTCATCCATTCATTCATCCATTCATTCATTCATTCATTCATTCATTCATTCATTCATTCATTCATTCATTCATTCATCCAATCATTCTTCCATTTATTTAATCTTTCACTCATCCATCCATTCAAACATTCATTCAATCATTTAATTACCTATCTATTCATCGATCTATTTATCTGGGATTTTTTTATAGGGCATTTGGGAAGACTAAATTGTGTGCCAAGTTGAAAATCTGCGCTCACATAATATATCCAAAGAGAACTTCAACGAAAGACAACAAGAGAACACAAGAAAACGCTGTTGACAACGAAACTGAGTTGGTGCTGTTTTTGCCGAAAAATAATGATTGGGAACCTTGGAAAGATCTTCCGACATGTGACAAATAGAGTCGCTCAAACACTAACGCTATGTCTTGAAGGGCTTTTTAACAAATTTAAAAAGGATGCCAATATTGTTGCTTTCAGCATTTTTAAATGTCTTGTAACATCTATAAATCGTACAAACGCAGTTAAGTTGAATTGTCATAACTTTCAAGATAAAAGTCACTTGCTTGTAGAACAAGCTTATAAGAGCTTATAAGGTTTAACCTTTTTATATTAGAACCATTTATTTATCAATTGCCATGGGTGGCATTCGTTTAACTGTTATCTTATTACGTTGCAGGTCATGCATGTAAACTAATCGATTTTTTATTCTCTTTTTTGGTTACATTCATTTGACAGAAAACCCGATTCCAGAAGAAATACTCTTAGACGCGGTAGGTGCATTCTGGATTCTATATTCATTCATTCATTCATTTATTCATTCATTCATTCATTCATTCATTCATTCATTCATTCATTCATTCATTCATTCATTCATTCATTCATTCATTCATTCATTCATTCATTCATTCATCCATCCATTCATTCATTCATTCATTCATTCATTCATTCATTCATTCATTCATTCATTTAATTATTCACTCATCCATCCATTTATTCATCCATTCATTCATCCATTCATTCATTCATTCATTCATTCATTCATTCATTCATTCATTCATTCATTCATTCATCCAATCATTCTTCCATTTATTTAATCTTTCACTCATCCATCCATTCAAACATTCATTCAATCATTTAATTACCTATCTATTCATCGATCTATTTATCTGGGATTTTTTTATAGGGCATTTGGGAAGACTAAATTGTGTGCCAAGTTGAAAATCTGCGCTCACATAATATATCCAAAGAGAACTTCAACGAAAGACAACAAGAGAACACAAGAAAACGCTGTTGACAACGAAACTGAGTTGGTGCTGTTTTTGCCGAAAAATAATGATTGGGAACCTTGGAAAGATCTTCCGACATGTGACAAATAGAGTCGCTCAAACACTAACGCTATGTCTTGAAGGGCTTTTTAACAAATTTAAAAAGGATGCCAATATTGTTGCTTTCAGCATTTTTAAATGTCTTGTAACATCTATAAATCGTACAAACGCAGTTAAGTTGAATTGTCATAACTTTCAAGATGATGTAATAATACTAATAAATCAGGGGAACTAGTATAGACTGCGTCGGTGTTTGATATAAACGATAGGTAATATAATGAAATTTGTAACACCGTAAAAAATGTTGAGTTAACTTTTTTAACTGACGTTTCGAGCTTTAGTCCTTCGTCGGAGTACTTCTATAGCGTCTATACCACTAATTGTTCTAGGCGCTTTACAAAACTAAGATAGATAGTATAAAATACAATTATCGATAATTTACAATGCTAAGAATCAAATATATAAGTAATGAAATGAATTGTCTAAAATAAAATATATACGAAAGCAAATATATATTTATTATATAGCAAAGATATAACGCACGATCTCATTGGTCAATAAGCGGGCCGTACTTTTTCCGTACGGACCGGAAAAGCGAGAGCAGCTTATTTATTATAATTTTTTCCCCTAAAATTGCTATATAATAAATATCTTATTAACCTCGCTTGCTCGGGCCGTACTGGAAGTTATGGAACCTCGTTTTTTCCCACTTTTTATGACAGTGGAAAAAAACTCGGTCCATAACTTCCCGTACGGCCCTCGCGCTCGGTTAATAAGATATTAATATACTTATGAAAGCTAAAAATAAGAGCTAAAAATATTGAGACGTTTTCACATAGTTTTAATGAGCTTTAAAAAAGATATGCAACAAAATATTGTCTGCGCTAATCACCAATCAGAATGCTTGAAAGCTGTTGTATACACCTAGTTCAATAATCGTTGTCGCAGCCAAAGCTACACTCTGAACCCTGCAAAGGATGTCGGTATTTCTTCTCTTGTTATCGATTTATTCATAGCATATTTTGGATGGACATGTTTGTGTTATATGACCATAACACTGTTACAGTAATAGATGAAGAAGCACTGATATTTCTTTAAAAACGTGTATAAATCACAAATTATGTTCATAATACCGACAACCTTTGCAGGCTTCAAGGTGTGGACTGTAGCTTCAGCTGCGACAATGATTTTTGAAATAGGTGTATATTCGGTGGTATTGAACTGCTTCTTCACATGAGACATTGCGGGTTCTCTTTATTTTATATCATGTGGGATATATAAGGGAACATCAATCACACTGCAGCCATAGGGTTGGACTTCACCAGTAGAAAGCTGCGTTTTTATTGGCCCCAGTTGGTGAAGACTCGCCCCAGCCATACAGCTTACAATTGTTTGGGGCTTAATAGTAATACGTCCTTATGAACGTACTTCCATTTACTTAAATCACATACGGCAGCCATGCGGCTTGCAATTAATAGTATTTAATGAATGTGAATGTGCACTGATATAGAATGAATGTGCACTCATATGGTCTTTTTAACAAACGGAATCCCTGTATACAGCTATTTCAAAAAACGTAGAATACTGCATACTGAATAGTGCATTGCAAGACCGAAATGCATTTTGGGTCATCTTATATTGTTTAAAGTAAAATATATGATAATTAAGCGAACTTTCTGCATTTTGTAATTAGTATTATTTGATAATGGAGCGTGATGGCTCCGAAACGTCAAAAATTTATTTCTTTACTAAGTCTCATTTTTACGTCATTATGTGTTTCAAAATCATTACTTATATGATAATTAGTTATTTTATTCTTAGTGCATTCCATTCAAAACAATATACGAGCTTGTTATGGGGAGTAAATATCGCTGTGTATGTATTATTTATTACGAATCAATAAGACCAACAATGGTCTTGGAATACAATATTTAGTATTCAACGTTTTCTGAAGTAGCCGTAAATTTTTATACCTGTAGTGAGTCTTTCAGTTTCCTGCCAAAAACTGGAGAGCGAACGCGTCACTGCAAGCTCTCAAAAAGCACAAAACATTGAATAAATTTAACAAAAACTTAAGATTCTGCATGACTGACACAGTCGTTTTCTAAAACTTTTAATTTGATTAATTACTGATTTTGAACCTTTTTTCAATTTCAAGCCAAAATAGTGCGAACGCGTCACGATAAGAAAGGTCACGTGTTTTTTTTCACGACTGACCGCTGCATGAAGACAACCCGCCATCGCTAAAATTATAAAAGCTGTCCAAACAAAGCATTATTGTGTTGCTTGTAGCAGAGAGGTAAGTTTACAAAACAATTTACTATTTTTAATGCTTTAAGGGTATAAAAAGGCTTATTTCGTCGTGAAAAAATGGAGTTTAAGTTTTTTTCGTTTGTCTTTTTATGAGAGAAACCTTGAAGCCGCTTTGTAGCTGTATTCTGGCTGAGTTCACTGAATGTGTACTATTTGTTAACAAACTAGTCTCGAAAAGCTTATTTAATATTATGAAGAGTGATAATAATGCAAATTATACAATTACTGTTGTCACTTCTGCTCAAAACTAGAAATTTTTCAGTGACTACATGTATTTACAATCATTAGTGTGGTTATTGTATGCCTCCGAGACCTGACTTGTATCGTGAGAAAATCACCCTATTGATCGATAAAAAAGAGTAGTATCCGAAACGTCTGAGGTCAATAATGAGAGCTTATGATATATCCCTTTTTTACTCCGACAAAGGGCTAAAACTCGAAACGTAAAGTAAAGTTAAGTTAACCTTTTTTTAACGGTGCTACAAATTTCATTCTATTATCTATCGTTTATATCAAACACCGATGCAGCCTATACTAGAGTGGTTTTCATAAACCCGTGAAATATATTTTAGCGTAATTAGTGCTATGACACTCTAATTCTTTTGTTTTCTATTGTTTGAATTTGACTATTACACCCTAATAAGCAAAATTTGTTTAGAGTGGTTTTCATTAACCCGTGAAACAAAGTGTAATAGGGAAAGAGTAATAAAGTGTATTAATGTGTTATAGTGCTATTGAACAAATGATTATAAAACACAAAGTTAAAGTTAAAGTGTAATAAAGCATATTACGCTAAAGTGTGTTTCACGGGTTAATGAAAACCACTCTAACGGGTTTATTCGCTAGTTTTCATTTATCGGAAACATTAGTAAATACTAAATAGTACAATTTTTGCTAATTCTATTGTTTTCCATTGTTTAATGTAGCACTGTTTTGTATTATTTAGTATTTGTATCTCACGGATATAATTATATTAATGTTTGTACTCTACTGAGCTTCCACTAAAAACGAAAGCGACGGCTAAACGGTCAGAAACGTAAACAAATTCATCTTCAATACGTTACGCCGATCACCCATACCATAATTTACCTTTGTAACCCAACTGTGCGCTGAGAAACGCCAACGCGGTTTACTATGCACTGTGGGTCTAAATGTGCTCATTTATTTAGTCTACCATACAGCTGTACAAACAAGAACATACGAAACAGCCAGCAAATTGCCGTTTTGTACATTTGGCCACGAGATATGGAGACAAATTGACGAAGCATTGAAACTGGGCTAATAATAGCACTGATGTTGCCTAATATAGACAACCAGCTGATATTGTTACTATATTTATGGCAGCTGTTGCCATGGCAGCAATGACGTCAGCAGGGAATACTGCATGATGTTAATTTATTAAAGAGATCTTTTCGACGTTTTCGTGGTACTACTTCGAGCTGTTGATTTAGTCGTAGAAAAGCAAGAGGGTTTCGACACCAGTTTCGACGTTGGCCGGTTTGCGTGTGATTTATTCCGTTTTTGGTGAGTAATGCATGCACTGGTTAAAAAAGAATATTATATGGATTAAACTAACAAAAACAAACAGACAAACAGACAGACAAACAGACAAACAAACAAGCAAACAAACAAACAAACAGACAAACTGAAACAAACCAACAAACATACATATAAACAAACAAACAAGCAACAAACAAATAAACTTGACAAACAGACAGGCAAACAAACAGAAAAACAAGCAAACAGACAAACAAAAACAAGCAAACAGACAAACAAGCAAACAGACAAACAAACAAACAAGCGAACAAGCGAACAAACGGAAATACAAACAAACAAACAAGCAAAAGAAAAATAAACATGACAAACAAACAAATAGATAAATACGCAAATAAATAAACAGAAAAACAAGCAAACAGAAAAACAAGCAAACAGACAAACAAACAAGCAAACAGATAAACAAGCAAACAGACAACTGAACAAACAAGCAAACAGACAGGCAAACAAACAAACAAACAGATAAACAAGCAAACAGACAAACAAACAAGCAAACAGACAAGTAAACAAACAAACAAACAAGCAACACACGAACAAACAAGCAACGGACAAACAAGCAAACAAACAAAACATACCACAGGTCTTTCTTCTTCTATCGAGGCTGGATTTGAGCTATATCTAACTCGAAACTGTTATATTCACAGTTTCTCTTTCTTAGTAGATGAGTTCATTACATGATTGACAGGCTTGGTAATGTGTGCTTTATCAGTAATGGTGTACTGGTGGTGCTTACAACTAATTCAATTCAATTTTTATTTCACACTTGTCAATAAATACGAGGCATCTATATATCGAACGTAAATATAACGCAATCACTGACATAGCGATAAATGAGAATAAAAAAGTCATAAAGGAGAGAAATGTGGAGTCTTAATATCAGTTATCAAGTGTTGGTGAGCTAGACTAACGTACGTTTTCGAGCCAGCCCATTTTACCATCAAGGCCAATAAATCAAAAGTTAAAATAATAATATACTTTTGATGATAACGTTCAGTCTTGTAACGTTCCGTGCTGCAAAGTGTGCCTTAATTAAATAGCGGTCTATACACATCATAACTGTAAAGTGCACTAAGACGTGCATATGCTATATATAAGCACTTGCATTTTCAATTGGATGTACATTCGACTTAATTTTTACCTTTTTTATACACACTGCTTCCGTTCATTACGGGTTGATTGTCTTTAAACAGTAAATGACGCTTTTACGTACAAAGTTTTCCAATCTCTTACGAAATACCTCGGAAATTGGTAAAACAATAAGCCATTTGTTCCTTCTTAACGAAATTAGTGTTTGCTGCACGCAACATCGTAATATTATGCTTTTTTACAAATATTTTATAATAATTATAATATTTTGTATTATAGTGAGGATACTCGAACCGTGAACACTTTGAATTTTGTTGTTGCTTTTTTTTAACCCACATCCCATGAGCGAGTAAATTAGAAATAAGATTTATTAAGAAACACTTAGTGAATTTTGAACTCACTGCTTCATTTTGAGAGGTTTTGGAGGAGTAGTAGGTAAAACAAATTAGAACATGAAAAAAGTCAAGAGTACACGGTTCGAGTATCCTCACTAAATGTTAAAAATTAAAATAAATGAATTGTTATAGACTGTGATCAACCTTGTATACTGACATGGATA
The DNA here is from genome assembly GCA_949775045.1 of Metridium senile. Taxonomy (NCBI): domain Eukaryota; kingdom Metazoa; phylum Cnidaria; class Anthozoa; order Actiniaria; family Metridiidae; genus Metridium; species Metridium senile. The sequence goes on from OX459107.1 coordinate 9,126,968, forward strand.
TTCAAGTTCAAAACATCCATGTGGGATTTGCACACGCATCAGATGGCCGCGACAACACATTCAGTTGTTCAAATATTTCACAATATTTCGATTCAATTTATTTATTTTCATTTTATCATTTTATGTTATTAATATATCACATTGCATGATGGGAGCACATGTCCATATATGGAGATTAAGGGCCGTTGTTGACAGTGTCTGTTAGCTGGTATTTGTATGACGTAGTTGATCTCAGGGTGGCTGATACTACTGATACGACCGTCAGTTTCGGGGGCAACTGGTTGTTCGTCGACAGCTAGAGTCACAAACTCCATTGGCTGCCTTGGAGCGCGTCATAAACAGTCCATCAACTGACAGTCGTTGTATTAATGATCATTTCTCAATTCTCTCCAGTAGAAAACTGATCGTCTGACATTCAAGAGAGAAAGTGACGGAGTGAAGACTTGAGTTATAATGGAGAGTCTTCAGTGTATTTCATGTAATTCACCGGTAAGAGTTGACCATAATTTCCTCAGGCTAAGGAGTAAAACTAAGCTGAGATTTAACTTGGAACTGGGAACGGATATTTTAATTAACTAAAATACAGTAAACTAAAAATGATCAAATCGTTGTGATAAAACAACTTCTAATGGCTGAAATACGGAGGAGATTATATAATAGAAACTAACTTCAGTTGATTTTAATCCGTTCAGAATTAGTATTGGGTTTAAACTGTAGTCATATTTGGTATCCGTGCATGTATTTATAATGTTCTAGCCAGTGACTTTTGATGTATCGAAGAACAACACCGTGACGACGGAGCAAAAATATTTCACTCGAGTTGGTTTAATTTTAACATGTTCAGAATAAATCTTGGGGTAAAACTTGCATGTATTATTAGTCAGTGACTGTAATAAAATGGTAAACGTTTGATGTATCGAAGAACAACACTGAGCACAACACGGGGAGCAAAAATGCTTCAAGTTGATTTCAATATGTTCAGTATAAACCTTTGGGTAAAACTGTACGCTTTTTGGTATTCTAATCTACTAGGTTTTATTAAGTGTTGTTCTAGATTTTGGATGCATCGTAGAATAACAGCACAACTAGGGGGAGGGAAAATGGTTCGAGTTAATTCTAATATGTTCATAAATCATCTTTGAGTAAAACTTTACGCTTTTTTACACGAATACTTGGCATTTTAATCTACTATATTGAAGTGTTATTCTAGATTTTGGATGATTGGATGCATGATAGAACAACAGCACATCACGGGGGAGCAAAATATAATGTTTTACCAAAAACAAGTTGATTTTTATCTGTTCAAAAATACACTTAGAGTAAACCTGGACCTTTTTCACACGAGTACTTGGATTCTTATCTACTACACTGTAGTGAATTGTAAGAGTTATGTATGATACATCGTAGAAAGACTACGGACACGGAAGTAAAATCCTTCATGAGGAAATAACCTGTCTTTTAACTGTCATAAATCATCATGATCTTGGAAAAACACTCTATATCTCAAAATAGTTTCTAGGCATCAGCTTGTACTCGTTTCCTCGACGGTCTCACGAAAAGGTATGGTTCATTTTCAAGTTTATTTTTGTTCTCGAATATTTGGTATTAATTCTAAACTAGTAGATTGTAGTCAAATTTGAGATTCAGTACAACATATGGCTACCAGAGGCTTGACTAACTTTCTCACCACCACAAATTTTAAGCCATGGCCAGTGTAAACATATTGGCGAAATAGTGTAGGAGGCTGATTACATATTTTACAAGGAAACAGCTAGATTTAAAAAAGATTTTTTAAAGTGTTTTTAAATCACTCGTAAGTATAGATTACTACTAATCATATTCTGGTCTTGACTTGATAAGCGAAGACATTAATAATTCTGTTTTCCATCGTCATCCTTTGCCGCTTTTTCTCAGAATTTCATCAAAATTAATCGAAAATTCTATCTTTTGTCAATTCTTTCATAAAAACCGTTCGTTTTGTTGTTATTTTAGTTTTCTTTTACTATTTTATTGATATTTTCGAGTGAGTTTTTTTTCATTTCCTTCTCTTGGAGTCCTTTTTGTTGAAATCAGCCAAATCAATCGAAACTGAAGTTGATACTACACCTTACAGAAAGAATTGGCATTGCGAAAATAAGCACATTTAGCTGAACAACAAGATAATATCAATCTAAGATATGTGAGACATCGATGTGGGATATTTTGATATTTTGAGTGTTTAGTATTCACAGTCATCATCAGCAATGAAAACACATGGTCTGCGTAGTTCGAGCACAGGTAGCCCAAGCTCACTATCTGATTTACTATAGAATATATGGGGATTTTTCAACGTACAATTTTTTGCCTTAATTCTTAATAAAATAAAATGAAACTCTTACAGTGTCTTTTTGTTGTTCTCATCAACGGTTTGACTGACTTTCAGCGATTTTCGTTGGAATTTAGCTGCCTTTCCCTAACAGATAGTGAGCTTGGGCTACCTGTGGTTCTAGTAAGCTGATCTGGTTCTAATTTACAAGACAATGGTTAAAACTGGTGGCTTTGCATTTAAAGAAATATACTTTAATCATGCAGTGCTTTCGTAATGTTTCACTTATTTGCCAATAGACGATGTGAACGACCGCTATTTTCTGGAACAAAGCATGATGGGAAACAGAGCCCGGCTCTGCCCTCTATATATTTTATGACCACTAAAATAATTCACAAATCATTTGTGAATTTGTGAATATAAGTTAATTTTTTGACGTTTTATTTATCTGTTTCTAAAATTCTTGCAGTTTTTTTTAAAAGAAAACAGAAAAACGATTTTTTTTTTGTACATAATACGTGTTTTTGCTCCGATTTTTTCAACATTCAAATTGCTCGAAAATAAGGTACTTTAATATAGAGAAAAAAAAACAATATTGTAAAATTGACTGTTATCTAAAGACAAGATTTCCACTATTCTCAGTTTATACAGACTTGTTTATCAGCGTTTTAAATGGTACTTAACATAAAATATCTTAATTATAGATTAAAAACAACAGATCACTGTCTAGTAGTTACATCGCTACAAATGTTTCGTCTTTTGCTTGGTTATTCAGAACTATTTACAGAATAAGTTGAAGTTTTCGTGAATGAAACCATTATGCTTATTCAGTATAAGTATAAGTATCAGCTCTTTTACTCCGACGAATGGCTAAATCTCGAAACGTCAGTAAAGTTAAGTCAACATTTTTTACGGTGTCACAAATTTCATTCTATTACCTATCGTTTATATCAAACACCGACGTAGCCTATACTAGTTTACTCACTAATTTCCATTTATTGTCTTTATTAGTATTATAACCGCGTTTGTACGATTTATAGATGTTACGAGACATTCAAAAATGCTAAAAGCAACAATATTGCCATCAGTAAAATTGTTAAAAAGCCTTTCAAGACACAGCGTTGGTGTGTGAGTGACTTTTCGGACGAAGTAAAAAAAAATATTTTTATGTCCATGCCGTTCAGTATGATCCAACTGATATGATACAGTAAAATCCCACATAAAAAAATAGTGATGTTTCAATGACGGGCTGAACACATTTTCAGCTTGAAAGTTCCGCAATACAATTGTCCTTTTCACACTGGTTCCGTTCAGTGACCACGAATGATAGTCCAAGTTGAGGCTCGAGTTGCTGCGCATAATAAATTATAAAGAATTGAAATGAGTTCGGTGTATAAGTGAAATATAGATACATTAGAAAAATATCATATTCACCTTGGCGGGGATTGAACCCCACGGTTTCGGCTTTCTAGTCCGACGTGTTACCACTACACCACAAGGACCAACATTATAGCTTTACATAGTTTTATAGTTTAATAAATTATAGTTTTGCTATGTGTGGCAACTCTAACCTCGACTTATAACGATTATTCCCCGGGGAGGGTACTCCCTTATATTTACTATACGGGGACGTTCCGCCAAATAGGGTATGGTTTTTTGCCTTGGCGTCTTGAATAGGGTATACAATTTAGCCTAATTTGTCTTAAATTGCCTTACCTAGGGTATACAATTTCCCCCTTGAGTCTTGGATAGGGTCTACTTTTTAGCAATTTGTCTTGAAATAGGGTACATATTTTTAGGATTCTGCTGTCTTAAATAGGGTCAGGGTTTAGAGGTACCAGCGGAACGTCCCCGTCAGAAACTGGGTCAAATCCCCCCCCCCCCCCCCGGGGATTATTCGTGGTCACTGAACGAAACTGTGAAAAGGATAATTGGGTTCTTTTTATGCGGGTTTTTACTGTAAAGAAAGAACCAGTGATTTTCCGTGTCAGTTTTAAGTGGTTATATATTAAATAAGATTCTTATAATTCTTATATATTTGGCCATGCTTTTTAATGACACGTTTTCATCCCGAAGTGCCGTAATGCACTGGTTCTTTTTATGCGGGTTTTTACTGTAAAGAAAGAACCAGTGATTTTCCGTGTCAGTTTTAAGTGGTTATATATTAAATAAGATTCTTATAATTCTTATATATTTGGCCATGCTTTTTAATGACACGTTTTCATCCCGAAGTGCCGTAATGCACTGGTTCTTTTTATGCGGGTTTTTACTGTATATAAAGAAAGAACCAGTGATTTTCCGTGTCAGTTTTAAGTGGTTATATATTAAATAAGATTCTTATAATTCTTATATATTTGGCCATGCTTTTTAATGACACGTTTTCATCCCGAAGTGCCCGTAATGCACTGGTTCTTTTTATGCGGGTTTTTACTGTAAAGAAAGAACCAGTGATTTTCTGTGTCAGTTTTAAGTGGTTATATATTAAATAAGATTCTTATAATTCTTATATATTTGGCCATGCTTTTTAATGACACATTTTCATCCCGAAAGTTCCGTAATGCACTGGTTCTTTTTATGCGGGTTTTTACTGAATCGAAAGTCCACGGAAGTCTGATACTGCCCTCATAAGTCTTTCAGATTGATAATATTGAAGTCTGGGACGCTTTGCATCGTGATAATCTTTCGGTTGGTGTTAAAAGATTCATAAATATGATGAAAAAATGATAAAGATTCATCTAGGAAGGAAGCTTCTTTTTCACTTCCTGGAGGCTTAGCGATCACTATCATTTAAAGATTGATTTGATAACTATTGTGTTTTAGCTTGCATTTATTTAAAGTGCACCTGACGCCTTTCATGATATTTTGCGAATCTGTTGTACATGAGGCGTATAATAAGTGTACTTAATTTTTCTTGATGTCGACCTCTCCTTTCTGAGATATAAACATTTGAAAATTTGAAATCTGAAAATGCAAATGAAGTGACGTCATCCCAGGCATCATTAAATATACAAAAGTTCTCTGGAAATAATTATAGCAACTTTTTAAAGCTCAATATTCACACTACCATTAACATTTTTACTACTTTACAAAAACAACCTTGCTGTCAGCTTTGAACCAAAACTTTGACAAATTCCTGGGATGACGTCACCTCATTTGCATATTCATATCTCAAAAAGGAGAGGTCGACATCATGTACAACAGATTTGCAAAATATTATAAAGGGCGTCAGGTGCACTTTAATAGGCCGACATTTGAGTCAGTTATATTCCCTTTTGATGTATTTTTTAACTATAATGATGAAAGTGATGGTTGCAATGATGATTTATTGGTTAATAATGATGGTTATGATTGTGATGTTGATAATAATGACAATGTTGATGTTGATTATATGATGGCTTCATTTTATTACCAGTACCCTGAGGCTAGGTTTACACGGAACCGGACGAATTTTTGACCGGTCAAAATATCGACCTGGACAAGCTGTTCACACGGAACCGATCATTACAATATTTTCGTTTTCACCGGTTAGGCGTCCAAATTATTGCACGTTTAGCGCCCGTTTCAGTGTGAACGGAACCCATAAGCGGATGTTTTTTTGACCGGTCAAAAATTTGTTCGGTACCGTGTAAACGTAGCCTGAGAATAGACCAATTTGGCTCACACGTTGCTATGTATGTTTCCACACAATTCAAATATTTTTGGAATAAGATTTTGGTTTTATGTATTTCGATATCACGTGGAAAAAGTTTGGAACAAAAGTTTTTATTCCCAGTAATTTAGAATTGGGTGCAACGCGTAAGCAACGCGTAAGCAACGCGTAAGCAACGCGTAAGCCGATTTGGTCTACTTTACGAATGGTGGTCTTGGCAGTATATCCTATATCAATATTAATACAAATCGCCCATTCCTCTCTTTTTTAAATTTTAGATTATAGACGCCTCCAAATCATGTAAATGCGGTCACGTCAATGAGGCCATGCGCACAATTGCTGGGAAAAGGTTCTCAGGTATGTGGTGTTTAAAAAGTTGTAAAATATAATATGACAAGACGGATATTGAAATACTTCTTTTCTTTGAACAGGTTACAGAGAAGAGCTTTATACACGAAGAGTTATCAAGGAAAGCAGAGACGAATTTCTACGATTGAAACGTGGTACCCTCGGGATAAAAGAACGACGACAACCACGGGTAAAAGTCTACCATGACTTTAATATTTAGATAACGATAGTGATAGTAATGATAATGACTATGATGTTGATCATGATAGAAATTGATAGTGATGATGATATGATCATCATCATCATCATGATGTTGATGATCCGGTTGATAATGATATGATGAAGATCTAGCTAGATGATGATGTTGATGGGGATGCGGATGATGATAGTGTAGATAGATGATGAAGTTGATGATGAAGGTGATGATCAGATGATCACGGCGACGATGATAATGATGTTATATAAGGTCAAGAAAGGAAAAGCACCTTTATAAGTTAGTTCGGTAGCTCCTTCAGCTAGAAGAAAGCTGGTAGAACAGGAAACCGACGGTATATGCTCTTTTCCATATTCTTATGAAATTTGAAACTTGTGATGATGATGACTGTGATGATGATGATTATGATGTCTTACCACCGATTTCGTTACTACGCGCCCAACAGAGTTTGTGAAGGGAGTTGGCGATTCTCTTCCGAATGTTTGAGTCAAACACAATTTGTCGGATTTTTTTCCCCGGACATATATTTTAGGTATCAGACTTCAAACTAAATAAGTTTCATGTCTTTCATAAGACAATTGTATTTTTGGCTCAATTTTCTCTTTAAGATAACATTTCTACCTGTTTTATGTTTACATCGACCGTTGTTTACAGTTCACGTAATTAGTTGTCTAGACAAATTGTGTTTGATTGACGGAAGAGTATTGCCATCTTCGCTTCACAAATTTTTTGTCTGACGGCGCGTAGTAATGAAATCGGTGGCAACGCAAGTTTATAACAAATAAACTTTATTTTACTACCAGCACAAAACAGAAGCAACAAACAAGATCGACACTAAAAGCAGAAAAAGAAGAAAACTAAGACTACGAGGATTGCGTACATTGACACCTCAAAACTCCTCCTTCACAAACGGTCACTTTGATGACGATCTTCAAAACACAAAACAATCTCATAAACCAAGCACTATAAACACTGAAAATCACGTGACAAATGACGTCACAGTCAACAGGAAAAACAACCATAATTTAAGTCGAAGTAAAGAAGATCGAACAATGATGAAACCATTAGAGGAATTCTCAATGGCGGGTCCTTTGGCTGAGATCAATAAACGACTGATGAACCAGAGCACGTTTTGGATGTGTTTGGCTAACTCGTTGTCTGCTTTGGAGACAGATATCCCATCAAGCAATGCGGTCTGTGACAACACAACCATCTTTACCTATTAGCTAAATGGTATTGTTTGGACTGGTTGATGTTCCATCAAGCACTGCGGCCAGAAGGAATGATATATTATATTCTGTACTATTTGTCTGGTTGATGTCACATCAAGCACTGCGATCATAGCTATGTTATTGTCACCTATCCTCTCTATAGACAAATATCCCATCAAGCACTGGGAATGGTTACAAGTCCGGCTGTCATCTATTCTTGTATTATTGAAGGATTGATATCCCATCAAGTACTTTGTTAGGAGAATACTGTTTTCTGTACTTACTTACAAGTTCCCATAAAACACTGCGGTCTTGGACAATTCTAAAATCTTTACTATTGCCTAGTTGGTATCCCATCAAACACTGCATCAAACAAGGCACGTGTCTTCTTAAGAGAAATATCCCATCAAGCACTAGGGCCAATGTTAATAACAATGATAATAATCAATGGCCAATGATAATAACAGTGTCACCACATGAGGTGAATGCTAAAAAAGGCCTTACAAAATTGATTAAAAAAAATCCAAAATCACCCCTCCCCGAAAAAGCAAAACTGCACACGCCAAGAAAAGAGAATGACAAAACGAAAGAAAGACCATAAAAGAAAAAGAGAGAGAGAAAGAAAGCGATGAAAAGCGCGCATCGACAATGTTGCGCCGTTAAACATTGTAAGAATTTTAATTATTTATAAACAGAAAACAAGATTTACTAATTGTTGAATTTATTAAAATAGACTGTGAAGAAATGCTTTACAATATTTTAGTTTTCAATGATATCTTTTTCAGAATGTTTGGGCTTCCTGTCTAGTTTAAGTCCACAGGTAGCCCATGAGAGTTATTGACTAATATTTTGCCCAACACCCTATATAGTTGTGTATGATGATGATCATCGTTGTCCAAAAGTAAGCAATTTAAGGAATTGCATTAGAGAATTGCAACGATCACCACCCCGTTCATAACAGCGGTACTAATTAATATATGTCACCATATCTTATTAGATATTTATAGGCTGTGTTATTGTCTAGTTTACAGGGTGACGAGAGATACCTATATAACTAGCAACTACGTGACGCGTTGCATGTAAAGATTATGCTAACATGCGTCCGATCCACACTTGTAACATAACGACATATATAAGCATCAGTGCTTTAAGAATAATGGAAAATTATCGATTTTCGTATGCTTTAACACATCGCTGCACATGGTGCAATCCTTTTGCTTATGCTAGCTTGTCACCATGGTGACTTGGAAAGTAAACAAAGTATTCGTTTAACGGACACAGTATAGTCCCCTTCACTGTTCGCTATATGAATCCCTGCGTCATCTTGAAAGGTAGCCGGGCCTTTGCATTGCAGCGAGACAGACGTTGAGCTTGTAATGATAAAGGCAGCGAATTGTTGTCGAACCCCCCAGGAGTTAAAAGATCCCTATATTATAAGCTCAACGTTCGTCAGTTCTAATTGCAAAGGTCCGGTTACCTTTCAAGATGGCGCAGGAAAATATGTAGGGCCTATTTTGTTTTAAAACGACAAAGCGCTCCGAATAATTTCTTAATTCGTTGAAAAAAAACGTGGTACAGTGCCTATTACGTCTTTTGCGCTTTACAATCAACTATATGTACAGACCGGCACATTACAGTCGAGAATTAACATCCGAAAAACATAAATAACTTTATATCTTTACATTTTTTTTTTTCGCTATAAAGGCCAATCAGCCAAGCACATCCAAAACGTGCTCTGGTTCATCAGTCGTTTATTGATCTCGGCCAAAGGACCTTCCATTGAGAATTGGTACAAGGGCGTGGTCGGTACAGGGGTACGATGTTCTTTCACCGCTCTTTTACCCACGTGACGATTTCGTCGTCGTCTCTTTTTCTTGGTGACGTAGTGTGTCACGTGATTTTCATCGTCCGTAGTGTCTTCGTTATATTGACAATGAGGGGTGGTGTGGGGTTGGGTTTGTAGGTACGTTTCGACATCAATACCGATGAGCTGTGTTAAATCTTTTAGCTGTGATCTTTGCTCGGCTTTCAAGTCCAGATCACTCGGCGACATTTTTGTCTTTTCCTGAGTAAGATTAGAATGAAAATCGTTAGAAAACTTTTCAGAAAGTATTTGTTATATTATAGCATATTTGAATGTGTATGTATGTTCGTGTTATTATCACTGATAATAGTTCCCTTCGTAGTTCTCTGCGCCATCTTCGAAATGTAGCCGGGCCTTTGCATCGAAGCGAGACGAGACGAACGCTTGCAATGATAGAGACACGTGAATAATTGTCCCGCAAGGTGTTGAAAGGTCTCTATTTTTGCAAGCTCAATGTTCGTTTCGCTTCGATGCAAAGGCCCGGCTACCTTTCAAGATGGCGCAGGGAACTGTGAAGGGGACTATCGTCACCATTTCATTATTTTAAATTAATTGTTATATAATTCAATATGAGGAAGTGACAATATTCATAGAAATTAAGGATTTTTTTGACAATATTGAATTGTCTGAAACTGCTATCAAACTTATATCACTTTTCATCTGACACTATCATAATCAGCATCATTGTTCTTGTCAACGTACCCGCAGTCTTGTTTTGATCCCTCGGGATTCCCGTTTCATTCTGAGGTATTCATCTCGACTCTCTTTGATTACTCTTCGAGTATAAAGCTCTTCTCTATAACCTGGAACATTGAAATAAATAAATACATTTTTGGACGACATAGCGACATAGCGGCAGACCTTGATGCCTGCAAGTTTGGCACCCGTGAAAGTGGCCCAAAGGCCTTTCACAGTTCCCTGAGCCATTGTGAAAGGTAGCCGGGCCTTTGCATCGAAGCGAGACAAACGTTGAGATTGCAGTTATAGAGACCTTTTAACACCTCGCGGGACAATTATTCACGTGTCTCTATCATATCAAGCTCAACGTTCGTCTCGCTTCGATGCAAAGGCCCGGCTACCTTTCAAGATGGCGCAGGGAACTGGGAAGGGGGACTATTCAGAAACTATATTTGCATTCGGCACGCCTTTCTTGTTGATTAAAAAAGTTAAAATAGTCATTTCTCAATAACACACTGGTAAGTGTAGCGTTGTGGTTATGAAATATCTGCGTTTTTGTAAAGTGTCCATTGGTTACCCATAGTTCCCTGCGCTACTACTTTGTAAGCTTTTTACTTCATTGGAAAGGTTGTGTGAGTGCATTGGAACATGATGTTTATAATAAAACTTTCCATCCCTACACCCACAATATTAACAATTAACCCTGTTAGCGTATTTTATTATAATACTCACCTGAAAATCGTTTACCGGCTATAGTGCGCATGCTTTTGTTGACGTGACCGCATTTTATACACGAGAGTGCATTCTCAGGAATCTGACAACAACATAAAATAGAGAAACGTTATACGAGTTTTAAAGAGAATTCACAGCGATCTCTCAAGTCTAATAACATTGATTTCAAATAATAATAATAATAATAATAATAATAATAATAATAATAATAATAATAATAATAATAATAATAATAATAATAATAATAATAATAATAATAATAATAATGATAATAATATATTTATAAAGCGCACATCCAGAAGACTGCTCTAGGCGCTGTTTACAATAAGATAATTATAAGGGAATACGTATATATAAGTGATTAGGCGGAAAAATAAACGGTTTTGAATAGATATTAAGTTTTTAGTGCGGATTTGAATGAACCTAATGAAGTTAAAGAACGTAAAGATGCAGGGAGTGAATTCCATAGTTCGGGAGCAGAGACGGCGAAACATCGACTACCTTAAGACTTTGTACTATAGTTAGAACGCTTGAACAATAGTTCATTTGACGAGCGAAGGCATCTTGAGGGTTTATAAATAGAGATTAAATCAGTAAAAGTAATTCTTATTGAGATAGCATCTACTCATATTTAATGGACAAAATTGACAGATTTAGACAACAGTGGCGTGGTTTATGGATATGCCGTCTTCAACCGTGACGATTACTTTCGAGTTCTTTATGGAACCGTCCAGGTGTGACTACATCCGACCGTGATTCGAGACGATTTCGTGACATAGACATCCGACAGTGACTCGAGAACAACCTCGTTCCCAGAGCCCTCTCCCTTAGCGAAGAGTGCCCTGGTAACGAGATTGACTCGAGACAAGAGAGCATAAATATTGGACGATTATACTTGCTCGAGACGATTTCGTGACTTCTAATTTTAACTTTTTACGATTTCGTGACATGCGATCGTGACTCGAGACTTTTCACTTGTTACAACACGTTTTCTTCAATAAATGTTTAAAAGTAATTCTAATTCATATATATTAGTTTGTTTTGTATTGTTATATGCCTCAAAGAATGCAACATGGAATTTGAGCAGAGTTGTGTCCAAAATATTTAACGTAGGGGTAATGAGTTCGAGTCTGAGTCTCCCCAATAGCTGTTATTACAGTTATATGCAAATGATTTTGAACAATTGGTTGAAGTCGAGGCTTTCGGGCGAAAACAATAGGTTTGCCCGAAAGCCTCGATTTGAATCCATTGTTTGAAATCATTTGCATATAACTGTAATAACAGCTATTAGTAGGGTACTTGTGTATGGCTAAATTGAGTCGTTTAAAACGTGATTTATTCTATTTTGTATGCGTGATGTTTTTCAGATAATTCCTGCCTACATAAAGGGCTTACAAGGGTAGGTTTAATAGTACAGGGATTTTCTGATTTACGATGTATGAAAGTTTCCGCATACTGAACTAACTCCCAGCATGACTGACTTCCTTCTTTGAGTACTGTAGGAAGAGTTTGATATTGGATTTGAATTTGATATTTATACTAAATGAGTGGGGCATCCAGATTTCAGGGGGTGAAATTTCAGGGGGTGAATAGTGACCCAATTCACCCCCCCCCCCCCCCCCCCTCAAAAAAAAATTACCAACAATTTTTTTGTTACAAAATATTATATATAGATTTGCTTTGTATTTTTAGATGACGTAACGCTCTTCCAACTTTACGAATTAAAACTACATATCATTACTGAGCCGTGTTCGTACTGGAAGACGGACAAATCGTCTCATGGCGGACAAGTCGTCTGGTGTGAAAATGTGATGAGCACAATTTGAGACGAATAAGTCGTCGGAATTTGTTGAATTTACATAAGACGAACAAATTTGTCCGACATCCTCTAGTGTGACGATGGCCATACAGAAAGCGTATATATTTATCATCCTACACCATGCACCATTACCACGTGGTATATTTACAGCCCCCACACACCAGCATTTTAAAGAGGTCTTTGAAATTGACTTTTCCGCATTGTAATTTACAGAAATATATCATAAGAGGTGACAAAGCATGTTTTACAACCACACTCACTACTACATTAAAAGTAATAACAACCTACGTCACTTTATTACATGTTGATTATATATAGCGATCTCGTTTCCGCATAATAATGAAAATAATAAAGATATATGATTTTACAAAATAAAATAGAATTTGAAATGCTATTGAATTTTTAATTTGCAGCAAGGATTTGTAAATGAGTCTTGATTTGCTTCGTTTACACTGAATCAGTTCCCCCCAAAAAAATTATAGTCAACGCAAATATATGCAGTTTTAGTCGTTTTTTCCGTCAGTTTTATATCAAAGTTAAAAGTTGCAATTTTTCAGTTGGTTTCAAGTAAATGATAACATAGGTCATTGAAATGCGTTCGGTGTATAAGTGAAATACAGATACATGAGAAAAATATCAATTCCCGCCAAGGGCATTTGATATTTTTCTCATGTATCTGTTTAACATAGGTAAATCAGAATTGAACGAGTGATATTTAAAGAGTAATGATTTTCTCTGAACGATTTCGGTCTATAAAATGAATTATAAATAACAGAGATAAAATACACTGATAACATGAAGAACGTGTATCACGTACGTGAAGTTAAGAGTGACTTCCCTTCGGCCGTGAAAAGATAGCTAATGCAATAGAAGCCTGCGTGGCATCCGGACTGATTTTCTTCGTAAAGTCCGTCTGCGAAGAATATTCCGGATGCAACGCAGGCTAATATAATAGTTGCAATATAGATGTAGAATCAAAGCGTATTGTTTTATTCGCGGTGATTAACTAGTTCAAACTAAGGGGATGTCTGTTTATATGAAAATGAGTTGTCGCGGCCTGATAGCCGGGATAACTCTATGGATCTTTTGTGTGCCCCGGCGGCTAGAGTGATTTTCATTTGACCGTGAAAGAAAAACGACTATTCAGTTCGTACTTGCTGGTAAAGAACAAAACAAAAAAAAATAGATTCAGAGTGTAGTAACAACTATTAGTTTGCCAATTCTTTCATGGTCATATGAAAATCACTCTAGCAGGGCCAGATCTCTTTCATATGAACAGCCCCTAAATTTGATGCTCTAAATATAGTTCGTTGTTTTTCTTCTAAGGACGAGGGGAATTAAGTCTATTGACTCAGAGTTGGTGAGTTGGGAATTATTAAATCTGATGTTTATTTTTTGGCAGTTGTTATATTGATCAGTATTATTACATATCAAAAGCATATAATGTCAAAAATGTATTTTATTTATTTTAAGTTATAAAGAGTTTTGAAAATTATTTTTAAATCTTCCCTTTATTAAAAAAAACGAAAATAATAACGTTTTGAAATTATAATGGGAAGATTTAAAAAATAGTTTTCAAAAATCTTTATTCATTTGCTTTCATTTCTTTATTTCTATATTTCTTAGATTTTATACTGATTTAAGAAAGAAAACGGTATAAATGATTGGTACAGTTAGAAAATAATTCCTTGAAAATCTAATTTATTCGTTTTGATCAGTTTTATCTTTATATTTCCGTATCTAGATTTACTTCTATAAAGAAATGTGGGAGTATAGTGTCTTTCATAGAAGAGAAAATATCAATAACTGTTCACCACGTTGAGATTTACATAAATATATCTTCAAATAATAAAATCCCACCATCGAAACCATTGTTGGACATTATATCATTGATAAGTAAACAAAACACGGGCTCTTACCGGTGAATTACATGAAATACACTGAAGACTCTCCATATTTATGACTCAAGTCTTCACTCCGTCACTTTCTCTCTTGAATGTCAGACGATCAGTTTTCTACTGGAGAGAATTGAGAAATGATCATTAATACAACGACTGTCAGTTGATGGACTGTTTATGACGCGCTCCAAGGCAGCCAATGGAGCTTGTGACTTGTAAAATTCCCCCCGCAACTGATGGACGTTTAGCACTTACAGCCACCCTGAGATCAAATACGTCATACTAATACCAGTTCTAATTGAATTGTGGGTAACCAAATATGATTATCTGTAACTGTAGTGCATTGGGACATGTCTTTGATGACGTGACCCGAGGCTTTTGTTTACCAACTAGTTTCATGAATGCTGTCACGCATAAATAGAAAACAAGCATTTTTAGAATTAAAACAATATATCCGTGAAATAGAAATGATTAAATAGTAATTGTGCTAATTAAAAAATAGAAATAATAGAATCAGCATAAAATTGCACTATTTATTAACTTGTGTTTCACGGATGGAGTGGTTTTAATTAACCCATGAAACACTCTTTAGTGTATCACTCTTTAATACACTCTAATTCCATTGTGTTCTTTGGTTGTTATTTGACCATTACACTTTAACTAATACACTTTGTTTCACGGGTTTATGGGTTTATGAAAACAACTCTATAGAGCGGTGAACACAACACTTAAATGTATTACTCTTTAATGCACCTTAATTCCATTGTTATTTGACTATCACGTTTTAACATTAAATACACTTTGTTTCACGGGGAGAACAGCCCTTGTTTGTATACTCTAGTTTTTATTTAGTGACTATAAGGCCCTGTCCACACTATAAATGCGTTTTCGAATGGATCCGTTTTCGTTTGATCTGAAAAATGCATCGATCGATTCGCGTCCACACTACCATTATGCTCCGTTTTCGACCGTCCACACTAATAATATTGACACTCAAATAAATAATGCGGTTTCAAACTAAAACGCACTAGAGTGATTTTCATATGACCGTGAAAAAATTGGCAAACTAATAGTTGTTACTACACTCTGAATCTATTGTTTTCTTTTGTTCTTTACCAACAAGTACCAACTAAATAGTCGGGGTTTTTTTCACGGTCAAATGAAAATCACTCTAGTGTGGACGGGGTTTTAGTCACTATCACAGACAATTAAAGTTGTTTCCTTTTGTATTCTGGCTGAGTAATAGAGTACAAACATTAAAAGTGTGCAACATAAATACCACTAAATACTGCTAAATTATGCTAATTCTATTGTTCTCTATTGTTTAATCAACACTATTTAGTGGTAAATAGTGCAAAGTATTGCACACTTTTAGTGTTTGTACTCTAGTAACGAAATAATACAAAATAGTAGATTCAGCAAAAATTGCACTATTTAGTATTAATCACGCATAAACTATAGGTGAGCGTAGTGTTTACAAGTGTTGGTATTGTGATGCTAATTTGCCAACCATTTTAACAATACATAAGGATGTAAAAATGAGACTTTAGTAAGGAAATGATTTTATGACGTTTCGGGGCCATCACGCTCCATTAATATAATTATCAAATAATAATAATTACAATATGCAGAAAGTTCGCTTATAAAGAAACTAATTTATGTAAATAATTTGGCACGGATGGAATCCGACTCTACATACAGGACAGGTTTTAATTCCCTGATGTACAGCATCTCGTGCAACATTTTAACGATAGATTTATTAATTTTATTTTTTCTGAATAGAGTGGTTTTCATTAACCCGTGAAACACACTTTAGCGTAATATGCTTTATTTCACTTTATAACACTTTCACTTTGTGTTTTATAATCATTTGTTCAATATATAGCTAGCACTATTACACAGTAATACACTTTATTACTCTTTCCCTATTACACTTTGTTTCACGGGTTAATAAAAACCACTCTAACAATGGTTGGTTGGAAAAACGATGACAAAATACGTCACTGTACGTCCACCTATTTGCACTCTAACCAAATATCAACTAAATAAATAAAATCTATTAGATAGTAAACATGTTGAATATTCTATTTTAAAAATGCTTGTGCTGTAACAAATTACATGCGAAGACAAGCTTTTCCGGTGATTAAATAAAGCTTCTAGCAACCTCGAGGTCACATATTGAGACCTGATCACAAGCGGTCATACCTTTTTGTTTCTAAGAAAACATTATACCATTTTACTTCGGGAAGCTAAAGCTGAAGAATTGAAGTGCTATAGGTGATTGTAGTGTTTACAAGTGTTGGTATTGTGATGCTAATTTGCCAACTATATATTTTAAGAATACAATTTTTCATTTTCTTTGGTCTCATTACAATGGTTGGTTGGCAAAACCAAAACATAATACGTCACTGTACGTCCACCTATTATTCATTTTAAATATTCATTATTCATTATTTTCCCAATTGTTTCCCATTATTTACCAGGCTTTAGTCTCAATTTTTCACTGTTTATTTTTCCTTGGATCCTTGGATTTGGGATGCAATAATTAATTGTTCTACAGTATTTTCAACTCCGTCCATTATCGGCATAATTCATTAAGGTTCTCGTGATTCAAGCTCGTATGAATCGTTGATAGAATCCATTATAGTCTTTAGTAGATGAGCCCATGGAGTGTTTTATTCTTTGTTGATATGTAAGTACGTGTCTAAAATGGTGTAATATGTTTTATAAGCATACAAGGTGAGAGTTTTGCTTGCCTTGTATAATATAGAGTGCAAATAATATACCCGTGAAACAAATAGTACTAATTAGTACTAATTAAACAACAGAAAACAATAGAATTAGCATAACATTGCACTGACTAAATAGTCAGATAACTATTTCACGGGTATATTATATATTTGCACTCTATACAAATCAAATATCCGTGAAATACTAAAATGTTTAGTACAAAGTAGTGCTAATTAATTGTTAATCAATAGCTGTTCTCATTAGCCTGTGAAATACTTTTCAGTGTATCAATCTTTCATGTTTCTTAATTCCATTGTGTTTTAACTAATACACTTTGTTTCACGGGTTACTGAGAATAATAAAATTGGACTAAACAAATAGAATTACCAATTTTTACAGATATCTGTTAATGAAAATGTCTCAAATGAGAACAGCTCTAAAACGTGCATAAAAATTTGACCAAATATATAGTATTACTATTTTCACGTTACCTTGTAAATGATATCCTAGATAACAGTTCTTTTCTTAAATTATCATACCCTCATGACGACGTCTCTTGTCCAACTGAATGTAAAACTCATAATGCACCGTCATAAGACTAAGACTGTCACATGACTCATGACGTCATAGGAGGTACTTAAGCAGCTGTTAACACCACCCACGATGATGTCATATATTACAGTTTCTTGTTGGTTGGCATGGTGATGTCAATCAACATGCTAGAAAAAGTCAGTAAGGTGAAATTTCTATGTTTAAATTTAGCCGTGATGATCGATGTATTGTTTTAGAATTGTTGGCTAAAGCGAAATTTTAGAAAAGTAATTTTGGATATCACGTAATTGAATTTACCGAATAGCCATCTTATTTTTTTTATTGATTTAATAAATATTTCTTATTTACAATTAATAAATACAGTTCTAAGTATTGTATAAGTATCTTATATATTGGCAGTATATTTCCATATGATAGTTATCTTAATTTGTAGAAACCTAGGAGCTGCTGAGTAACTGAGCAAACATGTTGATACAAATAAATACAAACCAGTTAGACTGGTTAGTTTCAGGTCTTTATTGATATTTTTCATATCAATTTTCTGTTAACGTTCGTTCTTTGTTTCAGCCAAACGGATATCACGATATAGCTTAATTGCAAAAAGCTATTGTATTTTTATAGAGATATTCAGATATTTGACATTTTAGGGAAGCAATAGTACGATATCTCTTTGTTATTACTTTAGTTTGGATTAGAAAAGACTTCGTGGTCTTCGTGAAACTCATCTTGTTGGAGAGAATAAACCCGCCAAGTATTAAGTCTTTTTATAAACTTGAAGCCAAGTTTTTTTTATTTATAAGGAAAACTAGTTTCGTCTCAGTGACCTTATCAATTCCTTATTTTATTGTACGATAGATACATAGATCATGTACGATAGACGTAGCGCCGATAAACTAGTAATTTGCGTCGGAGTTTTTACTGCACCGATGTTTGTAAAAAAAGCAATTGGAGTAAGATGTAAGATAACTACACTATTGTGGATGCTTTTCCAACAAACTATCTAACATTGACTTATTTTAAAAGGTTTTAAAGACAATGACAATGACAAAAGTATTCAGTATCTTAGCGGATATATACACCTATTTCAATTAACGTTGTCCATCTGGAATGGTTGATCTGAGACAGATAGGAATTGTGGGAGCTCGTTAAACTGCAAATACACTATTATAATCACGCTCGAATATTAATGTTTACTTCTGAAATACTATTATCCATAATTCAGCACCATTCAAGTGTGATTAAAACAGTGTTTTTGGAATTTAATGAGCTCCAACAATTCCTATTGGTCTCAGATCAACCATTCTAGATGGACAACGTTAATTGGAATAGGTGTATACATAATTTACAATTTTTGTTATTAAACAGACGATAAGGTATAGGCTACCTATAATAACATTGCTGGCTAACCAAGATAGATAGCTTACATAAGTAATTTTATATATATTATGGTCAATGTGTTTTTAGTTAACATAATATTATAGAATAGAAAAAAATGAGACGAAAAAAAGATAACATTAAATAGAAATAACACAAATAGAAACGGGATCAAGTATGAATTTTGAAATATACATATATAATGTACAACGATATGTACAATACATATATGATAATGAAAACTAAAAAAAGGGATAACCATACCAATCTTTTCTTGAAGTTTGTTCTCTGTTTCCGCCAAACGGCGACACAAATAGAGCTTAATTATAGGCTATTGACGGGAGTATTGTACTTTTATCGAGATGTTCACATTCCTTTGTATTTTAATAAAAAAAATATATATATATATATATGGATGTTTATGCTATGTATGGCATGCACGACAACTTTCAGTGGTTTGGAATTAACAAACTCGACGATATTCATCATGATTATGATCATTATGTTTATTGTTATTGCATGTATGATATATATATATATATATATATATATATATATATATATATATATATATATATATATATATATATATATATATATATATATATATATATATATATATATATATATATATATATATATATATATATATATATATATATATATATATATATATATATATATATATATATATATATATATATTTCTACTACCCACATTGTAGTTAGGAATGATCAACACGACAAGCTTTCACCTCGTGCTATTGTCCCACCTGTACACACCTTGGTAAGAATATCGTTCAACATGATTGACTTCGAGTGCCACAAGTCTAAAAATACCGTCTGACTAGTTGACTGCAGTATTTGTATAATTAGTAATTTTACTACGGACTTGTATTGAATATATACACCAATTTCAATTAACACTGATCATATGAAAAGGTTTTTTTTTCTGAGACCGGTAGGAATTTTAGGAGCTCCGCATTTATTGCAAATACACTAACTTTTACATATAACTGATTCAGCACCATTCCGCATGCAAGCGTGATTATAAAAACACTGCCATAATTGCCAATTGTCAGTCATGTGACTCGGTCAGAAAGTCTATTCAACTGATGTCATCGCTTAATATAAGTAGCACTCTTATGTAGTGTATAAGTAACCATTTTTATAAATTTTTATAAATTTCCATTTTTTTAATTATTCCAACAAGAGATTTTAAAACGTCAGAAATTTCAGTTGTAACACTTTATTTTGTACAATGTACAAATTTCAATGAAGAAGCGTCAATGCTAAAACACTGTTACCTATGACATTTTATTCAGTTTACACCGATAAAAAAAGGAACACACTCTTTTTTACGGGGTATAGGTTACCATTTTTACTCTAATAAAAGCGGCTTAAACAACGTCATTCAGCAACACTCTTTTTATATTGAAAAATAATTTCAATTCAGTTCACTGCAACTGTTAGTAAAAACATTCACTTCCAAAACGTCAGTTAGTAACTTTTTTATATGTTGTACGTATACAAGTAATACCTTTACTCGGAAAAAAACCCTGAAACTGATCTAGTTACGAAACGACAGTAGAGTAAGACGGTTTTTTTACGGTGTAATGCAGCTACTGCGTTTCCATTTTGACTGACTCTGATAAAATACATTTGCGACCAAAACAGCACTTGGCCGGTAAAGAATGCGTTCATCATAAGGTACTCAGTAATTTCATGATTACTGTCTTAAAGAAACCAATCGGACTCCGATAATTTTGTTATTGGGTACCCGGCAGAATTTACATTTGAGACAAAAGGGGATTTTGTATTTGTGAAAGCAGTCCAGCTTATTTTATAGCAAGTTTCCTATTCAGACAAGGACGAATAAACTTTCAAACTCTTTTACATGTAAAAGCCAGAATAATAACAGGATTTAAATGATAATCTATATTCAAAAATGGAAATTAAGAAGAAAAAAAATGTATCTTTCAATTTTTTTAAAACCAGTATTATAAATATAACAGTGAGTGTTTAACTTTAAAAAAACAAATTTTGCTGTCAAATTTCCGCTTCAAAAACAAGCGAGCGAATAACAACAACACAGAACACGAAAGGGTTGATAATGCAATAAAAAGTAAAACTTGGGATTGAATTTGGTATACTTTTAATTAAATAGTTCTTTTGATAAAATAGATAATACTTTTTCAACATGGCTTTACAAAAGTTAGAAAAGCCCGCCAAAAAGCACGGGCGCGTCATGATGTGAAAGGTCACGTGTTTGTCTTCACGACTGATATGACCGCTGTACTTGAACAGACGGCTGTCGGGAATGAAGACAACCCGCCATCGCTAAAAACATGGAACAAAATGCTGGCCAAACAAGCCATTATTGTGTAGCTTGCAACAGAGAGGTTGGTTTGTATAATAATTTACTATCTTATCTATATGTTAAGATAGAAAAAGATCAAGTTTAACTTGAGTTTTAGGTAGAAAACGAAGCGTGTTTCGTTGTGAATGTGATGACAGGATTCGGTCACTGCGAATGTCACATAATTTCAACGTTTTCTCTCGCAAAAAGACGCAGTTAGAATCCTAAAAGCTGTCAGCTTGAACTATCTCTCCTTTTCAAACACAAAAAGGAGATTTAGATGTTGTTTTCGAAAGAGAAAGAAGGGTAATTCTAGTTAATTATAAGCAAACTACTATTGTGTCAGAAGAACTTGCTCCCCTGAGATTGGAAGGTTTTCAGAGGTTTTGTTTCACGATACAGCAGAACTTCACAATAAAACCACAATACATTTTCACTTTTCTTTTTTCGATTTGAAGCTAAAAAATGCAAAGTGTTTTTTTGATAAATAAATACCAGTATCTGTTGCGTTAAACTAATTGTAAATAAGTGCTAATATCTGATGATTTTCAAACTTTTTCAATGCCAAAGGCCTCATTTGATAGCTCTGGATTTGAGTATATTTTGTTCTCTCAAAACGAAAAGCAAAACTGGTTTAGACAAGATAACATTAACACGTAGCCTTGTAATTATTTTCCTCGCATTTCAAATTGAGTGCATTACTCCGAAAAGGCATATGAAATATGACATATGAAACTTCGAAAAATAATTTTCTAAAGAAAAATGAACGAAAGCCTTTTTTAGAGAATTGAAAATTGAATAGAAGGAAAAATACTGTGTTTTAACATAACGGACTTGATGTCCGGCAATTTTACGGGCAATATGTTAATTTTCATGGATCGTCTTGCAAATTACGGCCTAATGTCTGATTATAATAGACACCTATGTATCTCGATCGCTCATCACAATTAATCGCTTGAATATATTCAATATTGTAAACAAGCCGAGCTAAAGTTCATATAACAACCGTATTACGACCCTTCATCACGCTTGAAAATTTCAATTAAGAAGTTTCAATTATATTTGAGCATAGTTTAAAAATGGTCAAATTATTGACTTTTATATGACTAAAATGAACCAGTTTTAAGGTGTTTTTGGAGTCAACTAAAAGCCGGTATACAATAGCGTTAAAAGTCTTCGGTTTTGCGGGCTTTTTCGCTTGAAACATTTAAAAAATAATTCAATTTTAAGGTACACTGCACTTTACCGCTATTTAGGATACAATTTTGAGGCGTTTTGCACTTTTCTAACGATGTAGGTTTCGTGTAGGCTCAGATTTCAGCCGTTGGGGTTTCGTGCGCCCGCGATACTCTCCCCACTAACGGCTGGGCGCATCGGCTTGGCATTGTTTTTCTCAGCCAATCAGCGATTTGCCCCTCGAAAATCGAGGGGCATAATATTAATAAATTAAAATTCATCGTGAACATTATGGCGGATAAGAGTGACTTCGAAAGTGCTTGTTCAAATGCTTTGAAATCGTTTGGTTTCGAGAAATCTAAGGATATTCAACGAAGGAATAAGTAAAAGGCAAAGATGTTTTTGTTTATCTACCGACTGGCTCAGGAAAATCATTGATTTTCCAAACAGCGCCGCTTGTTTTCCACCATGGAAGGATCCATTGTTTTGGTTATTTTACCTTTGGTTTCTCTCATGAGAGACCAAGAGAACTTCTTAACATCCAAAGACATTAAGACTGCCTTGATAGGCCAAGAAGAGGATGGCGAATGAGTAATATGCTAAACAAATACGAAGTTTTCATTTTAAATTACGGCGGTGATTGTAAGTTGTCATTTGTATCGAAACTCGTAATTATCGTCTTTATTTAATACTTGATTTTTTTTCTCAATAAACCTAAACTACACAGCTATATTCTTAGAATAACTACATTTAAATCCAAAATGTTTACTTTCAAAATTAAAACTGGTTTATTATTCGCGGTTGTAACATATACTCAAGCGGCTCTCTAAACGAGTCAACAATGTGACTATTAAATGTGTATCGAAACGACTCTAGCTGTAATCATCGTCTTTATTGCTTGAATTTTTTCTCGATAAACCTTAAATACACAGCTATATTCTTTGAATAACTACATTTAAATCCAAAATGTTTACTTTCAAATTAAAACTGGTTTATTATGCGCGGTTGTAACATATACTCAAGCGGCTCTCTTAACGAGTCAACAATGTGTATCGAAACGACTCTAGCTGTAATTTTACTTCTTTATTGTTTGATTATTCTTAAAATCCTATAAAAATGGACTATATACTTGGAATAAACAAAACGTTTACCATTGAAATAGCTTTTGCGCTGATTTGTCTCGATCGTTCTTTTGACAAATAACATACCCGATGGAATTGCTAAATGATATGCAGGTTTTGCTAAGAGTTGTTTCGAATTGAATTCGAATCATTTACAAATTTTAATAAAAGACCTTTTGACAATCAGGCCGTTGGAAAGTTTATTTACATTAGCTTACATTTCAACAAATTTTATTTCCGTTTCCGTTTTTTTATGCTATTAGCATAATTACGTCACGGACATGCGCGACACGTTTCGAAGCCGATGCGCCCAGCCGTTAGTGGGGAGAGTATCGCGGGCGCACGAAACCCCAACGGCTGAAATCTGAGCCTAGGTTTCGTGGCGCCAAATCTTTAATAGTTTCGCAGTTGTTATTGATTCAAACGTTCGCTGTAAGTTCATTCCATATTGAAGAACACTGAGTTGATTAAAAACACACTATTAAATAGACTATAAGTGACTTAACAACATACATTTCACGACATCCTTTTATGGAGTTTTACAGCCTGTAAAACTCCATAAAAGGATGTCGTGAAACGTACTGAGTAGTTTTTCGTTTATTTGTTGGCAAGTTTTCAGTTAAAAAAAACCCTCACTTTTCAAACACTTTAAACAAACACGTACGGCCTCCTCTATACTGTGCAAAGCTTGATTCATTGCCACGTTTAGAAAGTTATTATTATAATTATTATACTTGCAGTACGACATTAATTTCATAGTACCAACCGGCGTTCTTTTCAATCAATAGCAGTCTTTCATTGCTCGATAGTTGCCGTGAACAACCTCATTTAGTCCATTTTGAACAAGATCCGTCAATTCTCAAGCACAATACACTTAAGAACAAAAAGAGACCATCTTTGAGCGGTTACTATAACAACATGAATGGAAACTGGCGAGTGAACTGGGTTGCGCCGGTGTTTGATATAAACGATAGGTAAATTTAAGTTAACATTTTTGCGGTGTTTCAAATTTCAATATATTACCTATCGTTTAAAACAACATAGTTCAACAACATTCAGTTTCACTCGAGTTATTCAATAGTCTCACTCAAGTTGAGTACGACTCGCAGTCCAAACAACTTTAACCCATTGTATATAACCAGTTGTCGTGAAAACTATCTCATGTCATTTTGAAAGAAGAAAAAGAAGAAAAAACTCTATATAGACAATGCAAGTAAGTTCTAAAATGACTACTTTTAAGTCGTGTTGTAATATCCTATCATCACACAGTTCATCTTGTCCCGTTTTACTTTTCTCTTTATCAAGCTCACATTTCCAATTTGTACAGTGACAAACGCAAATTCGAGACGATTATTTTCTTCATCTGACCAGAGTTTCTCTGATCTGACGCGCTGTCATTAAATGATTTGAATGGCGATTTGAAGTTTCGGTTGCTAAGCTTCGAGTTCGGTGATTTTAATTATTGTCTCATTCTCACGGTAGAACGCATTCGTGGTCATGACTACTCATGCAGTCCAGGTAGCAAATTCGGCGTTAGATTACAACTCAACAATACACGTTATTTTCGCGTCTATGTTTACATCTATATTGACTTTAACTCCGACGGAGGTCTAAGGCCTCGTCTACACGAATCCGATCCGGCTGAAACGGATCCGGATCCGTGTAGACGGGGTCTAAAGCTCGAAGCGTCAGTAAAGTTAAGTTAACATTTTTAACGCAGCCTATACTAGTTTAATTGCTGGTTCAGTTCTATTTGTATCTATAAAATGTATAGTATTTTGTTTACTATATTGGGCTATTCGTAAAGGAGTTTTCAACTGCTCACTTCAACGTGCAAGCTTGAGCAGAGCTATTATTTTCTACCCATTATACTTTGACAACAACAAAAAGAATCATTTAATACTTTAGATAAATATTTACAGCTTTCAATTTGAAAAAGCTAATCTTGTTGAATAACAAATTTTATGAAATTTATGAAAGTGAAAGCCCACTTTGATAACTAAATTGGCTTTGTTTCACTGTATGAAAGCAAGGGGATGTTCCTTTTTATTCATTTCTTTTGTTCTTTCTTTCTATAGTCATTTGGATAACGTAATGGAACATAAATGCACTACTAACGTAACGAATTACGGAACATGTTACGTTTCGTGACGGACCATAAATGCACTACTGACGGAACGAATTACGGAACATGTTACGTTTAACGTTTTTGTTATCATCGTTTGTTTCTCTTTCTTTAATGTCTTACGTTTTTTCATTTGAATTACGTAACGAAACGCAAATGCAATATCGTAGTAAATTTACGGTTACGTGAAAAATTGTTATTGAAAATAAAAATATCTCAGGTACAATAATCCGAATGAAACAGTGAGGTTACATAAATGGTACTTGAGTAACAGGCGATTTAATGAGCAGTACCGATCAGAAGGCAATTTGGGCATTTTCTTTGTAACTTCACGCTTCGGATTTGAATTTTTCGCTCTCAGATCGAGCCTTAATTAAGTTAACGCCTCGAATGTCCTTCGAATGTCCTTCAATTCTACAATTCCTTCAGTTTTGACCTTGTAAGTTTTATTACTAACAATGATCAAAGCATACGGTTTTGGCCTACGTTTTAACCAGTTTACGTACATTGAAGTTTCCGTTCCAGCTACGCATAACAGTTTATCACTTTCCCGTTTTTCTTCAATTTTGTCTTTGTACGTTTTATTACTAACAATGATCAACTGAAAGCATACAGTTTTGGCCTTATAAGTTTTTACCCTATTACCGATACGTACTTTGAAGTTTTCCGTTCCAGCTACGCATAACAGTTTATCACTTTCCCGTTTTTCTTCAATTTTGTCTGTAATTATTAACAATGATCAAAGCATATGGTTTTGGCCATACACGTTTTTACCCTATTACCGATACGTACTTTGAAGTTTTCCGTTCCAGCTACGCATAACAGTTTATCACTTTCCCGTTTTTAACTCGTGGATCGAAGATCCTCGAGTTATTGGGATGGGGCTTTTGAACCGGAAGTGTCACTCACTCACTCACTCACTCGCTCACTCGCTCACTCACTAGACCGTCAGTGTAAACTTTTGAGCCCCAAGATCTCGGTCAGCGTACTTCGAGCACATGGATATTTGAAGGAATGATTTTTCGGTCGAAGTAATCGCGAATACTCTCATATTTTATGTGCTCACGCCACACGATTCGCAGTAGAATTACACATAAGTTTATGTCGAATGTTTTCGGAAATGGTCACTGTGAATTTTACTAAAGATCATGCAATTTACGAGCGAACTAAGCGAGCCAACTTATTATGATCAAATTTATCGAGATATCTTCACTGCTATAAACAGAAGCTACTTTTTATCCATCCTTTCATAATGCTATGGAATGGATTCACAACCAGTTACAAAGGACGAAGCTGTTATTACTGGATATTTAACAGTATTTCCGGTAAGCATTCTTAGAGAGTACGATACACACTAGAAGTGAAGACAACAACAGTATAGTTGTTTTAGTGATGTTGTAGGGTAAATATATTGCTTATTGTAATTATTTCTTTTATATTTTTGATTAAAGTAACCAGTTTATCTGTCAATAGTTTAATTTTATTGACTACTATTAATTCGTACAAATTCGAACGGCGATTGAAACAGGCGATTCTCGAGCTCTTAGCTTCTTGCACAGAACAACAAACTTATTCGCAAAACTTAAATCGCTTCACCCTATTATCTAGTAGTTCAACTTAACGATCTATGTATATGTAGATGAAAGTAATATTTCTTTCTTTACAATATGTGAGATAACGTGATCGGTTTTAAACCTCCAGGTTGACCTCGACAACAACAAATAAACAGCTAAAACGGCCTCTCTAAAAACTACCCCAACAGCCCAAATCGCCTCAAATATAACACCAATTGCTTCAATGACTATCTATTTTGCTTTTTCTGGCGTTTATTTTGCAAGAACAACTTAATAACACTGTTTCTTAGACACTCTTTGAACTCGCATGTATCTCTGCACGAACCGAAGATCGAACCAGGTAAATATCAGACTTGTCAGCGGATCACGGACTGAGGGAACGACGGACCGTAAGGGAAACGGACGACAACCAAAAAAATACAAATAAAACAACAACATTGAATACTTATTTTTCGCTTCAAATCATCTCAAGCTAATCCGAGAAAATAATTACATAATCGTAATGGAGCGGTCTAAACTGTAAGCGCTTTCAAAATGTTCTAATTATGATCCACGAGTTGGCCATAGGTGGCCTTTGATTCTTCAATTTTGTCTGTAATTATTAACAATGATCAAAGCATATGGTTTTGGTCGTTTTCACCATGTATTCGTCCATTGAAGTTTCCGTTCCAGCTACGGCATTATGTTCCGTTTCTTGGCGATAACATGCAGGTACGACTGATAAAACTAATCTACTCACCGCTAAAAGAGTTAAACGTACTAACCGGTACGAACGTTAATCTTTCGTCGGATTGAAAGGAGGAAATTTATTCCCTTCTTCACGATGTATTTTTATCTCTGCAAACGCAAAGCAAAAATAAAAACCGTTACAATTACGGCAATCTATTGTTGCTGATAAATACATATGTCCATATATGGAGTTAAGGTGCCGTTATTGACAGTGTCTGATAGCTGGTATGTGTATGACGTAGTTGATCTCAGGGTGGCTGACAGCATTGATACGGTCGTTAGACGTGCGGGGGAAATTTTACTTGTTCTTGGAGTCACAAACTCCATTGGCTGCCTTGGAGCGCGTCATAAACAGACGGCCATCAACTGACAGTTGTTGTATTAATGGTTATTTCTCAATTCTCTCCCGAGTAGAAAACTGATCGTCTGACATTCAAGAGAGAAAGTGACACGGAGTAAAGACTTGACTAGCCATGGCGAGTCTTCAGTGTATTTCATGTAATTCACCGGTAGGATTTTCAAACAATTTGTATTTATCTATTAATTTGATTCACATCTGAGTCGGCAATTTCTCTCAAGACGTGAATGTTTTATATATTACATTTATGAACATAAGGTCACGAACTAATGGCGAGTACATTACCAGGCATCGTATCAAGAGAGATATTTTAAAACGCTTAGTCTAAACGGCGACATCGATAGAGTAGGCTCTTTTTAGACAATACCATACTACTTTGCCTTTCTTATAGACAATTACTTAACAGTTGAGGCGTTTTCAATGGAATATTGTGGCCTTTGAAGATCTGTTATTTATATCGAGTTTTGTTGTATTAGTCATTTTGACGGTATTTGTTTTTCTACTCTTTCCAGCTTGTGTCTTCTACTTACACGGAATTTATGCCGAGTTACTAAAAATAGATCAGTCTTCTATTTACTTACTTCCTTTTCAACTGAATTGAATTCAATGATTACAATTTTTCTCTCTCTTTGCTATTTTAGTTGAAAAGTGAACGAAAACGAACATGTATAAAGGAAATAGATAATTGTCATTTATTTATTTGAATATTTCTACATTTTAAATGAATATCATTTACTGACACTAATAGGCCATTTCACAGTTCTTATTCTTCCTCAGCTTCGATAGCATTTAATATATTCTTTGGAATTTGACTACAGCCCGCGGTAAATTTAAAAAAATTGTACACATTATCAAACAATCGAAACAATTAAAAATTCCACGGGCTGTAGTCAAATTCTGAAGAATATATTAAACGCTATCGAGGCTTGATCGACGAAAACCGCGAAAAGGACTATTCAGAAATCTCCTTTGATCGTTATAAAACAATTCTGGTACATAAACCCATTCTTATAGATAACTCCGTTTACTCGAACTTCCGGGACTGATGATATGTCTATGCTCGATATAAAACTGAAATTCCAAAGGAAATCGGCTTGTGTTCGAGATAACAGCAGAATTTGCAATATATTACTGAGTTTGTAATCTTGCAATTGTTTTTATAGAATAGCAAAAGCTCGTTTAGACACAGGTGGTTATAAAAAATGCTCGATTGGTCTAATTTGGGCTGTAGATATTTGGATTTATAAAATATCCGATCATTGACCAAGTATGAGGGTCTGACAAGTGTTCGAGGTTTTAATGAAAGCGAGGTTTCATTGGGTTCAAAATAGCGAGGTTTCATTGGGTTCAAAATAGCGAGGTTCAACTGTATTCGATTTAGCGAGGTTCTATGGTATTTGATATAGCGAGGTTTTACGGTGTTCGATATAGCAAGGCTCTACTGTATTCGATATAGCGAGGTTGTATTGTATTCGATATAGCGAGGTTCTACTGTATTCGATATAGCGAGGTTCTACTGTATTCGATATAGCGAGGTTCTACTGTATTCGATATAGCAAGGCTCTCAGTACTGTGTTCGATATAGCAAGGTTCTTACGAATTCGACATAGCGAGGTTCTACTGTATTCGATATAGCGAGGTTCTACTGAATTCGATGTAGCGAGGTTCTATTTAATCGATATAAGGAGGTTCTATTTAATCGATATAGTGAGGTTTTACTGTATTCGATATAGAGAGATTCTACTGCGGTATTCGATATAGCGAGGTTCTACTGTATTCGATATAGCGAGGTTCTATTTAATCGATATAGCGAGGTTTTACTGTATTCGATATAGAGAGATTCTACTGCGGTATTCGATATAGCGAGGTTCTACTGTATTCGATATAGCGAGGTTCTATTTAATCGATATAGCGAGGTTTTACTGTATTCGATATAGCGAGATTCTACTGCGGTATTCGATATAGCGAGGTTCTACGATATAGATTCGAAATTAGGAGTACTGTGCTCGAGAAAGAGAGGTTCCGTGTATATTTTAACATTGATATCCCACAGTGCTGATGAATGAAGATTATCACAATAAAATGGGCGATGTATTTCAACTATAAGATCCTTCTGTACATCCGGCTTTGCCTAATTTATGGGTCACGCCCTCTCCGTTCTCAGCATTCTTAAATAGCCTTGTCTTTATGGACATGTAGAGATCACTGCGTTTTAATGAAATGTAATGCTTATGGGCACTAGAACATGACCAAACATGTACCACATATGAAAATATTACAGTGCGATTACTGAAACCGGGTCCATCCAAACAAATTTCATAATAAATAGTTTTTGAGACCAAACAAATACATTGTAGAGGGTTCTCACAGGCTAAGATGTTTCATTTCATATTCAATCTTGATCAATTCTGTTGACATATAATGAAAATTATTAGCATTTTAAGCAAAATAGTTGTTATATTTATAGCGTGCATATGATCGAAACCATATGAAAACACTCCTGCGATCGTGTGAGAACGGGTTTGATCGCAGATTTTGATCTCACGCGATCGCTGGAGTGTTCATGAAGTGCGATGATATGGAAACACTCCTGCGATCGGGTGCGATCGAAGATTTCGATCTCACGCGATCGCAGGAGTGCGGTTCATCAAGTGCGATCGGGTGCGATGTAAGATTTCGATCTCACGAAATGTTGCACACTTTTAGTGTTTGTACTCTACTACATGGGGCTGTAATTGTGCAGTAAATTTATTTTCTGCCACTAAAGAAGCATAAACGATCAAGACCCACAGTTCCTTTCGGTCGTGCAATCACCGTTCACTATTCGCTGTTCTCTGCGTCAACCTTGATGAAATGAATGTATACGAATCAGCAAGTTCGTGACGTACTTGGAAGTTGAATAGGGCGAAGGGGGTTTGAAAACCGCAAAACCTGTGTTGAAAACCACGGAAAACCACACACTTCTAACCGACAAAGTAAGACATCTCTTATAAATGACCGCCAATTATAATAATATCTATAATTGTTGACTGATTTAAGGGAAAACAAAATATGGAAGACATCTACCATACAGTAACGTGTGTAAGTTTGAAAATAGAAGATAATAAAATTATAAGAAGCTGTAAGAATTTAAAAATCGGCCAAAAAAAAAAAAAAAAAAAACCATAACATAACGAGGCTACAAAGAAAAGTGAAAGTAATACCGATCCTTACGTAACAATTAACAAAGGTCTGTAGCGTTTGTAGCTAGTATTAAACTGTGCAGTAGGTCATTGGGTAATTACGGAAACGCAAGCACAAGTAAAGAAAGATAACTGTACTAAAATAACTGTACTAAAATAATAATAAGAAAACGTCGAAAAGAGTAATGCACTATCCTTACAAAACAATTAAAACTGTGGTGTTACGTTAATGTGGCGTCGCGTTAACCGTGGCGTTACGTTAACCGTAGCGTTACGTTAACCGTGGCGTTAGGTTAATGTGGCGTTACGTTTATCTTGGTACTACGTTAACCGTGGCGTTACGTTAACCGTTTCGTTATGTTAACCGTGGCGCTACGTGAACCGTGACGTTACGTTAATCGTGGCGTTACGTTAACCGTGACGTAAACGCTTGTTTATTACATATGTGTTCGAGGAGATACGGGCCTCATACGTAGCCGTAGCGTATGACACAAACTGCAAACGTTTCATAGTCAAAATTGAAAAATAATGAACAAAATGAGGAAATTACACGCGGAAACGCTTTAGGGAAACACATATTTAAATGTTTTATTTATTTTTTACTTTTAGTTTTTAATTAAATTTTGATATACACCTGCATTCGTTAATTAATTTTTTTACAAAGAAATATAAAATATTAAAACGTTGCTAGGAACTAATACAGTAAATATAAGAACCTAGATTTTTCCAAGTCAGCCTGAACAGGTTCTTATATAAATGTAGCTTAACGGCTTGAAATCAGGCTATCTAGGTTCTATTAGCATCACTCACTCCATTATTACGATACCTTTCTTCCTATCTTATTTACATACAGGTCAATGCTTTTGCACATGGCTCTTTTTTTACAAAAAAAAAATGACAGGTTCTTAAATTTTAGGTTCTTTATACGCGGGGTTTTACTGTAAGTAAACACAATAACAGTACACTATAGCTGAATATGCATATCGACCTTTATTATAATAAATATAAATCTATCGAAAGATAAATTGTTTATTAGTTATAATTTTATATTTTTCAGATTTTGGAAACCGCAAACCTTTGTAAATGCGGTCACGTAAATGAAGCCATGCGCACTATAGCTGGAAAAAGGTTTTCGGGTAAGTAAGGAGCAGATATACCCCCCAAAAAATTCAAAACCTGCGTAGCCAGGCTCTGATGAGGGGAGGGGAGAGAGGGACTAATAAAGCCGTAGGCTATTATAGACCCTAGTCTCCCCCGCTGCCGTTTTTAGTCTCGTTCCACTCCCCTACGGTCTGATATGGGAAAATATCAGACCGGAAATCAGCCAATCAGAGCGCGCGTACTATCGTAGCCATATAATAATACCTAATATTGATCTTACTTGAATTAATTGTGTTTTCTTAAAGTATTTTAGTAGTACGTGGTGGTATTGTGTAAACAGTAACATCTGTCTTATATCCAATGTAATGTAAATAAATACAGATAATACTGACCACAATGACCCTTTTAAAACAAATCATCTATCTATCAATGTATGACCTTCATTGAATACAATAACCCTCTCCAGAAACCATTGGGGCGAATTAACACTGATATATAAAGTGTGTAAAGCGTGTGATTTAGTTCATTCTTTGAGTAAATCTGAGCGGTAATGAAACCTTACATTTTATTTTATTTTATCAGTTTGGCCTAGCTTTTTGCACGAGTCAAAGCGGAAAACATCGGCTTGGATGTCATTGTAAAGTCGCTCAGACGTTTTTCCGACCCGTCTTCTACTATACCGGTGCCGGCGCTTAGTTTTTTAACCCCATTCGTAAAACTACGTGGCTCGCAACCAAATGAATTGATAAGCCAGCTTTCAATGTTAACTGTAAATATTTTGTAAGAAACAAACGTCCTTTCATAGAGCCTAGATACAAAACTGATCGTTTTAGAAAGTCATTTATTCAAGCATCAATCCGTAATTTGTAATAAATAAATTATATTAGATTAGATTATCAATTTCATACTATTGTCATACCAATGTAATTCAGTTTTAACTGCAATATTGGTGTTTATTATTATTATTATTATTATTATTATTATTATTATTATTATTATTATTATTATTATTATTATTATTATTATTATTATTATTATTATTATTATCATCATGAGCCCCTTTGGGCTATTATTAATTAATGTGGCATCTCTTAGGGGGTAAAATTCATCCAGCCACGCCCTTTTAGGGGTATTTTTGAAAATTTCCGACAAGCATCCCCGATACTTTTTATCCTGAGCCTCCCCCCCCCCCCCCCCCACACTCCCCCCCCCCCCCCCCCGGGTTGATAAGATAGCTCCTATCACACCTCAAGTGCCTCCTCTCAGGTCAATGACAGATTCAATAGCTGTTATTACAGTTATATGCAAATGATTTCAAACAATGGATTCAAATCGAGGCTTTCGGGCAAACCTATTGTTTTCGCCCAAAAGCCTCGACTTCAACCCATTGTTCAAAATCATTTGCATATAACTGTAATAACAGCTATTGAGTTTTTCCTGCTTTCACAGGTTATAGAGAAGAGCTTTATACTCGAAGGGTGATCAAGGAGAGTCGAGATGAGTACCTTAGAATGAAACGGGAATCCCGAGGGATTAAAACAAGACTGCGGGTAAGAAAACTTTGTCATAGAGAGTTCAGGCCTTGACAGTGATTGTGTAGATTGTGATGATATAGATGATGATGGTGGTGTAGATGGTAATCAGTGAGTTTGATGTAGATGATGATGGTGGTGGCGATGGAGTAGATGCTAATGAGTTTAAAGTAGATGATGATGATGATGAATATGATGATGATGGTGCAGATGGTAATGATAATTATGTAAATGATGATAATGATGATGATTATGGTGTTGGGGGTTGTGGTGGTGGTGGTGGTTGTAGGCATTATGACAATAGTGATCGCAATGATGATGATTATAGTGGATAATGATGATGGTATAATAAAAATTATAATGATAATAATAACGATGGTGATCATGCATGGTAATTATGAATTATTACTCGATCAAAAAAGCGTTGTCATTGCTTTCAAAAAGCAGGTTTTTAATTAGCTTTAATTCCTTGTAACGATAGGCGAACATTGATTTCAACAGGAATTTGTGTTATATCTTAACCCTTTGACTACTGGGCTTTTTTGACATTTTTGAGCGATTTTCTGGATATAAACGATCCGTAGGACTTCTTGACTCCATATTTGGCGTTACCATGGAAAGTGCTGCTGTTTTGTAATCTCAGGGGCTCAAGTTCTCAGGCCACATGACTTTTAGATGGTTTCGAAGCATCGTTGGATATTTACACTGGCTCAAAGTTGGCTTAAATCGGAATTTCGTTAATTTTAGGGTCATATTTTGCCTTTAGTCACTACTGGAAGAGCATCATTAAGCTTCAAGGTAGCAAAGAGCTCACTTTCTGGAAGAAAGCAGCGAGGAATCTCACTTTGTCAGCAAAAAAAGATCGATGTTTGGTTCATTCGGTTTTGGCGGGCTTAGAACAAAGTTAGGTTTGGAGTTCGACTAAAGGCAAATTCTCGGACCTGCCGCGGCTATTTATCGAAGTTGTGATGATAGAGGAACACAACAAGCGCAAAATTTTGGCAGAAAACCGAGGTGACCCTAGACTTATAAAAAAATTATAAAAGGACGGTGGGGGGTACTCCATGTGGAAAATTGTCATGGTTACCCACAATGCTTTGCAGTCGTAAATACTTGAAAACACGTGCGTATCAAAATGGCCGTAATCAAACGACCGCAGCTCAGTTCGTGAAGTGAAAAAAAGTGAAAAAACTTGCCAAAGCTATAGCACAAGGACTGAATTTTGTTGTGAAAACGGCCTTTTCGTCTAAAAACGATTTTTTTCGATAAAAAATCCAAGGTCAAAAAAGCGTGATTTTCACTATAGAAAAATACGGCAAAAACGGTCATTTTTGACTTTCCTAAAGTTCATATTGAATTTCTGTGCTAAAATTGCTTGTTTCTTGTGACTGACATGCTATGAAAATTTGAAAAACTTCCTAGTGCTTACTAACATTCAAACGGCTGGGAAAATTTGGCTTGTTTAAAAAAGTTAGAATTTTTCAAAGCAAGGTCGTTTTTTACGGGCGGTTTCGGGCGCCGTAGGAGTCAAAGGGTTAAAAGCCTGGTTTCTTGCTGTGAAAAGATTAGTTTCCAATATTGAACTTAATTGAAGATTAAACGCTGACCCTATAGACCCAAAACCACTTGAAGACAATATGACATGTTGAATATCTATTTAAAGTCATTTAAAGCGATATTCATCAATTAACAACTATTCGCCCAAGGCGAGGTAAATACACAGGGAGAACGGCTTTATCATATGTATTCTTTATATATATACACCGTTTCCGAGAAACTATGTCACCCGTGAAGTGAAAAGCCTACAAGCTAGTAGCGCAGGGGATTATGGGTTACCTATGTATACTTTATTAGAACGCAGGGATTTCATGGCCACATTGCTACACTTGTCAATATGTTATTGAGAAATGTCCGTTTTGACTTATCAAACAACAAGAAAGGCGTTCCGAATGCACATTTAGTTTCTGAACTGATCCACGATCCTTTGCGCCACTAGCTTGTGTGCTTTTCACGGGTGACAAACTTTCTCGGAAAGGGTGTATATATATAAAGAATACATATGATAAAGCCGTTCTCCCTGTGTATTTACCTCGCCTATATATATATATATATATATATATATATATATATATATATATATATATATATATATATATATATATATATATATATATATATATATATATATATTTTCCTTAGAAAGTTTACTTTGCTCTTTATACGGGTTTCCTGTGTTTTGAGATCGACGAAACCCGTATACACCTATTTCAATTAACGTTGTCCATCTGGAATTGTTGATTTGAGACCGATAGGAATTGTGTGAGCTCGTTAAACTGTAAATGCATTATTATAATCAAGCTTGAATATTAATGTTTACTTCTGAAATACTGTTATCTGTAATTCATTCAGCTCCATTCAAGTGTGATTAAAACAAAGTATTTGAAATTTAAAGAGCTCCCAAAATTCCTATCGGTCTCAGACCAACCATTCCAGATGGACAACGTTAATTGAAATAGGTGTAAATAGCAAAGTAAACTTTCTAAGGAAAATATATAATAAAGCAGTAAACGTTCTAAAGAAAATACATATGATAAAGCCGGGCTCCCTGTGGTAAATATCGAGAATAATACCCGAGACAAAGTCGAGGTGATTATCTACAAATTGCATGAGCCTGAGGAGTATAATAATTTTAGTATAAATGCACAGGTCAGGTTATTTCAAAACCAGGAGACCAGCAACTTTTAAAGTACTCTGTTTTTACTATTTTCATAAAACAGTGGTACCTCGGGACTTTCCAAAGTGACCGCTTAATAGAGGTTGGCCGCTGTATAGAGGTATAGAATAGGTATAGGAATAGATTTGGGTCTTTTTATTGTGGCCGCCTAATAGAGGGTGACCGCTTAATAGAGCTACTACTGTAATGTATTACACTTACTTATGTCAATGTATGATGCTTATTTAATAGAGGCCGTTGCAAAGCAGACAACCTCTCGAACACGAAACTACACTGAACAGCGGTATTCAACCAAAACAAAATGACGTCATCGATGCCAAGTTAGCTGGGGGACTGGGACTGCGCACTGATAGTCTTACGTCACAGTTTCCAAGCAGTCACCATAGCAACGGCCACACGCGCAAAAATAACACAACAGGATATAGCTTGATGCCTATGAATACAGAAAACCACGTGACCCATGACGCTTTGGTTACTAAGAAACGACGGAATCATTACATGGGTAAACGAGGGGTGAAAGAACATCGTACCCCTGTACCGACCACGCCCATGTACCAATTCTCAATGGAAGGTCCGTTGGCTGAGATCAATAAACGACTAATGAACCAGAGCACGTTTTGGATGTGTTTGGTATAGTGTTCTTTACAGCTTCATGGCTGAAATCATATGCGATCAAGAGCTAGTAGACTTTGTTTTCTAAGAAAATAACGTAAACTCGTATCTTTAAAAAAGAGTGTTAAGGCCCGTGCAAAAAAAAAATATTGTTGGGTGTTTTTTTGCACGCATTTGCCTATTGTCTTACTGATGTTTCCGACGTTACATTAGTTCTTAATAGTGTGCGACTGAACTCAGATGGTACCAACTTGATTGACGGTAGTGAAAACCCGATTTTACCAACCTCGGTCCCAAGATCTTATCCTCTCGCTTTTGTTTGAGGCAAGGTCCTGGTAACTAGGCTGCAATTTTTGTCAGTTGTACTTATTCTTTATCGGAGTGAAATAGTTGGTTTGAGATTTTCAACCATTTGTACATTTACCACTTACACCTTATATTGATAGACAACTTTACCTTCCTTGTTAAATGACCCATTTCAGATCACGTGATGCTACCCTTGGGAGTTGATTCTTTTACATGTAAATGTTATAACACGTTCATCATAAAAGAAAAACTCCAAAGAGAATGCCACATGGTCTGAAATAGGCAATAGGCCCTTCTTAGCTAGAAATCACGTGACCCCACCTACCTTAAATCAATCAGCTGTGCCAAAATGATGTCCAGAAATGGAAAGAGCATGCTGACATTAGCAACAAATTTCAGCTCTTGATTCTAGATACATATAGAATGGCAAAACATCATAAAATGGGGTATTTTCTAAGGATTCGTATGTGAAAATAAAACTGGTGAGCAAGCCTTCAGAAAATAGAAAATATCCCATTTTATGTTCCTTGCTATTTTTTATGTGTTTAGAATCAAGAGCTGAAATTTCAACTGTTTGCTAATGTCGACATGCTCTTTCCATTTCTGGACATCATTTTGGCACAGCTGATGGATTTAATGTAGGTGGGTCACGTGACCTCTAGCTGAGAAGGGCCTATTTGCATATAACGAGGCAAAGAGGTCTATTGTTAGAACTTCATATAAAAATAAAAAATAGCAAAAGAACATTTTAAAATTAATTTATTATTGGTGTAGTTATTTCATATGTATTGTCTGACATGTTTTATGATTATCTTGGTGCTGTATACTCATAAATCTGGGGGAATTTAGAGTGACAATTATATTTAAAATTACTTGTTATTTTCTATTTTTGTATGATACCGATCTTGCAATAAGGTGTATT
The DNA here is from genome assembly GCA_949775045.1 of Metridium senile. Taxonomy (NCBI): domain Eukaryota; kingdom Metazoa; phylum Cnidaria; class Anthozoa; order Actiniaria; family Metridiidae; genus Metridium; species Metridium senile. The sequence continues at coordinate 9,166,172 of OX459107.1, forward strand.
AATTTAACCATAACGAACTGAGTAGCTACTTCAAGCTACACGGAAAGAAGAGAAGTTGAAACTAGGATGCGAGGTCACTGGGGATTGACCTCGGGACCTCTCGCACGAAAGCCGCGCACTAACCAACTGTGCCATCCTTGCTTGTTAAAGATAGTGAAAAACGTTTTGTATATTTCTGTATGTATATTATAACTTATATCATTAGTATTGTTCGGTCATAACCGTTGTATGTATGTTATATGGTATTCGACTGTATATGATCCTGGGTGTGGGGGTGTGGTCCGCAACACCGCAAAAACATTTTCGATAACCACGCATCACAATATCTCTCGTGCACCAGACACTACGAACATTACCGCTTTAAAATTCACCGCACACCGCAGCTTTGTAAAAGCAAACACCGCAAACCGAAGGTATTTACATCACCGCACCACCGCACTTTGATTTTTTTTTTACCGCAACACCGCAAAATATATAAATCAACACCGTAACACCACAATCCGCTATTTCCCCCTCACTATGTAATGGCCTTGTTAGCTCGTGTTGCCTTGTTTAATAGTGACTAATAGTATCTATTGTAAATAAAACTATATTAAAAGTAATATCTTTAGTTTTTATGGATATTGTGGTTTTTTTACCCTCCAATCACATCTCCGTATTTTAAATGGAAACTAGCGAGTAAACTAGTATAGGCAGCGTCGGTTTTTGATATAACCGATAGGTAATATAATGAAATTTGTAACACCGTAAAAAATGTTAACTTTACTGAAGTTTCGAGCTTTAGCCCTTCGTCGTATTTTAGTTACGTGGCGATCCATAACCTTGAGATATTGGACAGCAATCTATTGGACTGCAACATTTGAATTGTTGACTCGAGATATGTTGCAAAAACTATTTGTTCGGTATAATAAAACACCTTTTAAAACACCACGATTTATCCCCGCCCATTATGGCAGATATTTAGGCTCGATTTCAAACGCTAGCTGAAGACGCATTTATTTCAGAAAGCCTTTACTTGACTTATTGACACTTTGTGTGTATGATTAGGATCGTATAATCACACATACGTATCTTATTGACATTTATTTTTCCTTTTATTTCAAGTTCTTTTTTGGATGTAATACGCCTATGGGCTAAATGGAATAAGAGCTATATAGATAATTAATAACAATAATAATAATAATAATAATAATAATAATAATAATAATAATAATAATGATAATAATAATAATAATAATCTATTTAAAATTACTAGGGAATTGCTTAGAATTCATTCCGCAGTTTCACTAAGAGATACACTTGTAAACAAGTCAAAGTTAAAATAAACGAAATAATAATAATAATAATAATAATAATAATAATAATAATAATAATAGTAATAATAATAATAATAATAATAATAATAATAATAATAATAATAATAATAATAATAATAATAACAATAACAATAATATTTGGCTCGAACTGCGGTCTCGCCCAATATTGTTTTCTCAACTAATATTGTGCCATAGTGGGCTCGTAATTATAATTATAATCCAATAAGTGTATAATAGTGTATAATAGCAATGAAATTCTTGACAGTACTATGCTAAAGAGTCGAGACGGTATTAAAGTAACTGTACTATCAAAGAGATTATATCTTAAACCAAACTGGCGCTGCACGAAACCTAACTCTAATAAAGAAGTTAAGATTATAATTTGGTTAGGTGATGGATGGAAAACAGTTTTAGATTATCGTGTACAATGTATATCTAAATCAATATCTAAAAACAGAAATATCCATAGAAACACCTATTTATTTTAGCCCTAGTTCAAACGTCTCACATGTGCGTTCTTCCTTTTTCCAAGTGGTAGAGGTGATCGGCGGTCGGTTTTGAAAACGACCCTAAAAGGTAAGCACAGATTAAAGTAACTGTTAAAGCCTTGTTGATTTCAACCATTAAAAGGTACAAGGGTGCGATGTTCTTGCCAGCTAAGCTTACTTTTAGCAACAAAGCAGAGTGAAAATGATACTTACAGGTACGGAGTCATGTTACATAACTGCTTTTAAACCCTAAAAGGACCATTAAAGGTACGCACAGGAAATATTTTCAACCTTAAAGGAGCGCCGATCTCCCCTATACCCTCGGGGAGCAAAACCTATTGTAACCTATTGTTTGCATTAGATTCGGCACATGTGAGTCTCGACTGGGCATTAGAGGGTTAAGGCCATTAATGTCAGTAAATTACTCTCTGCATCTACTAATTTGTTAGTTTGTATTTTTGTTCAAAAGTATGAATTTCAGTATGTAACAAAATGATTTAGCGCTCTGCTTACTAATTACTTGCGTATATCAGATAATTTTTTGCCAATTTGTCACCTGCACTGGACTCACATGACTTCTAAACAAAATGTTTTGTAGCAATAAATACATCAATAAATGTATAAATGCCTATATAAATACATAAATAAATAAATAAATAAATAAATAAATAAATAAATAAATAAATAAATAAATGCATACCTATATAAATATACAAATAAATACATAAATAAATGTATAAATATATAAATACACAGATAAATAAACAAATAAAT